>OY747708.1:56203238-56295738 GCA_963556495.2 Valencia hispanica
GTATTATTTTGATGCACTTAGCATTGCTCCATAAAGAATTATGAGGACAGTAGTCCTCATAATGTTTATATAAAAGAGACCAGCATAATAGAGCCTTTTGATGGAATTTCGCAAGTTTGACAGGAAGTTTTCCAACCAAAAAAGAACAATGTAAAAAAAAATTTTGACCCCCCCCCCCCAAAAAATAAGAAAGTAAAGATAAAACATATGAGGCTCTTGCTAATCCTTCTGCTTTGCTCAAGAGCACTCTACCAAATATTGTTAAATCTCTGGCTAACCACCCATTAAACTTCCTTTTAATTGCATCAGTAACTGGGGTAAAATTATGAATCATATTTTCATGATCTTTTGATATTTGAATACCCAGATAAATTACAGTGTTTTTACCGGAATTCCACAGATTACAGTATCAGCTACAGTATTTTGGCTAAGGGAAGGATTTCACATTTCTTCAAATTAAGATTCAAACCTGATACACTTGAAAATTTTGAAATAATCGACAAAGCTTTAGGAATAGAGGAACATTTTTAACTAAAATAGTTGTCCATTCCATTCCATTCCATCCATTTTCCATACCCGTCCATCCTATGTAGGGTTGCGGGGCGGCTGGTGCCTATCTCCAGCAGTCAAGGGGCGAGAGGCAGGGTACACCCTGGACAGGTCGCCAGTCCATCGCAGGTATAAAATAGTTGTATCATCAGCTAATTGTGAAATGTTGAGTTCTTTATCCAATGGTTTAATTCATTCAAAAGACGACTGTCTAATTAAATAGTTTAGGATTGGACCCACAAGCAAAAATATGTAAGGGGAAGCTGGGCAACCTTATCGTACACATTTATCAATATTAAAACAACTGGATGGATATAAAAGTTTAATAGAGCTATTATTATCTTTGTAGAGTATTTTGAAACCTTTGATGAAAAAACTACCAAAATTGAAGTAGGATAAAGTATCCAAAATAAATGAATGACTAACTGTATCAAAAGCTTTTTGATAATCTAAAAAGAGAATGGCGGGGTCATCAGGGATAAGATCTTTGTAATCAATTAAGTCCAGTATTAATCTGATATTATCAGAGATCTTGCGTCCAGGCATAAAGCCATTTTGAGATTCTTGGGTTATATCTTGTTAACTAAACTAGAGGCTGCACAGTTGGTAGCACTGTTGCCTTGCAGCAAGAAGGTCCTGGGTTCAAATCCCAGCCTGGGATCTTTCTGCTTAGAGTTTGCATGTTCTCCCTGTGCATGCGTGGGTTCTTTCCGGGTACTCCGGCTTCCACCCACAGTCCAAAAACATGACTGTTAGGTGAATTGGATTCTCTAAATTGCCCTTATGATTGAGTGTGTGCGTGCATGGTTGTCCTGTGTGTCTCTGTGTTGCCCTGCGATGGACTGTCTGTGGTCACCACCTGCAGATCCACTCCTTTATTGGGGGTGTCTTGCTAATTGCATATAATTTCCACCTGTTGTTTATTCCATTTGCACAACAGCATGAGACATTGATTGTCAATCAGTGTTGCTTCCTAAATGGACAGTTTGATTTCACAGAAGTGGGATTGACTTGGAGTTAGATTGTGTTGTTTAAGTGTTCCCTTTATGTTTTTTGAGCAGTGTATATTGGAATTCTTAGCATTAATGCTACTTATTTTGATTTAAGTGTATTTAACTTGACACCTTTTTGAAATTTGAATGAAGCTTTATATGTATTTCATACAAATGTTTCATGGATATGTTTTGCAAACATTTTAAATGTATTTTTTATTGTATTTTCATGTTTCCCTTCATACTGATTTTTTTTTTTCATTGTTATGAATTATAGCCTTTGTTTATGTATTTCTAAATGACAGTACTCTGTCTCTTTTGAACCCAAATATTATACTACAGAGCTAGTATTTACACCAGTAGCTCTTAAAACATGTGGAATTACGTAGAAAATGTTGCATCTTTCATAACTGTTCTTATTCTTTGATATACAGTGGCTTACAAAAGTATTGGGCCCCCTTGAACTTTTCCACATTTTCTCACATTACAGCCACAAACATGAATCAATTTTATTGGAATTCCAGGTGAAAGACCGAAACAAAGTGGTGTACACGTGAGAAGTGGAACGAAAATCATACATGATTCCAAACATCTTTTACAAATAAATAACTCAAAAGTGGGGTGTGTGTAATTATTCAGCCCCCTTTGGTCTGAGTGCAGTCAGTTGCCCATAGACATTGCCTGATGAGTGCTAATGACTAAATAGAGGCACCTGTGTGTAATCTAATGTCAGTACAAATACAGCTGCCCTGTGACGGCCTCAGAGGTTGTCTAAGAGAATGTTGGGAGCAACAACACCATGAAGTCCAAAGAACACACCAGACAGGTCAGGGATAAAGTTATTGAGACATTTAAAGCAGGCTTAGGCTACAAAAAGATTTCCCAAGCCTTGAACATCCCACGGAGCGCTGTTCAAGCGATCATTCAGAAATGGAAGGAGTATGGCACAACTGTAAACCTACCAAGACAAGGCCGTCCACCTAAACTCACAGGCCGAACAAGGAGAGCGCTGATCAGAAATGCAGCCAAGAGGCCCATGGTGACTCTGGATGAGCTGCAGAGATCTACAGCTCAGGTGGGGGAATCTGTCCATAGGACAACTATTAGTGGTGCACTGCACAAAGTTGGCCTTTATGGAAGAGTGGCAAGAAGAAAGCCATTGTTAAAGGAAAACCTTAAGAAGTCCTGTTTGCAGTTTGCCACAAGCCATGTGGGGGACACAGCAAACATGTGGAGGAAGGTGCTCTGGTCAGATGAGACCAAAATGCAAAACGCTAAACACTGCACATCACTCTGAACACACCATCCCCACTGTCAAATATGGTGGTGGCAGCATCATGCTCTGGGGGTGCTTCTCTTCAGCAGGGACAGGGAAGCTGGTCAGAGTTGATGGGAAGATGGATGGAGCCAAATACAGGGCAATCTAGGAAGAAAACCTCTTGGAGTCTGCAAAAGACTTGAGACTGGGGCGGAGGTTCACCTTCCAGCAGGACAACGACCCTAAACATAAAGCCAGGGCAACAATGGAATGGTTTAAAACAAAACATATCCATGTGTTAGAATGGCCCAGTCAAAGTCCAGATCTAAATCCAATCGAGAATCTGTGGCAAGATCTGAAAGCTGCTGTTCACAAACGCTGTCCATCTAATCTGACTGAGCTGGAGCTGTTTTGCAAAGAAGAATGGGCAAGAATTTCAGTCTGTAGATGTGCAAAGCTGGTAGAGACATACCCTAAAAGACTGGAGGCTGTAATTGCAGAAAGGTGGTTCTACAAAGTATTGACTCAGGGGGCTGAATAATTACACACACCCCACTTTTCAGTTATTTATTTGTAAAAAATGTTTGGAATCATGTATGATTTTCGTTCCACCTCTCACGTGTACAACACTTTGTTTTGGTCTTTCACCTGGAATTCCAATAAAACTGATTCATGTTTGTGGCTGTAATGTGAGAAAATGTGGAAAAGTTCAAGGGGGACGAATACTTTTGCAAGCCACTGTAGCATGTGATGCATAGCCAAAGCTGCATCCCATGCTACATCAAAGGAATAGAGTCATGAATGTGTTGAAACTTTAACAAAACTTATGTATCAGTTACATTTTTTAATTTGTGCCTCCCTTGTTCAAAGCTTTGGAGAAATGAAACAACATGATCCTCCCAGCTCTTCTAGGCTTCTCCAGGTGGGTCAGAGCTCAATGCACAGGGTACATGATGATGTCATTCACTCCGATGCCGGGCTGGAAGGCAAACTGCAGTAGATCCAATGAAGACCAGCCTGCAGCTGCAGACATCTTTTGGATGTGACAATGAATTTCTCAGATAAAAAACTGTCAAATTCTTTATTGTTGGTTGGTCATCTCTTTGTCGTGCTTCATTATAAACCATTTATTTAGTTTTGTTATCTTGTTTTTGGTTGTCACACTTCAAGTGATTTGTTCACTGAAGCGTCGTGGCTTCAGAACCCCCTGCAGTGGTCTCTAACATGATTCTGTTGTGATTTGCTCCATCCACCTCTCCTTCAGCGTTTACCAGCTAGCTGGGTGAAGAACATCTTCCATCAAACTTGTGGATTAACCACAGCCTTCGAAATTGTTTCTTGTGAGGATGTTTGCTCGGCTGGTTGGGAGCTGGGAGTGGCTTAGCGTGGGTGGAATTGATGGGGATGAGATTTTATAAACTCCCATAGGCAAAATGCATTGTAAGGGCCAAACCTTTTGGGACTCAATGCTGTCCTGCAAATTAACAACTCTGTTTATGTGCGAAGACAGCCGGCGATGCTGGGCTGACGTGATGCGGGGAAGGACGTGCGTGAGGAGGGGCGGGGCCAGGGAGGACTAGGAACCCTATCATGGACTGCTTGCAGATCTGGTTTTGTTTATAATTGTCTTTGGCACTTATTAATTGAAATTCATAGTCAAACTAAACCTACTGTTGCACAGCACCACACCAAATTGTTTCTGCCAAAAAGCACATACTGTATCTTGTTAATGAAGTGCAGCATAACCCATGTGACATTGGCATGGTATGAATCGGGTTTAATTAAGACTGTCTGAGTTCTCCATTTTCTTGTAATGACAGTGTAGAATTTCTATCGACATCTTCTAACATTTTTATAAAACTGATATTTTTACTTTTTAGAATACAATAGAATTCAGCCATCTAGGTGATAGATTTGTTTTTAAGGAGAGGCAATTTAGCTTAGCTCTCCCAAATTTGGTTTAATATTCTAAGCCAGAAGATAGTTTAGGTTTTGGTTTGAAGGAAGTCTGTGTTTAAGATAAATATTTATTAGAGACACTTCCTCTTTTTATTTTTTAAAGCTCATGATGGTGTTTAAAAGAACTTTGAAATGTTTTGCACCTTGTACCTTAAATCCTTTTATTTCTGGTGGTAATAGATCAAACTATTTTCAACAAGAAATTCTAAATAAATCTTCATAAACTTTTAGCAAAGTCAGGATATGATACTTTTAAAGCTATGGTTGATCCTCTTATCCAGGGTGACAAATGAACTCTACCTGTTCCAGCAGGGAAAACTTGCTGTGAAGTGCCTAGAGGCCTTATATTAGTGAGCTTTCTCAGCTTTGTTTGGAAGATTTGGAACAATAAATGCATGATGTGGAGCTTGATTAGCCAGGATATTTTTTGTCAGAACAACAATTTTAAATTCCTTTTGGAATTTAACAGTCATTAAAGGAAAACTTAAATTGAAGAAGTATGACCCCCTCCCTCCCCCGCTCAACAGACTGGATAGAACTAAGACAATCCTATAGATAGAAACTGTGCCTGATTGTATGTATAACTTCCTCTGGGTACAGATGTTGGTTGTAATCAGCAGTCTTTAACAGAGCACAGGTGGCACAATGATTCATTTTGTTTGCAGGGTACCACAGCCCATCGTCTTGTACTTTTACATTGACAAGAAATTGTATTCTGATTTTGATGGTAATAAAATCGATATGGTTGCAGTGTTGCATAAACACCACTAGAGAGTGCAAGCACCATACATTTTAAAAGTATGTATTTACAAAACAAATGGCCTTTTTGAAAGATTTTTTTTTTTTAGGTTTTCAAATCACTGACATTTAAGTTAGGAGTAACAATTATTGCTATTTTAATATTTTAGTACCATTAACATTAATATTACTGCTTTAGTTTAACAGTTCTCTAGACTTTCTAAAAACACTTCTTTGAATGTTTCTGGTTCTTCTCTCATCCTCACTCCCACTCACAGTCCTTTTGATAGAAATGTTTTAATGTGCAAATCTGAGTTTCAGATGTCACGCTTTTAGAAGTCTGTCTGCACAAGTGCAGCAGACGACAAGGGTCAGGGATAAAAGTAACTCACAGCAGAAACATTTGGATGAAAGTCGTTAAAATTGTTATGTTCTGTAGATTCACATGCTTTGCTTCACCCCCCACTTGATCTTTCTGTTGTAAGACAACTTCTTAACCTCTTTGGAAATTAGTTTGGTTGTCTGAAAATATTGTGGCTTTAAAACTAGTTGTGAAGCGGTTCTGCAATGGGCTGTGAAAAAGTGCCTATACATTAAGAAAAAAACAGTTTCAAGTAATTATAAGGTGAGTATTATATGTAGAAACAACACTCACTTTTATTAAGGAGTCTTTGTATGCCCACTTGACTCAAAGGTTGAAGTTAAATTAAATAAAACGTAAATGGTTGGGTCCAAAAAAAGTTTGTTTTGTTCCAATATGAAATTTTAATATGAAATGTTTTCATTTTCACAAAACTGTTTATAAAAGTAAAAATTAAAATAGATATTTTGGGTGTTCTGATGTATTGTTTATGTTTTTTATTCAAATTTAGTTCTGTGTTATCTGTTTAACTATATATGTTGACACGGAAAGCATAAAGTGTAATTTGTGATCAAATCAAAGGCCCTTTGTACATATGCATCATGACATGTGTAAACGAGGTTCCAGGGGGTCACAACAAGAGGCTGCACAGTTGGTAGCACTGTTGCCTGAGGTCTTTCTGCATGAAGTTTGAATGTTCTCACTGTACATGCCTGGTACTCCTGCTTCCAGCCACAGTCCAGAAACGTGACTGTTAAGTTAATTGGTCTTTCTAAATCGCCCTTAGGTATGATTATGTGTGTGCATGGTTGTTTGTCTTGTGTGTCTCTGTGTTGCCCTGCGATGGACTGGCCACCTGTCCAATGCTTGCTGGAGATAGGCCCACACAACCCTGCATAGGATAGATGGTATATACAACGGCTCACAACAACAACATATGTGACATTTTTTTCTTCTCATCTATCTGTAGAGTACACATCTACTCTTGGATGTACAGAGCTGAGACATGAACCTCAGCGAGGAAAGCATATGCCGATGAAAACAATTCATCGGCATATGTAAGAAAGCAAAGTCTCTCATTATTCCCGAGTGGAGTGAAATAAATCCCCCACCATGCCACAAACTTTTACCTCATGTCCGTACCCCTCCCTCACTGTATCCCTAATTGTCACGATCAGATCTGCGACAGGCTGACTCAGAGTGGCGGCTTGACAAACGCAATCATCCGGACAGCCTGGGGTTGAGTGGTCGGTGGTTGGCAGCTGCCCCGACTCCTCAGCTGGGGCCCCCATGTTTTAGGCCCGGAGGGGGGTCATCACTGCCACGGTCCACTACTGACTGACTGGACCAGTCTGGGTGGGTTTGAGCTGGGTGTTGGGGTACTGGTTGGTGGAAGAGCTGGATGGAAAAATGGGGGAGGGGGGTGGACAGCAGAGGGTTGTGAGGTCAAGGACATGATTTGAAAAGAAAGGAAGGGAGATATTAAAGGTGCATGTCCAATCGTGGGTGAAGGGAATAGGAACGGGAGGGTGAGACAGAGAAAAATGAACTTGTATGAGCTGTGTATGAACATTTCTTAAGGGTTCTGAAGAGAACAATCTGGAGCCTTTCCTAACAACTATCTCTGTATTATGTGTTTTAACGCCATGGGCCCTAGAGTGCTCAGACTGCAGTTGCCAATTTGTCAGCTAGCAGACTGAGATTCATCCTACCAGTCCCTAACAACTACCTCCCCTAATAACCAGCAGCTTGGCTCTCCCTTTGCCCTCCATCCCTGGTGACATGCCATGAATCTGGAGCTATTAGATTATGCAATGTTGTTCAGCCACTGAAAGCCTACTGGGAGCCTCAACAGACAATTAGCTGAACCACAGTCGTGCAAATGGTGAAGTGTTGACTCCAGTCGATTAAATAATTGGTAAGTGCAAGCTCCATTTCATTCAGTCATATGGGGGAGTGAAGGGCAAGTGTGTGAGTGTGCGAGAGTAGGAAAAATATTTTGGCTCAGTACACTTTTGCAGCCACTTTGTTTTGGCGTGGAATTGACTCATAAACCAGAAGCTTTAGTGTCAAATCTTGTTGCAACTGAAAGTTTCATGTTTAACATATAGTTTTAACTGTTTTTTGGTAACATTTTGACAACTGCATTTTATATTGATTGAGAACTAACTGGTGATTTGTGTTGCTGTGTATGCTGGCTGCAGGGAGAGCCGTTTCCTTCTGATCCTGCGTTACACAGCCTGTGATGTCAGCTCTTACGGTGCGTTCACACCGAACGCATTTGAAGCATCAAGGGTGTCAGGTTTACATGTAAAGTCAATGCAGAAGGGCGCTGAAGTGTGTCGGGGTTTGACGCAAATTTGACGCATGTCAGAAAATACGCGCATCATTTTATGTGGTGTATTTTGTGCATTCACACGTCACACACCTTTTTGCGTCTGCCGCTGAAGTTGAAAAATTTGAACTATGGCGTCAATTCGCGCCACGTCAACCAATCAGGAGCCTGGTGACGTGGTGTCACGTGATGCTGTGACCCAGTTCACGGGGTCAGGTCCGGCCAAAGCCATTCATTCAACATGGAGTAAAGATTAATCAACGCCGTGGCTAATCACCCCGAACTATACGACACCAGCTACTTTTTGTTACAGAGACAGGAATAAAAAGAAGCTGCTTGGAGGAATATGAATGAGGAGATACGGCAACCTGGTGAGTTCATTTCACTTTTGACAGTTTTTACGTTACTGACCCTGTGAACATACGCAGGGTACTCTCCACAGTAACTGGAGAATGGAGACTCTCTTCCAATGCTAGATCCACAGCTGCCATCTTGTATAAACTGGCACTAGCTCCTCCCACAAGTTGCTTATGTCCAGCTTGAAGTGCATCAAAATGTTAGTTTTTTTTCAAAATGAATTGGATGAGCATCGAACTGCGAATGTTGAGGTGTCCAACTTTGGCGTGTGGCGCGTTTTTGACGCTTTGGTGTGAACGCACCGTTAGCGCTCTGACTGTTTACATTTTGCATCATGTTAAATTGAAGGTCACAGGTAGCACACTGACTGATGGTTCAAGTAAAGCTTTTTGTGTTAAACAGCACTCACTTCATCTGTATCAATGGGTTAAAAAACCTCACAGCTGCTCTGTAGTTCCTTTGAAGCGCAAAAGCTTCTTTTGTTTTAATAGGATTCCAAACATTCAAACAACACGTGCTTTTTTTAACTGGTTTGGGCTTTAATATAGTGGAGCTGCTGTTTTGCTGTTCGAGAAGCACAGTCAGGTAGGGGAGTGGTGGTGGGCTTGTTGAATTCCTCCTGAGTTATTGTATTGATTTGACCTCCACTAACATCCTACTGTTGGTGGCTTATTAAGTCTGAGTAAGTGGTGGTATTCGTATTGACTGGTGTGGGCTGCCGAAAGGACACATAGAAATCTGATGTTTGTGTGCATATGTCTTTTGTTTGACATTGATTATTGCTCTGAGTAGATCCATGTGGCATTACTGTGTTGTGTTTCATTGTTAAGCCCATTATCATGCCTAAATAGCTTACCTTCACACACTCACCGGTTAAAGCAAATAGTTTAACTGATTTGAAGAAATTATGGTTTTCACATCCTGATTGCTCACCTACTGGAAATATAGATTTCCTATGTCAAATTAAAAGGTCAGGGAACCAACTAATATAACAGTATTCATCAGCACAGGACAGGAAACATTGCACACTGAACACACTGAAAAATGTAGTCTACTCAGTTAAGTTCAGTTTATTTGCATAGCGCCGAAGGCACTTAGCAAGGCGTGCAGCAGTTCATATCCAAATACAGTCAAGCTTAAAACTGTTCGTACCCCTGGCAGTTTAGGGTTAAAAGTAATATTTACATTTTACCAACATGTTTCCTCTGACTCAAAGTAATGTAAAGTTTTTTGAGGGGCTAGGTAGAGTCTTATTGCTTATTCAGGTGGGCAAACAGGAGTCTCTCCACGACCTTCATGATGTGGGATGTCAGGGCAACAGGTCTACAGTTATTGATGACTGATGGGTGAGTTCTCTTTGGCACTGTCTGGAAGATATAAAAAACATGGATGAATCTAAACTTTTTGCTTTTAAATTCTGACAAGACAGAAGTTGCTGTCTTTGGACCAGAAGTTCTTAAACAGAAACTGATTAGTCAATCACTTCATCTGGATGGCATTAAATTGGCTCCCAGTAATAACGTAAAGAACCTAAGCGTTATTTTTGACCAAGACTTGACATTTAAATCCCATATTAAACAGGTTTCTAGAATTTCTTTCTTTCACCTCCGGAATATTGCTAAAATTAGAAACATCCTGTCCAGGAGTGATGCTGAGAAACTAGTCCATGCATTTGTTACCTCAAGGCTGGACTACTGTAATTCTTTACTATCAGAAAGTCAACAAAATGCCATTAAAAGCCTTCAGCTGATCCAAAATGCGGCAGCAAGAGTTCTGATGAATATTAAAAAGAGAGATCACATTTCTCCTGTTTTAGCTTACCTTCATTGACTCCCTGTTAAATCCAGAATAGAATTTAAGATCCTTCTTCTTCCATATAAAGCCCATAATAATCAGCTCCATCATACATCAGAGATCTAATTGTTCCTTATGTTCCTAACAGAGCACTTCGCTCTCAGACTGCAGGTTTACTTGTAATTCCTAGGATCTCTAAAAGTAGAATGGGAGGCAGATCTTTTAGTTATCAGGCTCCTCTCCTGTGGAACCAGCTCCCAGCTTTAGTCCATGAGGCAGACACTCTGTTTGTGTATAGTAAAAATAATCTGTCCAAGCACAGAACCCTGTGGAACTCCACAAGTAACCCTTGAGAGTGAAGATGATTTATCATTTAGATGAACAAACTGGAATCTATCAGACAAATATGATTTAAACGAGCCTAGTGCTGTTCCTTTGATCCCTGCAACATGTTCAAGCCTTTCTAAGAGAATATTATGATCGACTGTGTCAAAAGCAGCACTGAGATCTAACAAAACCAGAACAGACACAAGTCCATTATCTGAGGCCATGAGAATATCATTAGTAACCTTCACCAGTGCTGTTTCAGTGCTATGATGAGCTCTAAAACCTGACTGAAACTCTTCAAACAGCTCGTTACTGTTTAGATGCTCACAGACTTGATTAGCAACAATTTTCTCAAGGACTTTGGATAAGAAAGGAAGGTTAGATATAGGTCTGTAATTCACTAAGTCATATTGATCAAGGGAAGGTTTCTTGAGTAAAGGTTTAATTACAGCTATTTTAAATTCTTGTGGTACGTATCCGTTTACTAAGGATAGATTCATCATATCCAAAATGGGGCCAGGAACCAAATGGAACACTTCTTTAAATAATTTGGTTGGGATTGGGTCCAACATACAAGTTGAAGGTTTAGATGAGGCTAATATTTTTGATAATTCTGAAAGCTCGACTGAATCAAAGCAGCCTAAGCACAACTGAGGTTCTAGAGGGTCACATAAAGGCAATAACAAGATCAGCTTTCTATCACCTGAAGAACATTTCTAGGATTAAAGGACTGATGTCGCAACAGGACCTCGAATAACTCATCCATGCGTTTATCTTTGGTCGGATTGATTACTGCAACAGCGTCTTCGCAGGTCTGCCTAAAAAGTCAACCAGACAGCTGCAGCTGATCCAGAACGCTGCTGCTTGTGTTCCTCACTAGAACCAGGAAAGTAGAGCACACCACCCCAGTTCTAACGTCCTCACACTGGCTCCCTGTAGCTCAGAGAATAGACTTCTAAATACTTTTACTAGTTTATAAATCATTGAATGGCTTAGCACCAAAGTATATTAAAGATATACTGTTACTATAGCAACCCCCTAGACCACTCAGGTCCTCTAATTACAGTCTACTGAAGAGATAGAAATTCTGTTAATGTTGTATGAGGGTTTAATTCTGTAGTGCATGTGGCAACACTTAGAAACAGTGAACAATCAAGAAGAATGTACATCCTGTGTGCCTTTGGTGAAGAAGCTGTGACCATTCTGTGAACGAAGATCTATGTGGGAGGAGTATCCTTTTTACTCTTGTTTCAAATAAAAACCTTATGCTGAGATAAAGCTGTGCTCAGTTACTAGAACTGAGTCCAGTGAACGATGTCTCGCTGTAAAAAGATATAATTGTTGTTTGTTGTTCTTATTGCTCCTTTTTACAGAAATGAACGAGCACGCGGGAAGGTGAAACGAGAGCTCAGAGAGAGCCCAGGGTCATAAATTAAATGTGTGTCTGTTCCTTTAAGAGAGGCTTTAAATTAGAGTGAAAACACCTTCTCAACAAAATGGTGACCCCGACGTGATTTCTGGAGGAGCAAAGGAAAACGTGAGTTTGGAAATTGTTGTGATTAACAGATACTGGAGATCGGAGGACGGAAGTGACCCAGGTCTGAAGTTATTTGGTAAGCGCTGACACACGAGGCGCAAAATTGACTAATCTAAAATGTTCTGTCTGTAGTTCTCCAGTAAATGTTGATTTCTGTTTCTGCTGAGTTAAATAGAGCCGACCGGGTCGGTGAACTCAGGGTGTGGCCGGCCGTAAGGTAAGCTAGGACGCTTCTTACTGAAAGCTTGCGTGTTGGACACCAAGAAGGCTGAGTGTGAATCAGCTCGTGGATTGAGAAACCACGGAATGTCAAAAAAAGAAAACTGAGATCAGAGAGCGATTTTAACCCTGGCATTTCTTGTTCCTTTGACCAGGATCTCAGATCGGACTGGATCTCCTGGAGGAACCGCAGGTTGCTGAGAGTCCGTGCATAACCTGGTTCTGAACCAGTATCAAAGTCCTCCACCCCGCCGTTAGGTAAAAAAGGAGGCCGGCAGATCCGGGGTTTCTCCCGGAGCAACAGTTGGGTGGGTCTTCCTTCACAGGGACAACAGCCAGTGAGTAAAAATGTGATACGTGAAAGAATTAAAAAATAAGAGAGAAAAAATAACTAGGTCAGGGACCTCTTTAATACGAGTTTGTGTTTTGCAAATAAAGATCGGGGATCTCACAATGAATATAAAGTAGTTGGACTCCAAAGCGCGCAGAGGTCTGGGATCTCAATTAGAAATAGGCCTAATGATAAATAATATCTAAATAATAATACTAGTAATGAAAAAGCATGATAATAAATACATAATTATATTAATGTGTGATAAACCGGTTGTGTGACTGTGTGTGTGTGTGAATGGAGATTTCTATGGTGAAACAGCTGTAGGCTGAACGGAGTCTCATGGTTTGAAAATTAAGTAAATAACACTGCGATAAGATAAATAGATCAGATAAAAGCTGAATTTACTTCATTAACATGAGAATGATGAATATTTAAAAATGAAAAATAAAAACAGCAAAATGTAACTTATCGAAATATGGGGAAAAAATAGCAAAGAAGATTTTAAAGGAGATGCAAAATTAATGTAAGAGAAAAGACAATACAACATTTCTTTAAAATAAAGATTATGAATTTGAAACGACGATTGACTGAGTAATTTCGCGCACTTCTTGGTAGTTACGATCTAATATAAAATGTGATGTGTTTTTTTAGCACCCGGGAGGATAGAAAACGTTTTAAACTTTGTTTTCTCCTAAAGTTCCGCCAAAAGAAAAGTAAAATAAAAGAGAAAACTCACTAACATATTTAAAAAAAAATCCTATGAAGAGTAAGGTCAACTTTACTGTGGTCTAAATGAATTATCTTAAACAAGCGACCACCTTCCCCCTCTCTCCCTCAAGGAAGGGCTGTTCTGATAATAAACAAGCGACCCCCCCCTCTGTCCCTCAACAATGGGTCGTTAGTTTTTCTCTTAATAAACAAACCAACTGTGATGGGTTGTGACAGAAATCAATAAAATGGACTTCCTGAGAAAGACTTGTTTGAAACCAGATTCATCATGCGTTTCAAAATTGTTAAAGGTTATCCAACTGCAGGAAGGCAGAAGGGAAGAAACACACCTCCCCCCGCTAGCTGATAATGAGGGGGATGTTTTAGCTGCGTGTTGCTCAATACAAAAGGTTGGGATTTCTTAAGTGCAGCGGCAACTTTTACTCTAATAATAATAAAAAAACGTAGCTAATATTTTTAATGATATTCATGGGAGGTCTGTGAGATCTCTCATATAGTATAAAAGAAATGGTTTAACAATGACTGGATTATGAGCAGAGTGATTTTATTTTGAAATTCAGGCGGATGTCTACAGGTCCTGTGGGGTAGCAGCTGGGTGGCTACGTGAATTTATTCTTTGTAACAAGCGGCAGCTTCAGATGTTTGCTTCTAACATTTTAATGACAGATAAGATATATGTTGAAAGGAAACAATCTTGTAATGCACTGGGTTAGAGACTGCAAAAAAGAGATGAAATGTTCATTACGGGATTACCGTAGTAATGAATGTAGTAACGCACTCCAAAATTCAACTTTAGTTACCGTAGCACACTGAGTTTAAGCGCACTTCAATATTTACACTCAATGGAGTTGTTGCTAATGGGACAACATTAAGGGTCTGATTAAGCAAGAAAGATGTCCGGACCTACACCTGAGATTGGGAGAGGTGGCCGGCCCTCGCCCCAATCTGATTTGAGAATGGTACCATGTTTTTGGGCATCTAGCAACAGACTCTTCCACATATAATCATAATAATAAGCTAATTTGTAGAATCTTTATGAAAGAGCAGATAAGTAGAGAGCAAGGAATAGAGATGTGATGTTTTGTTATAGAAATATCAGTTGCTGATTATCTCATTGACAAAATGGTAGGAAGTTAGTGAAGCCAGATGGAGAAAAAAATAAAAAAAATAGGAATTTTGTTTTCCACTAAAAAGGAGATTGAGTTGTTAGAAAAATGAAATAAAAATAATAGATTTTGCTACAGGAAAAATTTGTTGTGTTAATCATATTATCTCGAGAATTATTTTCTAATTTGTAAGGAAGAGATTTCCTATTTCACTTGAAGTTGGGCATGTTCTCTGTAGGGGATAAATTAATAATCCAAATTTTAGATTTCATAAAACTCTTGAAACGGGACAGCTACCAAAGAATTGTTTTACTTGGAAGGAGAAAAATTAAAGTTTTAACTGAAGTTTGTAATCAGATGAAGATAAAATAATCATATCATTGCTAACAGAAGATTCAAATTGAACTTTGCATGTTTTTGGCATTTGGCCAACAATGGGGAACAGGGGTATGGCGACCTCTAGTGGCGAATTAATTAAAGCATTTCTTACGGACAATTCAATTCTCAGACTGATTAGTTTGTGGACAAGAAGTGTGTCAGACATGGAAAAAAAGAAAAGCTTCTCATATAAAATTAAGAAACAGCTTTGAGCAAACGAAGGCTGTATTGAAGAAGCTCTATTTGGTAAGAAAAGATAATTTCTCCTAATGGATTTGTAATGTTAACAGTGAAACATTTAGATACACTAACTGTTGCAGAAATGTTGTTTAGAGAAATAATGCCTAGATTTGATATCCACAAATGATCTATAGTGGTAACGGAACACATTTTGTGAATGAAATAATTGATAAAATAGGACAAAGATTATAGATCATTTTTAAGAGACAATTGGATTCTAAAAGCAGATTAAGAAAGGCCATGGATAAGACTAAACAGAATTGGAGATACTGTTTGTTTATGATAAAGTTATATATGAATATAACACCAAGTAATTGAACGGATTTGATGAGACCTTATCCTTCCTACAGTTTGGTATATTAAAATAAGAGGAACAATTACAAACTGATTTATGACTTCATTATAAAATGTTGCAAATTGAAAGAAATAGCGATGGAAGAAACGGGACAAAATTGGATAGTCTTGATTTGTTAAATTATAAATGCATATAATACCAAATTTGAATATTGGCCTCACTCTTTTTGAAATAATCTATGGGTGAGATATAGAATTCCTTAGATTGGTTTACTCTCTTCTAAAAAAACTATTTGATTAAGATCTGGTGGGTTTTCATGATCTGATGGCGACTGTGGCTCAGTGGTAGAGTAGAGTTGGCTTGCAATCGGAGGGTCGTAGGTTCGATTCCAGCTTTCTCCAGTCACATGTCGATGTGCTCCTGGGCAAGGCACTTAACCCCAAAAAACATCGTCCTACCGAGCCATGTTGGGTGTCGGTGTATGAATGCAAGTGTGAGTGGGTGAATGTGGCTTCAATGTAAAGAGCTTTGAGTGGTCAGTATGACTATATAAGTTCAGTCCATTTACCATCAAAATACTGATAAGTACATGAGTTATAAATGCAAACTAATCATATGCCAGATGTGAGAAGTGAGCTGAAAGTAGGTGACTGGATCCTGATTAAAAGCTGTAAACAGAAAATTGGGCATCAGATATTCCAGATATTTTTGACCACACCAATGGCTGTAGAGACTGAGTTGGATACACTTAATCCATTATAAAAAGCAGAGACCATTACTAAATATAGGGAAAGCAGTCTAAGAAAAGTGGGGTTAAAGACTGATTCCAAAGGGAGGTAGATACATTATGTTCTACTTGTCTCAACCTCAGTGAAGAGAACCAGGAGAGCCACTTTTCTATAGAGACTGTTTTGAAGGGAGAGATAGTAACGATTAAGGTTTTTCTGCTATCTAGTACTTTTATTTTTACAGTTTTTTGGTGGTGTTATTCCATGGGACTCACAGAAGGACATATAGCACATGAGAATACTGATTTATTTTCTTGGTTTATTCAGAGAAGGACACAAAAATCCATTTGAAACTAGTGTATGGTGACAATGTCAAGTCCAAAGTAAGATTCAGTCTAGTTACCCTAGCCAGTCGGCAATGCTGCCCCCTAAAGCCTGTGGAGTAGCACAACTCCACCTGCTTGCATGAGGAAAACCCAAGGCTGATCAAGCTCATCAACTGAGTGGGAGCACCTGTCTGCAGTGCACAGATTCAGTCTGCACCTCAGAGTGGATGCAGCAGACACAAAGACAATTGTTCAGCTTGGGGAAAACCAAAAAGAGGCTACTGGTATGGATAAAAACATTCACTGTCCTAAATAAGATATGGCCTGCTTAGATTTGATTTATTTGTCATGTTTCTATTTAAAATGCTTTAATGTCAAAAGCGCTGCAGGTCAATTGATTAGTCTTTAATGTTAATTTTAGATGATAAAATGGGAAATATTGCAGGTTAAAAGCATTTAAGTTAATATTACATTATTTAAAAATGAGTTAAACATTGTCCACTCTGTTTGAGAGTGATAATTGTATAACTCTGTTCTCTTTTTGAAGGTTTCAACCTGATTTACCTCCACAAAGAAAAATCAAATAAATTGTGAAGAAGAAAGAGTTGTTCCTGTGCTTTTATTACGGTTGACCAAGCCATTTTCAAGTTTGGGCAGAAGCTGAACACGTAACATAACTTGACAGACAATATGCAAGATATCTAGCAAATAAATAAAACATTAACTGTTTTGTTTGTTCTCAGATGCCATATTCAGTAGGATATTTACCCAGATATGTAGAAGCTTTCAGTAAACTTAATGATCTGTTTCCAGATGTTACACTCCTCTCCAGGATTTGGACAAATTCTGAGCGTGCAGTACATGAACGAACAGGAAGTTATATGGGTAAAAATGTATATACTTCCATGACAAAAGTAAGGGTAAATTGGAGACTGGGACGACATGGGATTAATCTAAATAGTTAAAGCTGGACCAGTACACTTAAGAACTGACCAAAGATGTATTTGTTTTGAAAATGATAAAAATCTGACCACACTTTCATACCACTCTGGGTACATGGGGAAAAAAGTATATAGAATGTGCTCCATATCGTGAATGTGATGGGAACTTTTCTATGGACGACCTGCTGATTCTCTGCGGATTTTGGCTCTGACACAATTACCCTCAAAATGAGAAAGGTGGATGTACTTCTGTTGAGACTTAAAGAGCATTCTTTTCTTGTATTTGCAGAGGAGATCCGACACAGCAGAAGGAGGAGGTGTCATATTTCAGCCCCTCATGGTCCCATCTGGGCTCCGATATGCCCCCTGAAAACAAATTATGGAGTGATTGAAATAAGGTTCTATTATCTTTTTTCCCATGGACCGAGGTGGGTAAGGTCATGTTATGATTGGATACATTAAATTATAGATTCAGTGGTTTTGTTAATTCTTCCCTGGCAGAAAGGTATAGCAGCTGAGATCTAGGAATTGATCTTAACTATAAATATACATGGAGATTAATCTACAATACAGGTGTTTATTGAACTATAACATTAACTATAACTTTCGATAACTTTCCGTAACAAGCTGCAGATCTAGTCACACCTGATTAACAGGAGACTTAAATAATTGGATGTTTCTGAAACCGTTCTGTTTCAGAAAAAGGGAGGAGATCCTTAGGCACAAGGGGAACTTAAATTTCAAATATTTTTTACAAAACAAAGCCTTTCAATTGGTCTCATTAAAAGCATTTGAGATAAATGAAAAACAAAATTAAAAAAACAGCATTTGTTTAGGGTTCAACAGTTTTTTGGTTAAATAGGTTGAAATTATATATTTTTTTTTATAAGTATTGGGCTTCATCAGCTCAGAAGATGAATAACAATAGTCGGTGATGTGGTGAAATCTTATAAGACTATAGGTTAAATGAACTTAGGCTGTTAGCAGTGTAAATGAATAAAATTAAACTGATCGTTTTCTGCAGGTTGAGCTTTAAAGCAGCACATTTTTCTTTTGAGCGGTCTCTCATGCTCATGATGCCATTTCCACAATCCAAAAAGACCAGACCTTTCCTGTTTTCCATCCTGTTTTGGCACCTTTGTGCGGTTGGTTGTTTTAGCACACAACCCATTCATCTTACCTTGTGGCATGTTTATGCATTTAGTCTTTGTTTGGAAGTTTTTATTTACATTATAACCTCTACTATGTATTTTGAAGAAATATTCTTTATGGTCTAGGTTGTTCCAGTGTTGCTCACTTTTGATACAGGACTTTTAGAGTGCACTTTGCATCAATGATGATTTTTGTGATTTACATACAGCAAAAGTATTAGCTTTTTCTACAGATAGACCTAGTTTGTAAGCAGTCAGGCTAATAGTTTGATTTTGTGTTAGTGCGGCTGATCAGTGCAGCACTACTTAAGAGGTGAGTGAGGGATTTGATAAAAAAAAGAGGACAAATGCATAAGAAATGAATCTCAAAACAGATACAATTATGGATAAAGCAAACAGGAAAAAGCTAATTAGTTGCAAGCTCTTCTTTTAGACTTTGTTGACCAGGTGAGAGACCAGCAGCCAACCAGACCACAATCTCTCAGGTAAACGTACTAAAGAAATAGGCTGGAGCCAATGCACTCCCACTGAGGAGTCAGGACGAACCTGAGAGGACATCCAGGAGCAGCAAGCCAGAGCGGGAGAAGAACAGCAAGGAGCAGACCACACAACCTACTTGAACCCTCTGCTGAGAGGTTTCCAACTTCAGCACACCTGCACCATCAGGTGGCAGGGCGGCTTGGAGCACAGAGCTGCCCAGCTGGAGCAGCAGGGTTTGATGGAAAAGAAGCTGAGACCCCTGCCAAAAGGGGCTGAACGATCCTCTGGTCTGCATGCAGTCCTTAGAGTTTTCAAACTCAGGGCTACTGAAAAGATACACTTTAGCTGCATATAGGTGATGTGCTGGCAACCTCTCACCTTAGGTCATAGAAGAGCGAGCCGGACGAACACAATTCCCGGCCAGAACAAGATGACTTGACTGCTGATCCGAAAAGTTCCAGAGAAGATGGACTCAAAATTGATATGATTCTTTGCCTGACATTTTCCTTATATATAGTGATCTCTTATTTTAAGAGATCAAAAGAGGGACATGAAGAGATAGGAATTCTGTTAATGTTGTATGAGGGTTTAATTTTGTAGTGCATGTGGCAACACTTAGAAACAGTGAACAATCAAGAAGAATGTGGTACATCATATGTGCCTTGGGTGAAGAAGCTGTGACCATTCTGTGAACGAAGCTCTATGTGGGAGGAGTTTCCTTTTTAACTATTGTTTCAAATAAAAACCTTATGCTGAGATAAAGCTGTGCTCAGTTACTAGAACTGGGTCCAGTGAACGATGTCTCGCTGTTAAAATATATAATTGTTGTTTGTTGTTCTTATTGCTCCTTTTTACAGAAATGAACGAGCACGCGGGAAGGTGAAATGAGAGCTCAGAGAGAGCCCAGGGTCATAAATTAAATGTGTCTGTTCCTTTAAGACAGGCTTTAAATTAGAGTGAAAACACCTTCTCAACACTACTCAACATCCCTAGAATCAGAACCAAACATGGAGAAGCAGCTTTCAGTTTCTATGCTCCTCTAATCTGGAACAAACTTCCAGACGACTGCAAAGCTGCTGAAACACGGAGTTCTTTTAAATCACAACTAAAAACGTATCTGTTTGGAGCAGCCTTTGACTAATGCTTTGTTGTATCATGTTTTGTTTATGTTTCTTGCTGTTTAATGCCTTGAAATATGTGTGTGCTTCTTCCTTTATTGCTGTTTTTACTTTATATGCTTTGTGTTTTAATGCTCTTTTTATTTTACCTCTAACCATGTAAAGCACCTTGAATCACCTTGTTGTTGAAAGTGTGCTATACAGATAAAATTGCCTTGCCTAGAGTTCTTTCCGATGCTGCCTCACTTACTTAGAGAGAAGTAATCATGTTTAGGAGGATGCCAATGACTTTATTTTTAATAGAATTAATTTTATTCATGAAGAATCCCATAAAGTCATCACTACTAAGAGCTGGGGGAATAGTTGGCTCAACAGAGTTATGACTCCGTGTAAGTCTAGCGACTGTGGGACATTGTAAAGCTGTATCTTGCACTCTGATTTTGGTGTGGTTGGCTTTGAGTTTGTGTGGGTGTGGTGACACAGGTGCACTCAATCAGCTAGTGAAGCTCTATTTAAGTGGAAGGCACACACACTAGGGGGCTGTTTACACGACAATGTTTTTCAGCAAAACTGAGGTTTTTCTCAATGATCCGGCCTCTCGTTTACACGACAACGGGGAAACGGGGGGGCATTGGAGAAACGCATTCCCCATTCCCATTTCCCAAGAGGCTTTGCTCCATTCTACATTACATAGATACTTTATTGAACAGGTCAGTTTTCAGACTCAGATCTGGGCTGGAATCAGTAAAGCGACCACGGGAAGACGCAGAGATGACGTTTGTTGAAGACAAAGTGGAAAACACTGGGAGGATGCATTATTTTGGATTAAAAACCGTGCTTTTAGTAAGTTACACATTTTATTCATATGAGGATAACACTTTTTTTTTCAAGAGAGCCTGGTGCGCTTACAGTTTTTTTTCAACCTTAACATAGCTGCAGTTAAGAAAAGGTTGAGCCACCTTACACTTTTTATGTGTGAAGAGAAGTGTCATGTTTGTTGTGAGTAAGGACCCAAATGCAGCAAAACATGAAGAACTTAGAATTTAATTAAACAAGGAACAATAAACTTACAAACACCTCAGGGGAACCAGGGGAACTCGGAGACCAGTGAAACTCAGCAACAGGAGAAGCAGGGACCAGACAGGGAAGATTGACGACAGACAAGTGAGCAGTGACTGAATGAGAGCTGAATTTATACTGAGGAGGGAGTGAGGAAGTGACAGAAGAAAGGCTGAGAACTAATTAAGATGTATTGTTATGCATGTGTCGGTAGTAGTGTTGATGTAAATGTTATTCATTGTACCAGTATTATATATGTGTGTATGTTATTTTTTCTCCAGCACGAGAAAGGAGGGGGAAAAAAACCTCTAGGGACGGACATCGCAAATTAGCCTTGGCTATAAATGTTGTAGTGTGTTACAGGTTCCATGAACATACTTGTCCCTATCAAATAAACAAGAAACAAAAATAAATAAAAACTTATGTCCACTAAAATAGAGATTTATTTTTAATGTGTTCAGTATTGCTCTGCTGTGACAATTTTCTTATTTAGAAAAGCTTTCTTTAAATACTGAACTTTGTTCACATCTCAGTTATTATTCCTATATGGTCGTGTTTGTATTATTTGTATTAGATAATTGTTTATAAAATGCAATATCAGTTTGCTCTTGTTGGTCGTTTTCACCATGCAAAAGAGTTCAGTAGTTAAATAAAACAATCATGACAATCTGAAATATGCAGCCTTAGTCGGTCATTTTATTGTTCATACATACCTCTGGACAATTTTCTGAGAGTGCAGACAGATTAAAGCAACACTAAAGAGTTTTTTTTTTTTACCTTAAAATAATGTTTCCGAACTCGTGTCAGTGGTTGATCAACTCATAACAGGGTGAATCGGCACTTCTGCATTGGCTTTACGGCCCTCTATCGGCCATAACAGCACTATGTAACTTTGGGTCGTCGGGCAGTGGTTTTGTAGTTCAAATGAGACTACAAATGCGACTTGCTTTACAGCAGGCTTCACAAAGGGCGGTAGGTGGAGCGTCCTGCAAGGTTCTCTGGGTGGAGCGTACTCGGCAGGTACATATAAATGGAAGATACGCAACAGCAGGTAGCTTGAACAATTGGCATCACGATGGAGCCGAAATTGTATTCATCTGTACACCGGTGTTCCACTATCTGTGCTACCCGCATGCACATTTCGATGTTACGTCACAATTCGCTTACTCAGCAAATCTGTCATCAAGAATTCCTACCTGGAAGATCCATTTCGTCTGTTTTATTTCTTTGAAGTTTACGGTGAGTTTTATTCAAATTATTTTATTACTGGCTAATTTTTATTCAAAATATTTTTAGGCTTTCCTTAAGCTACTAGTTTCAAGTTTACATGACAGCCCTTATGTTAGTTTCACTTCTGGTATATCGTTACACTGCATGTAAACAAGTCCCATTAATTAGTCGTACAGTAAATGCGGTGTATTTTGCAGGCTATTTGTGCTTATAATCATAGGCTGCTACATTTTAATATTTTGGAGTAATAATACTGCTATCTGCTCTACGTCTTACTGGCTTGGTATGTATTCATTACCTGCTTTACAAACTAACAGATTTCCAGAGTGTGCTATTCATCTATAGGCCTATTTAACAGGTAGGATATTCTGATCATGGTTTTTAGTGCATCTTTATGTGCTAGTTTTAGTTTTATATTAAACGGGTAGCATGTTCTGTGGATTGAAAGAAAAGTTTTCGTTATTCATAATTTTTTGCTATGTTAGGCATTACTGCTAAACTGCCACTTCAATCCCGTCACTTGAAAAATATTTTCCGATGATTATTATTAACATCAAAGCTAACAGTTGTTGTTTTCGGCATGTAAACATACTTTTCGTGGGGGAGCACCGACAGATGGGGGCTACGCTAGGACATTCTGAGGAGGTGGCACAGATCGTCAGAACAGAGCTGTCAGCCATATAACAAAGAAATTAGTCCGTATCACGTTATAACATGATAGTTTATTGTAAAAACGTGAAACGATCACGTTATAACATTTTAGTTTCAAGTGGTTTTCCCATTTTTACAATAAACACAGGCCTGGCCCTAACCAATTTGGTGCCCTTGGCAAGATTTTAAGTGGCGCCCCCTTGCATCGCAGTACAGTACTTGCCCTCCTAGTGTACATATACTCACAAGAAACTTAACAGCTTTGTTTTAGACATTCTTTTATTTAAATAAAACAATTGCACATTCAAAATAATAATTACAATAATAATAATTAAAGAAACAAATATAAAAATGAACTCAACATATGAAATACAATATAGATAGCTTACATAAAGTATTAAATTTAAATACTCCCGAAATGAAGTGTAAACAAGTGACATTAACTTAAATACAAAAGAAATACGGCACTGTGCAAAATAAGACATTAGTATCTTGTCTTATCTTATCTAATCTATCTCATATATCTTATCTATCGGTATGTTTAAGTAGGAACAAAAATACTACAAGGATTTGAATTTAAAAAATGAAAAAATTATCTTAATAAGAGCTCTATTTGTGTTTTTGGTCCTGCCTTAAATAACTTCAGAAACTACACCACCACCTCCTTAATCTGAGATGACTTGCTACAGCTTGACTTTCCTGGATTTTCTTAAGGCAAAGTCATCTACAACATCATATGACAACTGATTAGAGACCACATGTCTGATGCTTGTGATGGCAAGTCCACTGAGACGTTCTTCCATCATAGTAGATCTCAGGTAAGTTTTAATCAGTTTGAGCTTTGAGAAGCTTCTTTCAGCAGAAGCCACTGTAACAGGAAGAGTGGCAGAGATTTTCAAAGCAACCCACATGTTAGGGGTACATTTCTGCCAGCTTCTTCACATGCAGGAAGGTCAAAAGCGCTTGATGCTGCTGACGTGGAGGCGAAAAGAGGAGCGCTTGATGCACCTTGAATCACCTTGTTGTTGAAAGTGTGCTATTCAAATAAAATTGCCTTGCCTTGCCTTGATGCTGCTGAGGTGGAGGCAACAGGAGGAGCGCTTGATGCTGCTGAGGTGGAGGCAACAGGAGGAGCGCTTGATGCTACTGCATCACTGCTGGTTTGTGCTGCTGAGGTGGAGGCGACAGGAGGAGCGCTTGATGCTGCTGAGGTGGAGGCAACAGGAGGAGCGCTTGATGCTGCTGAGGTGGAGGCGACAGGAGGAGCGCTTGATGCTGCTGAGGTGGAGGCAACAGGAGGAGCGCTTGATGCTACTGCATCACTGCTGGTTTGTGCTGCTGAGGTGGAGGCGACAGGAGGAGCGCTTGATGCTGCTGAGGTGGAGGCAACAGGAGGAGCGCTTGATGCTGCTGAGGTGGAGGCAACAGGAGGAGCGCTTGATGCTACTGAGGTGGAGGCAACAGGAGGAGCGCTTGATGCTACTGAGGTGGAGGCAACAGGAGGAGCGCTTGATGCTACTGAGGTGGAGGCAACAGGAGGAGCGCTTGATGCTACTGCATCACTGCTGGTTTGTGCTGCTGAGGTGGAGGCAACAGGAGGAGCGCTTGATGCTGCTGAGGTGGAGGCAACAGAGGGATTGGGAAGGGTGGGACTGAGAAACCTCAGCAGCGCATCTGAAGACAGAAGAGGAGTATGTGACACCAGTCTAATAATAATAATAATAATTATAATAAATGACACATTATTTCATTTTTTTTATATAAAATGAAATAATATAAATGAGAAACCTAGAGATAAATACATGATGTAGACTATAGTGTATAATATACAATGTATTTTTTCAGATACAAATTATATTAGTAATTCATATATTAGTAATAATTTACATTTATTGTCATTACAATGAAATTCTAATGATCAGAATGCAAAAGAATAAGTAAACTGCAGTATAATATTGCATGTGGGAATGCTAAGTTATGCTCTAACATTAATGTTTTATTTATGACAATGAAATTAACATTAATACACCTGCTGATTAGATCTAATATTTACACATTTGTCTGAGGAAGGTACTCATATTACTATTTTCCATAATAATAGCGCTGGGCTTATCTGTTAGAACCATTGACTGTTAATATTCTGGTTAGATCTAGCAGATAGCGCTGGCTATTTATAGATTATACAATACATTATTGATCATTGTTCTGTAACATCAAAATAATATCATTAACATCATCTTTACTGTAACCTTATCTTTGTCTTTGTCGCGTTTTTCCTCCTCTTCTTTTCTTTTTTTTCCTCCCCTGGGCACCAGATAATTTGGGACTCTTTGACATATTAATTTTTTTTGACGCAAATAAAAACGAAAACCGAATGGCGGCCGGGTAAAAGAAGGCTGATTGGTGGAGGTGGTTTCCCATCATGCTTTGTGGCGCCTCATGTTTAGTTCTGCACCGTGAGCTAAAAGTATGTGTGATCCCTTCAAGTCTCCCCTGGTCGCATGTGTAAGAACTTATAAAAGAAAGTCAATGCCATGTAAATCCAATTGTTGCTCCTCACAGTACAGAGTCAACAGAGTACAATAAAGGTAGGAAGTTCCTTACGAGGCTCTAGCGCCCCCAGAGGATACGGCGCCCTTAACATTAACCTATACTGCCTAATCCACGGGCCGGCGCTCAATAATAACGTGATACGGCCTAATTTCTTTATTAAATGGCTGACAGCTGTACGCCGACGTACATATGACATTGCTGAAATATAGAAAATGTACCTGGGATGAAGACATTTGTCACAAAGGCTGCCCAAGACGTGAAAATCTGTAACGATAGAGGGTATCGCTTGTAAATGTGAATCCCCTGGTGTCACCATAACAGACTTTATGACAGTAGTAGAAAACAATACCTATTTCCCAACTGTAGGGGGACCCCGAGAGCAAAACCTACATAGTGTTGCTTTAACACATCTTTTAGCCTTCTCCCCAGAAACTCTGAACCCTCTGCAACACTCTAAGTATTTAATATTAGTATGATCATATTTTGAATATGTATTTAAATTAGGGCCGGGAATTTAACGCCTTAATTAAGCTTAATTAATTACACAAAAATAACGCGTTAAACATTTTTTACGTATTTTAAGCGCACTTATTTTTGCACCGCGGAACATTTCTCACTGGATGAGTTTTGGGGGACCGATTATACTGGAGCACCAACTAGCGTTCATTAGACAGTTAACAACAAACCACAGTGAACATGGACAAAGAAGCTGAACAAAGTCTGTTATGACCTCTGAAGCAACAGAGATGTTTTCTACAGTAATAGTCAGGGTTTCCAATGTTCTGAATGTACTTGAAAGTATTGTGTTTTACTTAAAAAAACAGTTTACAGAAGGTCTACCTACCTAAAGGGTACCTGAATTTCTGAAATGTAGACTACTATATTTCTAAATATGATATTACTACACTTAATGGCAAAATTACACTGTTCTGTTGGAATTGGTTGAACAAAAATAAACACTATTTTGTTGCTTAAGCTTATGTATTCAGTCATAATTCAATGGTGTACTAAAAATCCATATGAAAAACGTACTTCTCGCTGTGCTCAGGTCAAATATTTATATGCGATTAAAATACGATTAATTTTGATTAATTAATTACAAAGCCTCTAATTAATAAGATTTTTTTTTTTTTTTACGAGTCCCGGCCCTAATTTAAATATCTCCATCGTTCATTCATGTTTTGTCAGTATTGCTAGGTAATATATATTTTAAGTGTTTTCAACTGTCTGTGAGTTATCTGTAACTGAGGGTTTTTAATTTTTATGAGCTGGGATGCTAACTTCCACTGGTGACATGGTAATTGTAGTCGCACATTCCCTGCCTGTTTTGACAGAAGGTAAACCCGCTGGGGGTTTACAGAACTGTTGCTTCTGTTAATTTGTTGGTTTATCTGGCGATTTACATTGGTGTAGTACTTCTCAATCACTGTCCGGGAAGGCGCGATAGGCAGGAGGACTGTTTAGTATTAGTGTCTGTCTATTCATGCTTGAACGATAAAGAAGCCTTTCAATGACTAGGTGGAGCAGTGCTCAAACTAACCAACAGGCTACATGTTTACCCAGTAGAAGGCAAGGCAAGGCAAGGCAATTTGTATAGCACACTTTTAACAACGGGGTAATTCAAGGCACTTAATATGATTTGGTGCTAAAGAAAAACATAGAATATAACAATTGGAAGTAAAAAGCAGCAATTTAGCATGAAACACACAACACATGATACACAATAAAGCATGAAAAACAGCAATAGAGCAATAAAGCATGAACACATTTGATTCATAAGACATTAATTGTTTACTCAAAGCCAGTTCTAAACAGATTAGTTTTTAGATTTTATCTAAGGCAGCTCAGTGTTTCAGCAGCTCTGTAGTCACCAGCAAGTCTGTTCCAGATTAGAGGAGCATAGAAACTGAAAGCTGCTTCTCCATGTTTTGTTTTGAGTCTAGGGGTGTATAGTAGGCTAGAGTTGAAGGAACTGAGTGGTCTGGGTGGTTGGTACGTTAACAACAGATCTTCAACATACTTTGGTGCTAAGCCATTCAATGATTTATAAACTAGTAAAAGTATTCTGAAGTCTATTGTCTGAGCTACAGGGAGCCAGTGTAAGGACTTTAAGTGCTTTTACACAAGTCTCATTCACTCAGCTGCAGTCACACAATTGCAAACTGATTTCTACTTTGTTTTCATACCTAAAATATTTTTTCCCACTCAGTAAATATGAGTCATGTTCTGTAAACTTATCAATTTGCATGACAGGAAAAAAATAACTTTCCCTGCCATTTCAATAGAATGAAATAAAACATCTATCCTATACAGGGTTGCGTGGGGGGTTATCTCCAGCAGTCATCAAGCGAGAGGCAGGGTACACCCTGAATAGGTCACCAGTCCATCGCAGTGAAGAAGGTTCAAAGAGTTGATAAAGAATTTAAAGAAATTATTAAAATTAAAATATTTAAATTATTAAATAAAATCTAACTCCATTTTATTTAGACAGACATTTCAAATACAATTTGTTTGACCAAAGTGTTGTACAGCTCCAAAACAAAATAAAAAAAAAAGTAAACTATAAAACAAAATAAAGGTGAATAAAATGTATACAGGCTAAAATAAAGACAGAAACAACAACAAATGATCAACAGAAAAAGGCATCCTAGTATGTAAATGGCCTGAACTTATATAGAGCTTACCCACTCATGCTCACCACTCTATAATGGAGTCACATTCACCCTTTCATACATCAATACAGAGGCAGGTAGGCAGCTTGCCCAGTGCCTTGCCCAAAGGCAGATCAAAATGTGATAGGAAGCTGGAATTGAACCTATAACGCTCTGATTGCAAGAGAACTACTTTACCTACTGAGCCACAGTCAGCAAGACTTTAAAAGCATTTAAAAGCCAAGAGACAATTTCTTTGGCAGACAGGAAGCTATTGGAGAGATGACAGAACCTGTAAGATATGTTTGTGTTTTTGTACTGGTTAAAGGATGGGCAGCAGCATTCTGAACGAACTGAAAGCAGGGAAGAGAGGCCTGACTTATCCCAGCTATATAACAATCTAATCGAGCTGTGCTAAAAGCAAGGATTATTATCTCCAGATCATGTTTGGCAAGGCTGGTTTTAGTTTGGCAACCTGGCGTAACTGAAAGAAAAACGGCACAAACTGAAACACTAATCTCAGAAATCTCTCAAGCTCGTTAATTTAAATGACGAGTTCAGCTAGGTTTTTGTTTGGTCTGAGAAGATCCGTTATTTGTTTGAGCTAACTGGGTACTGTGTTGTCGACATGGCTGCGCAAAGTAGAGGGTGAGAGAATGGTTCTCATTGGCGCCAGGTCAGGTCAGAAGGATTAACTGTGGCACCGGACATCCCCAAATCAACTGATCCTCCCCAACAATGACCGTCTCCTTAATGCAATAACAAAGGGCTAAGTGGAGACAGAGAGTGGTGGGGAACTCACTGATTTGGAGCAGCACAAGATCAAATTAACTTGTTTGTAGTTAGCTCATCAACAATGTAAAATATTTAATTAGATTGTGCTGTAGTTTGTGCTCTTTGTGTTTGTGTGGGTGTATGCGTATGACAAGATGGTGGAAGCACTATGCTCAGCTTGCCGTCTGTTCAAGCCTTTTGAACTACAAGTCTTCTTTTTTCTCTTGTTTCTCTGCCAAAATGTTCCTGCTCAGCTCATCTATGATTGCTGGTCGCTTCTTAACATCAAGGAGCCTATGAACTCTTTGAGGAAAGATTTATCTTTGTTTGTTTCTACATACCTGTGCCATACATTTTGCCCAGCACCTCAAAAACACCGCTGGAGAAAAAGAGGGAGGCGGGTGATGTGCTGGTAAGGCTCTGGGCCTTTTGGCGCTCCTCTCACGGTGCTGTCCAGAGCCCCTCTCCGGCCTTCTGTGTCGCCTCTTGCTCGGGTAGTTTTTTGCCACCCTGGATTCTTCCTGTTCATCTGGAACGTTCTTGTGGAGGTCACCGCTCTTCTCTAGACCACTTTTCCTCACGCAAACGTGGAGTGGTTTCCTATATCTTCAGAGGTTGGAACGTGAGTGTTCATTGGAAAACAATGGCCCTGGTCTCCTGATGTCACTTCTGAATATCAGGTCTCTCTCAAATAAACTTTCTCAAATACTTTTTTGAGTCACAAGCGTTGGATTCTATGTTTCTTATGGAAACCTGGCTCCATGTTTGGCTCCAAACTTTAATTCTTCCATTTCTGGTAGAAACATTGTTTTTGTGGACAACTGTTCTCTCTGGTTTTGAATGCTGTGCAGCTGGAAGGATTTTTGCTGATACTTTTTATTTTTGGACATTTGTTATGATGCATAACCATGGCAACAAGGTGGTTTACAACTGGCAGCAGCTGATTAACATCACAAAAGCTCAAATAATACATCAACTACAGCCACAAAACCCTGATGAGTTGAAAAGAAGACACCATAGATCCAGAGTTTCCTCTACATCAGACTGTCATAAAACTACAGAGCGTCTTCAGTCAGAGGCTTCTTCAGATCTGCAGCGCGCTACAGGAGATCATCCCTACCCACAGCCATCAGCATCTACAACAAATCTTTGAAGAAACTTGCATAATGAGTTACAACAACGTTTAATTTCCCTTTGGGATTAATAAAGTAATTTTGAATTTGAATTTGAATTTGAATTTGAATGATGGTGAGTCTGTTGCATTTTCGGAACTTCTCGCATCTGACTGTGCCTTTTTCAGCTCTCCTCAGCTGTTTGGCAAAGGGGGAGGTTTAGCCTCTTTTTGGAGATCTTTGTTTCGCTGCCAAAGTGCTCCCTCTAAGGTGTATTTGAGTTTTGAGTCTCATCTTGTTGAAATTCATCTTGGTGTAACAATTTTATATGCAGTAGTTTATCGACCAGCTAGGACAAACAATGATTTTATTAATGAGTTTTTGGATTTTGTGGCAGGTCTTGTTCTTAAGGCTGAGTGTGTTTTAATTGTTGGTGATTTTAATATTCATGTTTGTTGTGTGTCAAAGCCTTTGGTCAAGGATTTCTACATATACTCACTTCTTTTAATTTTTTTCAAGCTGTATCTGGTCCTGCTCACGAAAAGGGTCACACACTGGACTTGGTAATGTCCCATGGTTTAGGTGTGGAAGCGACTGAAATTTGTGACAGTGGCATATTGGACCATTAGCCTGTATTTTTTAACGTATCGTCTGATATTTCAGTAATGATACAGCTTGCTGTGTCGTGTTGGCGACGTCTTTTAAATCCTCAAACTGCCTCTCAATTTGTTGTTGCTTTTAATGATTCTGTTCTCTCTAATCTTACAGACTGCTGCACTGCCACAGCTGACGAGCTTGTGGAAAATTTGAACTCTACTTCCATCGACATCCTGGATACCATTGCGCCTTTTAGAACAAGACATTGCTAGCCAGCCCCAGAACCATGGGTAAATGGCTCTATTCACCTGTAGGCGAGCTGAGCGACAATGGAAGGACAAAATCCATGTCTCTTTGGGAATTCAATTCAAATTCAAAAATACTTTATTGATCCCAGACGGAAATTAAGTGTTGTTGTACCTCATACAATTCTTTCTTTAAGGAGTTTTTGTAGCTCCTTATGGCTGTGGGCAGGAAAGATTTCCTGTATAGGTCTCTGTTGCAGCGAAACTGAAAAAGCCTCCGACTGAAGACGCTCTGTTGTTGCAGGATAGTCTCATGCAGAGGATGCTCAGGGTTGTCCATAATTCTCTTGATTTTATGAAGAATCCTTCTTTGCATCATCATCTCCGGATGTTCCACAGTTGTCCCCAGAACAGAACCAGCCTTCTTTATCAGGTTGTTTAGCCTTTTTAAATCCTTGGCTCTGATGCTGCTACCTCAACAGATGATGGCTGAAGAGATTACACTCTCCACAACAGACTTATAGAAGATTTGCAGAATCTTGCTGCAAACCTTGAAGGACCTAAGCTTCCTCAAGAAGTACAGTCTGCTCTGTCCCTTCTTGTAGACAGCTTCACTGTTGCGCCTCCAGTCCAGTCTGTTGTCCAGGTGAACTCCGAGGTTTTTATACTCCTCGACCACCTCCACTTCTTCACCCATGATGGAAACAGTGTTTGACCTATCCCTGTTTCTTCTTAAATCTACAATCGTCTCCTTTGTTTTGTTCACATTCAATGTAAGAGGATTGTTTCCACACCATGTCACAAAGCGGTCCACCAGCTCTCTGTATTCAGCTTCTTGTCCATCTCGGATATACCCTACAATTGCAGCGTCATCTGTGTATTTCTGCAGATGACAGGTCTCTGATTTGTACTGGAAGTCTGAGGTGTACAGAGTGAAAAGGAATGGTGAGAGTAAGGCAAGGCAAGGCAATTTTATTTGTATAGCACACTTTCAACAGCAGGGCAATTCAAGGTGCTTTACATGATTTGGTGATTTAAAAGAAACACATAAAAGAAACACACATTATACATGATACACAATAAAGCAAGAGAAAAATAAAAAAAAAGCAAGAGAGCATGAACACATTTCATACATATAACATCAAGCATTTACCCAAAGGCAATTCTAAACAGATGGGTTTTTAGTCTCGATTTAAAGCAGTTCAGAGTTTCAGCAGCTCTACACTCGTCAGGAAGTCTGTTCCAGATAAGGGGAGCATAGAAACTGAAAGCTGCTTCTCCATGTTTAGTTCTGAGTCTAGGGATGTTTAGTAGGCTAGAGTTGGAGGACCTGAGTGGTCTTGGTGGTTGGTACCATGACAACAGGTCTTCAACATATTTTGGTGCTAAGCCATGTAATGATTTATAAACTAGTAAAAGTATTTTAAAGTCTATTCTCTGAGCTACAGGGAGCCAGTGTAAGGACTTTAGAACGGGGGTGATGTGCTCTACTTTCCTGGTTCTAGTGAGGAACGCGAGCGGCAGCGTTCTGGATCAGCTGCAGCTGTCTGATTGACTTTTTAGGCAGACCTATCAAGATGCTGTTGCAGTAATCAATCCGACTAAAGATAAACGCATGGATGAGTTTTTCTAGGTCGTGTTGCAAAATCAGTCCTTTAATCCTAGAAATGTTCTTCATGTGATAGAACGCTGACCTTGTTATTGCCTTTATGTGACCCTGGAGGTTCAGGTCTGAGTCCATTACTACACCTAGGTTACGAACCTGATCAGTAGTTTCTAGCTGTATTAATTGAAGCTGTGTGCTGACTCTTGATCGTTCCTCCTTGGGTCCAAAAATAATTAATATATATATATATAATAATTAATAACTTCAGTTTTGTTTCTATTCAGCTGGAGAAAGTTATGGCACATCCATCCATTTATTTGGTCAATGCATTGATTTAGGGTTTGAATGGGTTCAGAGTCACCTGGTGACATTGTAATGTAGAGCTGAGTGTCATCCGCGTAGTTATGGTAGCTAATGTTATTGGTCGCTATAATCTTGCCTAGTGGGAGCATGTAGATATTAAATAAGAGGGGCCCCAGGATGGAGCCCTGGGGCACCCCACATGTGATTTCTGTTCGTTCTGATGAAAAGTTTCCTATTGAAACATAGAAGTCCCTGTTCTTTAGGTAAGACTCGAACCAGCCAAGTAGTGTACCAGAGAGTCCGACCCAGCTCTCCAGTCGTTCCAATAAAATATCATGATCAACAGTGTCAAATGCTGCACTGAGGTCCAACAGAACCAGCACTGTGGTTCTTCCACAGTCTGTATTCATGCGGATGTCATTAAATACTTTGACGAGGACAGTCTCGGTGCTGTGGTGAGCGCGGAAACCAGACTGAAAAGCATCAAAAGGGTTTGTCGTTGTTATGAAGCCATTTAACTGCTGAAACACAGCTTTTTCAATAATCTTACTGATGAATGGGAGATTAGAGATTGGCCTGTAGTTCTGCATTAACGTGTTGTCCAGATTTTTCTTCTTTAGCAGTGGTTTAATAACTGCTGTTTTTAAAGCCTGAGGGAAGACACCTGATAGCAGTGATGAGTTCACTATTTGAACAAGATCAGAACCAATAACAGGAAGAACTTTCTTTAGAAAAGCTGTGGGTAGGATATCAAGACAGCAGGAGGAGGAGCTTAATTGGATAATGATTTTTTCAACGCTGTTCTGGTTTAATTCGTGGAATTCAGACATTTTCTCTACATTGTTGTTGATTGGGGATGGCACTGGTTGTGGGTTCGATATTGAGGTACAGATTGACCGTCTAATTGTTAGAATCTTTTCAGTGAAAAAGCTGGCAAATTCATTGCAGGCCCTGGTAGAGTTTAGTTCTGGGGCTACTGTCACTAAAGGATTAGTTAGTCTTTCCACTGTTGCAAATAGAGTCCGTGCGTTATTAATGTTTCTGTTGATGATTTCAGAAAAGAACGATTCCCTAGCATCTTTTATAGTTAGCTGATATCTATTCAGTCTCTCTTTGTAGATCTCATAGTGAACCTGGAGTTGAGTTTTCCGCCATTTTCTCTCGGCTCGTCGACACTCTCTTTTTTCACTACGTACCAGTGGATTACTTGTCCACGGAGACTTCTTTCTACCTGAGACTACTTTCACTTTAGTTGGAGCAATGGAATCCATGATGTCTGAGATTTTCGCAAGGAAATTATCTACCAACTTATTTACTGAGTTTGAGTTGGGAGATGAGGGGGATGTGGTGGAAGGATAAATACGTTTAAAGGTTTCTACTGAACTGTCCCCTAGAAAACGCTTTTTTATAGTGGTCTTACTTTGGCTGGGTAATTTAGCAGAGATGGTACTTTGAAAGAAAACACAGAAATGGTCAGATAATGCAATATTAATTACAGAGATGTCAGAAATATTTAAACCTTTGCTGATAATTAGGTCCAGAGTGTGTCCTTTATTGTGTGTTGGTTGTTTGACATGCTGGGTCAGGCCGTAGATGTGGAGAGTATCATCTAATGTTTTTGCTTGTCTATCTTGGGGGTTGTCGGTATGGATGTTAAAGTCCCCCACGATGATTAGTTGGTCATAGTCGATACATATTACAGAAAGAAGGTCATTGAAGTCATTAAAGAAGTTAGAGTTAAGTTTTGGTGGTTTATATAAACTTAGAAATAACGCTTTGTTAGGCTCATTTATCTGGGTGGCTAGGTATATAAAAGATTCAAACGCGCCCAGAGTTACCTTTTTAAAGTTCATTGAGTTGTGAAAGATGGTGGCTACACCTCCGCCTCGTTTGTGTTTTCTGTTCTCGCTTAAGAAATTATAATTTTAGAGTAGGGTCCCCTGTGGTGCTCCTGTGCTGCTGACCACCTGGTTTGACACACAAACTAGTGGAAAAAGAAGAGTCCATGACTGAGGTGAAGGATAAAACATCCGAGGTGTGACAGGAAAGCTGTGGGTCAGGGGAGGGTGGGATGTCTGTTTGACTGGGGCTAGGAGAGGAGAATGCTGAGCTAGTTCCTGAACTGAACCTAATGAAGAATGCGTTTAGTTCACTGGTTCCCTCCGGACTTCCATCCATCCAATCTTTCCTGTGCTTAAAGTCTGTGATGTTTTTCATTCCTGACCAGACATCTCGGATATTGTTCCTCTGTAGTTTGGTCTCCAGCTTCTTCCTGTATGCCTCCTTGCTGTCTCTGATCTTGACCTTAAGTTGCTTCTGTATACTCCTCAGTAATTCCCTGTCTCCCTCCCGGAAGGCTCTTTTTTTCTTGTTTAGCAATTCCTTCAGGTCACTGGTGATCCAGGGATTGTTATTAGGGAAGCATCTCACTGTTCTGGTGGGGATGATGTTTTCCACACAGAAGTTTATATAGTCAGTCACACACTCAGTAATGGCATTGATGTCCTGTCCATGTGCTTGGCGAAAAGTAATCCAGTTTGTGGTCTCAAAACAACCCTGCAGGGCTTCTTCAGCTTCCTGTGACCGTTTTCTCACAGTTCTTTTTGTCACAGGATACCTCTGATAAAGTGGTTTATATTCTGAGCAGAGAAAAACAAGATTGTGATCTGATTGTCCCAGAGGAGGTCTTGGTTTGGACACGCATGCATCCTTTACATTTGCATAAAACAAATCCAAGGTCTTGTTTTCTCTTGTGGAGCAGCTGACACACTGTTGAAATGTTAGAAGTGTAGACGAGAGCGAGACATGATTAAAATCACCAGATATTGCCACAAATGCCTTGGGGTGCTGGGTCTGTAGCTTAGCAGCAACGGAACTGATGCCATCACATGCATAGTCGGCAACGGCTGAAGGTGGAATGTAAACAACTGATAAAATAACACTGGTGAACTCTCTTGTTAAATAATATGGACGAAAACTTACTGCCAAGAGTTCCATATCTGGGCTGCAGAGACGACTCTTCACAGTAACATGTCCTGGATGACACCATCTGTTGTTGACAAGCACTGCTACTCCACCTCCTTTCCTTTTCCTGCTCGTCTTCAGATCTCTGTCTGCTCGTACAGTCAGGAAGCCTGGCAGAGAGACGTTGGACTCGGGGATATGATCCAGCTGCCACGTCTCAGTGAAATCCATAACACTGCACTCCCAGTACTCTGGCTGAGTCTTTTATAAGGGTTTGGAATTCATCCATCTTGTTATCCAGTGATCTCACATTGCCCATTATGATTGATGGAAGAGATGATTTGTACTTCCTCCTTCTCTGTCTCGTTTTTGCTCCTGCTCTGCATCCACGCCTCCTTATCCTCAACTCATCAGGGATTTGTGGCTTCAGTTGAGATATTACTTCAGTTTTTGCAATGTTAATCAGCTGCTCCCGACTGTAAACGACCTTGTTGTCATGTGTTGTAACTATTGATTTAAAAAGAAAGTTGTCTGGCTTTCTGAGCATCAATAATTATAATCAATAAATTAATATAAATATAATTATTGATGACGTTTGAGTTTAACCTGTTTATTAAAAATCATCGGGGCACCAATCTAATAAATGAGATACTTTTAATTAAAACCAGACAGTCAGTCTCTTCTGAAAGGGCGGAGTCCGTCCACTGGGATTTAACAAACTTTACAGCCCACACTGAAATAGAACAGGAAACTTCTCGTTAATTAAGGGAATTTATTAATGAAATAGGTCACCTTACAGATTAGATTTCATTTATAATTTCCATCTATTCTAACGCATGCAAAAATATAGAACAAAGTTAACGTCGAGGGAAGGGGGCGTGTGTGTGTGGCTGGCTGTGTGTGTGTGTGTGTGTGTGTGCGTGTGGGTGTGTGTGTGTGGAAGACACCGAGCGAATGAGGGGGGGTTTTGCTTACCCCCTCAAGGCGATCAATAACTCAAGCCTTATCAATTGGCGTGATTGGTTCACAAAGGGCAGACAAAGCAAGACCGCGTGGTGATTCAACAAAGGCTAGTTTCAATTAGTAATGGTGGCTTGGACAAAGGGAGGGATGACAGTAAAAGGGAATCAACGGAGGCCACGCGACCTGTCTAAACCGACACGCGCCAACCGCAGCGAACAATACAACAAGCAGGGAAATAATACAATATAATATACTGCTTCTAGTTGCAACCAAAGTAAAATAATAAAACACAAAGCATGCAAACATTCAGGGTCGGTGTACAGCGACAGACGACCAAGAATAACAGTGGTTAACAAGTTGAGAAACTTATTTGAACCAACAGAAACGGATATATTAATCCTAGACCTAATTCTCCTCTACCAAGACCAAACAGAATTAAACCAGGTTTATCCTACTTGGTGACGACTCTCTTCACAGTCCACGATGAAGAACGTAGAACGACTTGAAAGTGTCCAGTTTAAAGGAGCGGTTTTGCACAGAACCGAGGTCGGAAGGCGGACGTCCGACTTTAGGCGCTGAGGGACTCAGGCCTGTTTTCAATAGCGCTCAGAGGCCAGCGGACTACCTGGTTACCCGTACAGGGAAGTCTGTTAGCTCGGCCGGTTCACTTCGAAGTTTAGAAAGGGAAGTTCTTCCTGGTACAGCAGGTTTGAACGAAAAAAGGAAAATGCTAGCAATGAATTAAAGCGTCATCTTGCGGCTCCACTGGTAGGAACCAAAAGACGAGGATTTCAATTTTCGCACCTCCTTTATCAACTCTGTGATGTCATCACTGGCCACAGACCAATGAGAATGGGTTGAGGGCAGCGCAACGGATGCTGGGAGATTCAGTTCGTTCAGTGAAAGGATGCTGGGAGATGCAGTTCGTTCAGTAAAAGGCAATAGCCTCAACACATGGTTACGCATCATAACAAGTTATCAAAAAGTGAAAAATTAACAGCAAAAGTCCTTCCAGCTTCAGAGCACCAAAAACTAGAAAGTACTCAGGTCCAAAACATGCAATCTTCCTCAAGAAAACAGAGGACACAACATCCGAAAAAACAAAACTCAATATTTTGCTGACAGAGCCACTCCAACATGCAGCCACCCAGAGCAGCGCAATTCTAGAATATGTTGAGAAATGCTCTTTCTGACTGTCAACTTTCACTTGAAAATGCGAAAACGCAATATTTCTTTATGCTTATTTCAAATAATTCTCACAGGCCCGGGTGTTGTTCAGTGTCCTGAGCCGTCTCATTAATCCCTGTGTGTCCTCATGCATTTCCCACTCCTTCCTGCTCTTTCGAAAAATGTAAGAGTTGTTTTATTGATAAGACTACAGCTATTAGGACTGCATCTTCACCTCTTGTATCAGTTCCATCCTCTTCTCAGTTGTGCTCGGCTGTTTTTGACCAGTTTGGATTGCTCCTCTCCTGTGGAACCAGCTCCCAGCTTTAGTCCGTGAGGCAGACACTCTGTTTACTTTTAAGGCCAGGCTTAAAACGTTCCTTTTTGATAAAGCTTATAGTTAGAGTGGCTCAGGTCATCCTGAGCTAGCTCTGTAGTTATGCTGCTATAGGCTTAGACTGCTGGAGGACAGACTTACCAATTTTCTTCACTCTGCTACTTCCTTTTCAACTACTACTCTCCAGTTGTATTACAGTACATTCTTCTATTTCGACTGTTAACTTTGTGTTCTCTCAGTGTTTTTCTCTCCATAGAAGCTACACCTGGTCTGGTATCCTGCTTGGCTGCAATGCCCTGTTGGACGGGGGGCATCGACTGGGATGGTGCTCCCAGTGGCTGAACATCCACTGTGTCCTGTTATCAACTTTTTACTTTCTGTAACATAAAGAGTACTCTTATATCAGATCTTCTGTTCCTTCTGTGTCTCTGCTCTGTCTTCTCAAAACCCCAGACGGTCGTGGCAGATGGCCGCTCCTACTGAGCCTGGTTCTGTTGGAGGTTTCTTCCTGTTAAAGGGGAGTTTTTCCTCTCTACCGTTGCTACATGCTTGTTCAGTTTGAGGGATTGCTGAAGGATTGCTGTGGTGTAGTCTGTCCAACCTCACGCCAATGACTGACGCAATCTGCTGGGATTCCTTAAATAGGAAACTTTTTAACTGATTGGAATGTTTGTATAAATGTATTGAAATGACTTTTCGTTAAGTGCCTTGAGAGGACATCTGTTGTGAATTGGCGCTATATAAATAAACTGAAAACTGAATTGAAATAGTACCAAGACGGCCCTTTTAACCTGTATTAGTGCTTCTGGACCTAACTGCAGCTTTTGATACTGTTGATCACCAGTTTCTCCTGTCTCACCTGGAGCATTGTGTAGGCATTCAAGGATCAGTGTTAAAGTATTTCTCATCTACTGCCCTGTTTTGCCGTGGTGTTCTGCAGGGCTCTATTTTGGGCCCACTTTTATTTTCCTTATATATGTTGCCGCATGGTTCGATTCTACAAAAGCAGAGGATCCAGAGGATGTGCAATTTTATGTACCTGTGAGTTATCGCTGTGCTTCCATTAATAGACTGATAAACTGTCTCACTGACGTTAAAGTCTAATTGCAAACAAATCTGTTGAATCTGAATGATAAGAAGATTGAAATTGTTGTTTTCGGAAGACCTGCATTAGTAAATGTGGTGTGTAGTGTATTTGGCTCACTGGATTTGTTTTGCGCTTCTCAGGGAAGAAACCTTGGAGTGATCGTGGACGGCTGTTTCAAATTTGAAAAGCAAATTAGTACGGACGTAGAAAATGTGTTTTGTACGACTAACCCATTTGAAGCTGCTTAGACGGGTTAAACCGTACCTCCCCAACTTATTATGTCTAGACTGCTCTCTGTTTCTGAGGGCATTGAAACGAAGCTACATCGTCTGGAAATTAATTTTGATCTCCCCGCTGATTATGGAAACGACACAACTTAACCGTTGATTACACACAGGGAACAGCCTATCAGCCCGGTGTTACATCGGTCTAACCGTGTCACAGAGAAAACACAGGACAACGCAACTCTATCAGCAAACAGACGTCTTACTGGCAGAACTCTGCACTCTAATGAACACCGGCCAGCTTTAAAAAGCACGGAATCATCAACCCCAGCTTGTTCTCCGAGGAAGAAAAAACAAAAGAAACTCCAGCACAGAAAAAGCTCTGAACCCAGACCTGCCGCTTCTGCTAAAAGTAAACAAAAGAGGTTTCAGCCGAAAACAAGAGATATTTCTCCACCTGGAATCCCGCTGAAAAACAGATTCGCAGCCCTGAGTTCCCTGAAAGATGAAGCAGCCCCCAGGACAAGTCAAAGCCACCAGGAGAAACCCAGCCGCATCAAACGCATAACAAAGTAAGAGCCCCCCCAGCAAAGGCTGTTATCATACAAGACGGATCAATTAATGGAATTGAGGCTTTTTGTAGCAAGAACACCAAAGTTTGTAGCTGCTACAAAAACACAGTGAGAGAAATATCAGAAAAAATCCAGAACATCTTGGACCAACATCCTACTTAGGAAAAACTCGTCATTCACGCTGGATCAGCAGATATCGCGATGAGACAATCAGAGATTCTGAAGAGAGACTTTTCTGATCTCCGACAGAGACTTGATGGACTTAACGTAAACATCCTCATCAGCGGACCAGTCCCTGAAGGGAATGATAAAAGATTTAGCAGACTCCGCATGCTCCATAAATGGTTGAAGAAACAATCAGCTGAGAAGTCGTTCACATTTATTGATAATTTCGAAGTATTTGGAGGTGCTAATCATCTGTTTAAAGCAGGCCGTTATCTTAACAAGGCCGGAGTAAGGCTGTTAGCAGCAAAAAAAATTTCTTATCAAAATCAGAAAGCAAAACACTTGCTCCCAAAAGCTGACCTTGAGGCGCCCATGGATATCAGAGAACGAAAACAGCAAGTCATGATGACACCACAGGACCGAACAGATAAACAACCATCAGAGATTAAGTCTTCATCTTCCTGTGACTCAGCCACATCAAATGAGTTTCCATTTAGAAACTTTACAGACAGACTGAACGAGCAAATCAAATTTGGGACACAATTAACACCTAAACTTAGACTACACCAAACCCCTGGGACTAGTGTCAATAAGCCTGGGAGCTTCCCCCCACTGATTATTACAGATATTTGATATTTGAGGGAACAGGGTAGTAAATCTACCCCTACTGTCCCCCAGAACTTGCCCGGCAACCCCCCCCCCCCCGAACTTAGCATACCAGGTATTATCAGGAAACATAAACCGTTAACCACACGCTCTCATTTTAAACAAAATCTCAAATTGATAACCTATCAAAAGGTTCAGCTGCCCATCATCACAATACTTAAGTTAGCTTTATTAAACATTAGATCTCTTTCCGGGAAGTCTTTTCTTATCAATGACTTCATCACTGAGCATAATTTACATGCCCTTTTTTTTATCAGAAACTTGGCTAGATGAAAATAACGAAACAACTGCATTAATAGAATCTACTCCTCCAAATTACAATTTCTTAAGCGAGAGCAGGAAACACAGACGAGGTGGAGGTGTAACCACCATTTTTCACAACTCAATGAACTTTAAAAAGGTAACCCTGGGCACGTTTGATTCTTTTGAATACCTAGCCACCCAGATAATGATGTGCGAGCAAAATTTGACTCGTTTCGCTGCTTGGGTAATATCTTGGAGAAGTTCTCAGCCGGCTGGAAGGTAATCTGACCCACGATTTGGCCATTTGGACTGAACTCGGACCATTGAAAGACTCTAAGGCAAAAGAAAAAGTGATCTTCGCCTGTCTCTAAAACAACTTCTTATCTACTGGAATTCGACTCCCTGGTCTTAGTAGACCAAAGAAAAACTCCCTTGGATGTGTGTGCAAAAGGACGCTCCATCCCATCCCACTCCCCCATCCCCCACATGAGCCTGTGAGCTCCCTGACTCAGCCCCAAGGTTGTATATTACATGACAGGCGACAGACTCTGGGATTGAACTGAGAGGAGTTTCATTGTCTCACATTAATGCACACATACATGCACGCACGCTCACGCCACAGCTACACACATGCATGCAGTCCTGCATTTCACCATGCTCGCGGTACCCTAAGACTCCTGCCCACTCTTCAGACAGCGAAATGATGGGCGCGTGCTTTGGATGGCCGCGACCGGTTTCTCTGTACGGAGGGTTCCCGAACCTCCTCCCGTCCCATTTGTGTTCTTATATGTTATGACTGATACATGTGGTTATATGTTTTTGCAGTGGTTTTTTTCAGCACCTCGGCTCGGTTCCCTGTAGGGGCTTTTCCCCTGTTCACCCCCCCCTACCTATTGTGAATCATTTCTATCTGCTAAAAGGGGCGCTGGTAAAGCCGGCTCCTACCGCGGTCTTCCAAATCCTGTATTGTGTTAATGTTTGTAATTGTTTGTATGATCTTGGATTGGTCGTACCGAAACTTAATTTCCCTTCCCTTCCCTTATCTTATCTTATCTTATCTTATCTTATCTTATCTTATCTTATCTTATCTTATCTTATCTTATCTTATCTTATCTTATCTTATCTTATCTTATCTTATCTTATCTTATCTTATCTTATCTTATCTTATCTTAAATGAGCCTAACACAAATCGTTATTTCTAAGTTTATATAAACCACCAAAACCTAACTCTAGCTTATTTAATGATTTCAATGACCTTCTTTCTGTAATATGTATCAACTATGACCAACTAATCATTGTGGGGGATTTTAACATCCATACCGACAACCCCCCAAGATAGACAAGCAAAAACATTAGATGATACTCTCCACAACTTCGGCCTGACCCAACATGTCAAACAACCAGCACACAATAAAGGACACACTCTGGACTTAATTATCAGCAAAGGTTTAAATATTTCCAACATCTCTGTAATTAATATTGCATTATCTGACCATTTCTGTATTTTCTTTGAAAGTACCATCTCTGCTAAATTATCCAGCCACAGTAAGACCAATATAAAAAAGCGTTTTCTAGGGGACAGTTCAGTAGAAACCTTTAAACGTATTTACCCTTGCACCACATCCCCCTCATCTCCCAACTCAAACTCAGTAAATAAGCTGGTAGATCATTTCCTTGCGAAAATCTCAGACATCATGGATTCCATTGCTCCAACTAAAGTGAAAGTAGTCTCAGGTACAAAGAAGTCTCCGTGGACAAGTAATCCACTGGTACGTAGTGAAAAAAGAGAGTGTAGACGAGCCGAGAGAAAATGGCGGAAAACTCGACTCCAGGTTCACTGTGGGATCTACAAAGAGAGACTGAATAGATATAAGCTAACTATAAAAGATGCTAGGGAATCGTTCTTCTCTGAAATCATAAACAAAAACATTAATAATGCACGGACTCTATTTGCAACAGTGGAAAGACTAACTAATCCTTTAGTGACAGTAGCCCCTGAACTAAACTCTACCAGGGCCTGCAATGAATTTGCAGCTTTTTCACTGAAAAGATTCTAACAATTAGACGGTCAATCTGTACCTCAATATCGAACCCACAACCAGTGCCATCCCCAGTCAACAACAATGTAGAGAAAATGTCTGAATTCCACGAATTAAACCAGAACAGCCTTGAAAAAAATCATCATCCAATTAAGCTGTCTTGATATCCTACCCACAGCTTTTCTAAAGAAAGTTCTTCCTGTTATTGGGTCTGATCTTGTTCAAATAGTGAACTCATCCCTGCTATCAGGTGCCTTCCCTCAGGCCTTAAAAACAGCAGTTATTAAACCACTGCTAAAGAAGAAAAATCTGGACAAAACCTTAATGCAGAACTACAGGCCAATCTCTAATCTTCCATTCATCAGTTAGATTATTGAAAAAGCTGTATTTCAGCAGTTGAATAGCTTCATATCAATGACAAACCGTTTTGATGTTTTTCAGTCTGGTTTCCATGCTCACCACAGCACCGAGACTGTCCTCGTCAAAGTATTCAATGACACCCGCATAAATACAGACTGTGGTGGAACCACAGTGCTGGTTCTGTTGGAACGCAGTGCAGCATTTGACACTGTTGATCATGATATTTTATTGGAACGACTGGAGAGCTGGGTTGGACTCTCTGGTACACTACTTGGCTGGTTCGAGTCTTACCTAAAGAACAGGGACTTCTATGTTTCAATAGGAAACTTTTCATCAGAACGAACATAAATCACATGTGGGGTGCCCCAGGGCTCCATTCTGGTTGCCCCACTTATTTAATATCTGCATGCTCCCACTAGGCAAGATTATAGCAACCAATAACATTAGCTACCATAACTATGCGGATGACACTCAGCTCTACATTACAATGTCACCAGGTGACTCTGAACCCATTCAAACCCTAAATCAATGCATTAACCAAATAAATGGATTGATGTGCCATAACTTTCTCCAGCTGAATAGAAACAAAACTGAAGTAATTATTTTTTGACCCAAGGAGGAACGATCAAGAGTCAGCACACAGCTTCAGTTAATACAGCTAGAAACTACTGATCAGGCTCCAAACCTAGGTGTAGTAATGGACTCAGACCTGAACCTCCAGGGTCACATAAAGGCAATAACAAGGTCAGCCTTCTATTACCTGAAGAACATTTCTAGAATTAAAGGACTGATGTCGCAAAAAGACCTAGAAAACTCATCCATGTGTTTATCTTTAGTCGGATTGATTACTGCAACAGCATCTTCACAGGTCGGCCTAAAAAGTCAATCAGACAGCTGCAGCTGATCCAGAACGCTGCTGCTCATGTCCTCACTAGAACCAGGAAAGTAGAGCACATCACCCCAGTTCTAAAGTCCTTACACTGGCTCCCTGTAGCTCAGAGTCGCTACATGCTTGTTCAGTATGAGGGATTGCTGAAGGATTGCTGTGGTTGGAAAGTCTGCATCAACGCCAATGACTGACGCAATCTGCTGGGATTCCTTAAATAGGAAACTTTTTAACTGATTGGAATGTTTGTATAAATGTATTGAAATGACTTCTTGTTAAGTGCCTTGAGATGACATCTGTTGTGAATTGGTGCTATATAAATAAACTGAATTGAAATTGAATTGAATTGAGAATAGATTTCAAAATACTCCTACTAGTTTATAAATCATTACATGGCTTAGCACCAAAATATGTTGAAGACCTGCTGTCACGGTACCAACCACCAAGACCACTCAGGTCCTCCAACTCTAGCCTACTAAACATCCCTAGACTCAGAACTAAACATGGAGAAGCAGCTTTCAGTTTCTATGCTCCCCTTATCTGGAACAGACTTCCTGACGAGTGTAGAGCTGCTGAAACTCTGAACTGCTTTAAATCGAGACTAAAAACCATCTGTTTAGAATTGCCTTTGAGTAAATGATTGATGTCACATGTATGAAATGTGTTCATGATCTCTTGCTTTTTTGATCTTTCTGTTGCTTTATTGTGTATCATGTGTAATGTGTGTTTCTTTTACTTTTAATTTCCAATGTTATATTCCATGTGTTTTTGTTTTGTTTTTTTAAATCACCAAATCATGTAAAGCACCTTGAATTACCCTGCTGTTGAAAGTGTGCTATACAAATAAAATTGCCTTGCCTTGCCTAGACTAGATTATTGTAACTCACTTTATTTTGGTCTCGATCAGTCATCCATTCATCGATTACAGATTGAACAAAATGCTGTGGCCCGTTTATTGTCAGGGAAGGGCTGTCGTGAACACATTTATCCTGTATTGCCAGCTTTTCATTGGCTTCCTATTATGTATAGGATTCAGTTTAAAATTCTGTTGCTTTGTTTTAAAGCGCTGCATGGCTTAGCTCCTTTCTGCTTGGCTGAGCTTTTAATTAGACATACTCCTACTAGGGTTCTGAGGTCTTCCTCTCAACACCTACCTACTGGTAGTTCTGCCTTCTAGACTAAGTCAAGGGGTGATAGAGCCTTTTCAGTCTGCACTCCTAAACTATGCAATGGTCTCCCCATAGCAGAGTAGATCTGCTCAATTTATTCAAGACTTCAAGTCTCTCTTAAAAACTCATCTGTTTGCGCTGGCTTTTAATTGCAGCTAAGCACACCTTCTCCCCTCCTCTCCTGTCCTGCTATACATTTTAGGATTTTATTCTTTGACTGTAATATTTTTTGTATGTACAGCACCTTGGGGGAATTTAGGTTGCTAAAAACATGCTTTATAAATAAAACTGACATTAATCTTGATCTAATGTCTTGTAAGCAATTTCCTTGTTAATTTAGTTTCTTTGTCTTTCATTCAAAAATGACACCCATATCCTGAATTAATGCATCTATTGTGATTGTATAACTCCACAATAAAATTAAGTGATCTGTACCATACAGCCACTGGATGCTGGGCGACGAATGCTGACATAAGATTTGATGGATTAGTTCAGTTGTGTATCTACCTTCAGAGTAAAAATATTCACATCTAAACTATCATAAAGCTACTATCTTTTATTCAGCCATTTTCAGCATTTGGTAATCATGTGGAAGACGTGGCTTTCAGCACATTAAATTAGCCTGTTTTTCGTAAGCAAATCATTCATTATATTTTACACTGTGGGTACTGCAGCAGTTTTGACCTGCTACAGGAAAAGAAAGAATCGGTGATAGCTGATGGGGTCAAATCAAAGCCTACACTTTTTAGTGTTTCTATGATGAATTTGTTTGTTCCTCTTGACACACACACACACACACACACACACACACACACACACACACACACACACACACACACACACTTTTTCTGGGGGACATTTAACAAACAATCCTTTAAAACTGTTTAAACATACATGCATTGGATTAAACATGCAAAAGTAAAAGTAGCAAAAGTAATGAGTTTGTAAAAAAATCAATGTGTGTAATAAAGTTAACAAGTAGTTTATTGCAAATATTTAACCTTTAAAGAGCTGTTAAAGCAAAATTACAACAAATTCTCCATTTTAAAAAGAAGTTTGTTCTTTCATCTTTACATGTAGACAGCTACTGTATAGTGTGCAGTTATAATGTTGCTTGTTTTAGAGGATTTAATGAGGGATTTCTCTGTCACTGGTCCAAGAAAATGTTTCACAAGGTGACTAATGAGCCTATTTGTAACTAATTATTTTGTCAGTTCTGTTTTTCTTGAATATTTAAACGCTGCATCTATTAGAAAGTAAACAACTGGGAATGAAAAAAGAAAGAGATAGAAGGAAGTTTTCCATATCATAGGTAATATCTGTAAAAGCAGTGTTTCAAAACCTATACTTCCAGTAAAAAATACATTATTCTGATAGTAATATAAAACTAGGTAAAAAAAGGTATCTGCGGCTTATTAGTGGTTAAACATGTTTCCAACTTTTTTATGTATATTTTTTAAGTTATTTTTTTATGTTCATGTTACCAACTTTACGCCATTTTTAGTTGACAGTGCTGATTATTTTTCTTCATTTGTTCAGATCATACACAATCATAAATAACAATGTTTTTTAATAATTAAAGACTTTAAACAAAACAATGTAACTTTCAGCTACATCATAGTAAAAAAATCTTAATTAAAAATGTAACTTATGTTGTGTATTTACAGATGAAAATCGCAGTATTTGATGTTTCATGCAGAGGGAATACAGAAGTGAAATACATTAAGCTAAGGCCTTTAGCCACACTGATACTTTCTTCAAAATTTGAAAAGCTTTTTCTTCAACAGCATCAAGTTTTAGGTGCAACTTCAGCAAATATTAAATGAATTGAATTCATATAGCGCTTTTCAAGTAATGTTTACCACTGAAAGCACTTTACGCTAGAGCCATATTCACCCAATCGAATTGCCCATAGGCACTTCAACATGTGGCTGGAGGAAACTGGAATCAACCAACAATTTTTAAATCACAATATTACTACACTATCCTTTGAGCCACACGGCCCTCGGCAGTGTTATCAGCGTAAATCTGAATGGCGAAAAGAATTTGACCTCGAACTGGTTCCTCGGTCAATGTTTGGATGTTAAGGTGGAGCTACTTAACGTTTCAAATGCCATCTTCACGGCCAAGACTGCACCTATTATATTTCTTTTATCAAGTGACTCTTTAATTAGAGGAAGCAGATTCTGATGATGGTTTATGGTTCACACCAAACTGTAAAAGTCTTCAAGTGATGATTTCTTGTTTTATCATAATCTAATCATTTCTTTCAAGAAAAACTTCTTCGGTAGCTATTTTAACAGTACCAAAAGAAGAGAAGCACAAATAGTACTATGTACTAACTACACAATCATTTCATTCACAACTTCGGAGTTTAAAACAAGTTTTATCCCAGTAGTTTGATAAACTAACTGAAGTTAGTTTTGCATGACTTGATCTGATTGTCATAAACAATCAAGTAAAAATCTAACTAATTGTCTCCTGTGATTTTTCCCCAGATTTTCTTCACTAAACAAAGTAAACCCATTCAAAAGGCTCAAATGAAGTAGCTAATCAGCTTCAGGCAGCCATGGACTTCACTCCAGAGGACAGTGAGGCTCCTGCATCAGCTCCTTGGCCTTGATCTACAGACTGCTTAGATGGAGCACTGGATGGACAGTTACATGGAGGTCAGAGAGTAATGTCTGACAACGGATCAGTGATGAGAGCCTCCTGCCTGGTTGGTTCCCAGCAGCCCAACACTACACCTTCAAGCCAAACACCTTCTTCAGGCCTGCCATGTCCTTGACATGCCAAGGAAAGCAGACAGACTCATCCTGGAGCAGGTTCTTTATCCCAGACACACCGATTAGTCACAAGTGACTTTTTAAAATGGTTGAATTAAGGTGTAAATTAAAGCTGTTGTAGAACTATTTTAATGGGTTGATTGGGCTTCTTCCTGAAAGTCTCATTTTATATGCATTAATCCCTGGATACCAAAGTGTTTTCCCAGAGGCTTTATGGCTCTTGGGTTGTGTTTTCCCAGCAAACCAGGGTCAGCAAGAACATATTTCTTAGCAAACATAATCTCAACTTGATATTTATGAGAAACTCGCCATAAATGTGTTTTTAAACACAGCACCTCAGCAGTTCCAAAATCCATTATGGGTAATTCTACTTTCTGTATTTTCAACTACTTCTCATTTAAAAGAAGAGTAAAACCCAGTAGTGAAGAGAAGGCCCTGCTCATTAACCCCTCGGTACTTTACAATAAGTCCTGGAGGCTCACTGTGCCAAAGAGCCAGCACTCCTCTAACTAGGTATGTGTGTGTGTGTGTGTGTGTGTGTGTGTGTGTGTGTGTGTGTGTGTGTGTGTGTGTGTGTGTGTGTGTGTGTGTGTGTGTGTGTGTGTGTGTCTGTGTGTGTGTGTGTGTGTGTGTGTGTGTGTGTGTGTGTGTCTGTGTGTGTCTGTGTCTGTGTGTGTGTGTCTGTGTGTGTGTGTGTCTGTGTGTGTGTGTGTGTCTGTGTGTGTGTGTCTGTGTGTGTCTGTGTGTGTCTGTGTCTGTGTGTGTGTGTCTGTGTGTGTCTGTGTGTGTGTGTCTGTGTGTGTCTGTGTGTGTCTGTGTGTGTGTGTGTGTGTGTGTGTGTGTGTCTGTGTGTGTGTGTCTGTGTGTGTCTGTGTCTGTGTGTGTGTGTGTGTGTGTGTGCGTTGGGGGGAATAAAAGTTTTTGTAAAATGGCAAAACCCAAACCTTCTTAAAAATGACAAAATCATATTGCATGAATTTTGATTTTGTGGAGAGAACATTAAAGATTATTTTGTGATCCTAAAAACACCACATGAATGAAATGGTGACAGGTAAGTACAGAGACAAGCTACCTTTCCCAGACAGAAACAATCTCAGAATATTTCCACTGATTAAAGACCAAAGAGTTGGTGCATAATGTTCCAGACAGTTTACAACAACCATCCTTTGACACCATTTATGTTAAGAACCTCCTTATTGCCAGTAAAGCTGCTCCAGGCCAATGGGAAACCACTTCAACACAGCATGCTTCATGAAGAAATACGTTGTTTAGGTTTAAATACAAGTAGCACATCCAACAATGTTAGCAGTAATTATAAATTGTATTCCACTAGTGCATCACAGCAAAATAAATATTGAATTCAACATCATCACCATGGGGATTTTAGCTTTATTTTTTTATGTCAAAACATTGAGCAGAGCTTCTTCCTCTGGATTCTGCTGACATAAGGCCCGATGCTGTAATTCAGATCGATGTCGTTATTTTGATGTTACAAACACGTGGAGCGTCATTGTTTCGAACATATTCATTGTTTTTCAGTTGATCCTCGTTACTCTAGTGTAAACTTCTGACGGGATTAAAAAAGGGACAAAATTAGATCAAATAGAATGAACTGGCGTTTGCTATCCAATTTCCTTTTTTTTCGGTTAACCAGTTAGTTGCAGTTGTGGTGTGATTTTTAGATCGAGGCTTTTTACTCTCTACTCTCATTTTACAGACGATGTGGGAACTTCTGTCTTCTGGCTGCGCTGACATAAACCGTCGCTCTTCAGCCTCTGAAGAAGAAAAAGTCCTTCCCGCTACCGCAGGGACACTTTAATTGGAATTTCGTGCGGGCTAAACTGAGGGGAAGCTCATGTAAGTTAACATTTGGTCGAATTAATTGGTCCTTTTCTCTCTTTTCACCTCAGTCGGGCTCTTGTGGGCCGCAGACGAAGCTTCCCGTTAATCTCCCATTTTAGAATCAATTCACTGAGACAGACAAAGAGTCCGCCTCGCGCTTTTCTTCTCTTCCTGTCCCAAACGAGCTCCTTTGTGGCCCGCAAATTGTCTAATCCCCTTCGGCGGACCCCCGTCGGAGTAAGGAGCAAAATGAAGACGTCCTCGTGTTGCTGACGGCTGATTAGCGCGCGCTCCCGCGACTCTAATCTCCACCGTGTGGGCGCGCGCCCGCTCTCCTGTTTGTGGATGTTGAGGCTGCTGCTCGGATGTGAGCGAAACTCAAAGAAAGAGTGCGGAGAAAAGGCCAACCTGCCTGCTTTATGTTGTTTACTGATGTTCGTGGTCCGCAGCCTGCGCACGCGCGCGCGCGCCTCCGTGAGGACGTGCGCGTGTGTTCCACCACGCGCATCGCTCACAAGTCATGTTTGATTTGAATGAAACGATGAGCGAGTTTCGCTTTTTGTGAGGAAATGTGCAAATATGTCAGAAGCATTTTGCGTGTGTGCAGAACGTCCGCATGCGCAAACAGAGTGCGTCAATTGGCCGGGCCAACTTCAGGCCAGCTCAACCGGAACGGAGGAATGTGGGAATAAACAGTCATTAGTTTACCATAGAATAACGGCTGAGAACAAACACAATGACGTCATGATACGTCCTCATTTAACAAAACATGAAACATATAGTCTTGTGTCCAACAGATTAGGTTATATACTTATCGTTTGACAGAATATGAAAGTGAAGAATTAACAATCTGTGAAAAATCTAAATAACTGTGTTGGTTCTTTTGTTTATTTATTTAGTAATAAAATAGACACATTTGGCACAAAGCAGTAGGCTATGTTTAACCACAACGCTTTCCAGAATTAATTCTTCAAATATTACAAGCATGACCGGATAATTTGGTGTTCAGTGTCTTAGCCAATGACACGTGTCAGAGAAAGTTGGAATCAAACTAGCAACCCTCTGATTTCCCGAGAAATCGTGCCGTTGAGCCAAGCCTTCAGTATTGGTGGTAAATACTGAGACGATGAAAACCTCATGAAGCTCAGCAGATTATTGTCTCTTTAGTTTGAACAGCTTCTAACATTTAAGACAAGCGCCTGCGCAGAGAAGACCCTCCGGTTTATAGCTCACACATCATGTGTTGAGTAAAACAGTTTTCTATCATTTCTATGTTGTGACAGAATGTGACGCGTGATTTGTTTCGCATCTTCTCCGGAAGCGCACTAACTTTCTTCTTCTGTTGTGTTAAAGTTCTCCAGTATCAGCCCGATTCTCTTTGCTCGTTTTTTCCTGTTTTATGATTAGGTCTGTCCCGGTTTATGGCTTTTCAAGCCTCCATAGCTGCGTATAAATCCTTGTTTTTCTGAAGAATCCTTCCACTGTTCTATTGGCCTAAAGATGCGAAGACTCATTTTACTACAAGCTCATATGATGTTGTACAGCTATTTGTTTTTGAGTGCACATTCCCATTTTGATGAAAATGTTTTATTTGGTCTGCTTTCTAAAGAGATTTCGGGAAGAGCTACATGAGATAGTCTAGTTGTGTTTCATGTCCATGGATTGTTGCAGCCAGGCTGACAGTGAACGTCTCACCCTCCAGTCGAAATTCTAGCGTCGTGGGATCGTCCCTGACGTTGTTGTTGTCTCTGAAGGGAACACTTTAGGACAGACGGATGAAGGTGAGCCCACTGGCCGTGCCAGGTTATTCCAGGCCGGCCCCGCGCGCTAATTAGCTGTTAATAGAAAGCGAGCCATTTGGGAGCACGTTGCGCCTCTCTGCTTAGTGTGCGCCGGGATAATATTGTTCCAGGAGACGTGCGCAGAATAAGGCCGACTTTATTAAGACGGAGGCCCAGATGACGAGCTGCGGCCTGAGTGCTCCATTATCTCCTGTTCTGATGAGTGGCTCCGGGAGAGATGCGCACGCCGCCGGGCCCCCGGGGCCGTTTAGCTGCTTAATGTAATTCGCTTTCAAGGGCTGTGTTATCTCTGATCCTTTGCGCCATTATTCCCGAGTCAAGTGTAAATGTAGCATTATTAAATTCGTGTCTGTCAATAAATGTTGAAGTAAAGTGGATGCAAAGCATACAGGAGTCTGCGGCTTTAGTCCATGCGGAGCGACGTGCACTGAAAACGCTCCGAGGAAAGTAGCTGTCACCTGGTAGAGCTTCCTGCTCTCCCCGGAAACTGTCCTGAGAACGCGGCCAGAATACAGTGGAAATGACTAGAAATCTGAACTCTCTGTGTTTATTTTAGTGCATATTATTATTATTATTATTACTATTATTATTATTATTATTACTATTATTATTACTATTATTATTATTACTATTATTATTATTACTATTATTATTATTATTATTATTATTACTATTATTATTATTATTATTATTATTACTATTATTATTATTATTATTACTATTATTATTATTATTATTATTATTACTATTACTATTATTATTATTATGTTTTTCTGTTGTCAATAAAGGAACTCATTCCATCCTTTTTAAAATTTTCTGCCAAATCTTAAGGTGAAAGTCAATATTCAGTTGTTATCTAAAATTAAAAGAACATGGCTGAGACAGTGAGTATTCATTATAAGTTATAAGTTATTTATTCACATCAACACTTTTTCAGTGAAATACATAGCATGGCAATTCATATTTAAATAGCATCTTTTGACCTATTATTTACAACCCCACTCATCAGTCATGAAGACAGGTGGTTTGGCCCTCTGTATCATATATATATATATATATATATATATATATATATATATATATATATATATATATATATATATATATATATATATATATATATATATATATATATATATATATATATATATATATATATATATATATATATATATATATATATATGAGGAAGGATGCTAAAAGAGAGAGAATTCCCCAGAGTCTTGGATGTGTATATTCTGGTCGGATCATTCATTCCTGCTGTGTTAGTGCTAGAATGCTTCCATGAGGTCCTAAAACTCACCACACTCGTTTGAGTCCAGTCTCAGTGAGCTTTCTCATCTCCTGTCTGGATTTTCAGAACAATGTTCATGGTGGCCACTGGAACCCCATCAGTAAGCCTGTCGTAGAAGAAGCGTCAGCAGATCTCAGCTCTGTGGCTCTCTCAGGGCCTCTGACACTGCAGAAAAGCCGCTGTCATGCAGTTTCCTGATGTGCTTCTTCAAGTCAAAGTTGCGGCAGAAGCCTTTGCCACAGGTTCCACAGGTGAACGGTTTCTTGTCATTGTGTGTGTGCATGTGAAATGTCAAGTTGTAGATCTGATGGAAGGCCTTGTTACAGATGGAGCACTTGTACTGCTTCTCCCCGCTATGCGTCAACTTATGGTTTTTGTAGTTTCCTAAGCAACAAACAAACAGTGCAATTCTGAAGTTAGAAGAAGAAGAAAACTGGCCAGTACAACACACAGAAACGTGGAAGGTACTTTAAAATAAAATAAGAACAATAAAATCCTGAATAGCCAATGCAGACAAATGCATGTGCTGTTTATCATTTCTGTTTAGGTCAGGAAGTTTATTCCCATAAAATAAAACCTTGACATTCCTTCTGAGTGAGGATTCACTTCTTAAAGCTGGAGCCAAACACTGTGTGCTTTATTAGTCATCTCATCAACCTGGTGCTACTTCCTCTGATATCAGGAAATATGACAGCTATTTGGTTCTGTATGTGTGAAAATACAAACACAAAAAGTATCTCCAAACCACCAATCGCATACAAAATCTTTTTTTTGTTATAAATTATTACTTTTTTTTGCTGGATAGAAATGAGAAATAAAATGTATTTCTATATTTCAGTGAGTATTGTAAAATTGAGTGAACGTATTGACAAGCATCAGAACTAAGGACTCATCAATCTGGTTTTCCTTCAAATACCTGAAAAAATGTAGGAATTGTGGTTTAAAAAACAATGTGTATTTTTTCCCCAGCCAAATCTTAAATTTACTCTACATTATTGTTTATTCCAACAATATGTTTAACTTATCAGAATTTCTAAAAATTATACCAAACAAAAATCCATGAAGGGCTTAATGATTTTCTAATGCTACACAGTCTCAAAAAATATATGAAACAATTTAGTTTTCATTTATTTTAGTCAAATATTTTCTAATTTCAAAAGAAAAGCAGTGAGGGAAGTGAGGATTAAAAAGGCCTCAGCGCAGAGATTCACCGCCGAGTTGGGAGTCTCCTTCCTTAATCACATTTTTTCGCGTTTTAAGGTCGAGAACTTGTCCAACTTGATCAGACTCAAGCGCAGTTGTAAAAAAGAAAAAGAAAGAAAAGAAGAAGAAGCCAACTTTGCCAGAGTTCAAGCAGCTGACCCAGATCAAATGCTGCCGTCTTCAGGAAAGAATTAGTCTGTGGAAAGTGCCACGTCCTATTTGTGCTGATGGCTTCGGTGAGCCTGCAGATATTTACAGCAACGCGGCTCCCTCCGCTTTCCCTCCGACCGGAACCGGAACCGGAACCAGAACCGGAACCAGAACCAGAACCAGAACCAGAACCAGAACCAGAACCAGAACCAGAACCGGAACCAGAACCAGAACCAGAACCAGAACCAGAACCAGAACCAGAACCGGAACCAGAACCAGAACCAGAACCAGAACCAGCCGCAATACACAGAACGATGGAGGAAAAATGACACGGGAGTTATCACTCACACTGACCGACACTTGTCATCCTGTTCAGGTAAGAAGATCAATTCATCACGTCACGATGTAGAGTAAATCTGCGCTCTTTTATCCCACAGCTTCGATTTATTTACTAAGATCAGCATAAAACCTTTGGCGCCAGAATTCTGCCCTGAATCAAACTTTCACATATTAAAAAGAGACGCTTTGTGTTTTTCATGAGCGACTTTTGTTTTAAATGTCTGCGGGAGAAAATGCTCAATAATTCCTTCAGCACAATCCCGTCTGCTTTTTATCCACAGTTTTAGCGCATCATGAGTTTATATATATATATATATATATATATATATATATATATATATATATATATATATATATATATATATATATATATATATATATATATATATATATATATATATATAAAAAAAATAAAAGCGAAATGAAGACATGAAGGGGTTGAAGATGTGTGGCGTACCTTTCTGGTGGAAACCTTTCCCGCAGAATTCACACACAAACGGCTTGTACCCGGCGTGGATCCGTACGTGCGTGTTCAGCGTGGAGCTCCTGTTGAACGCCTTGCCACACTGGTTGCATTTATGAGGCTTCTCCTGGGTGGGAGATGTTTCAAGAAAGTCGTTTTTAAACAAACAGTTGGAAGCCAATGAGGTGAGGAGCTGTAGGCCACTGTGGGGGTCTTACCTGCGTGTGGATGATCTTGTGCCTGCAGAGCGTGCTGGCCTGCCGGAAGCCTTTGCCGCACACTTTACACACAAAGGGCCGGGCCCCGGTGTGCACCGGCATGTGTCTGGTCAGATTATAATGAGCGTTAAAAACCTGCAGGAAAAATAAATCAACTATTTAGGCCTATCCTGATAGAAACACTGTTGTTTTAAAATCTGTCTTTTAGTTATAAACGCAGAATATTGTATTTTTATTCATCTTTCAACGAATAATTGTTTCGCACAGTTTACCTTTCCACAAACTTCACAGGTGAAGTTTTTGTGTTTTCCGTCTGCACTGGCGGAGCTCAGCTTGCTGTGCGTCTTGACGCCGTTCTTCTCGGCAGTCAGACTCTGGTTCTCCTTCACTATCTGGTCCAGCTGGCCCGGCAGATGCTCCTTGTGCGGGTACTGAGGAGTGGGGACTTTCTCGGAGCCCACGCCGGCCAGTTTGGCGTTCTCCAGCAGCAAGAGTCTGTGGTGCGCCGACAGGGACGCCTGGGCCTGGGGGGTAGAAAACCAGTGTCCGGCCAGCAGCTCTGACTGCTGGTATGCAGAGTCCAGGTAATTCAGATAGTACAGTGAGCCCACCGTGGGCACGGCCACGGCTTGGTGGATGACCTGCGGTTTGACCACCCTGCTCCCGCTTGTTGGCACCGGTTGCTTCAACGTGGAATCCGCTCTGGCGCACACGCCGCAGTTCCCTTTGCACGGCGCGGCCGTTGATCCACAGAATGTTCCTCTAAGGCTGGCTCTCCACAGCTCAGAGTAATTCATCAGCGCCTTGGCCTGAAGGTCGTAGCTGAACGGCTGCAGCGGGATCATGCAGGGGATGGGGGAGCAGAGGCCGAGGAACTTCTTCCCGTCCGAGCGCTCCCCCGCACTGCTTCTCGGCTCCGAGCTCTTGGACATGATCCGGTCGATGGAGAAGGCCAGGCTCTTTGGAGCCCCAGAGGGCCCGGTCCTACCGCAAGACATCACCGTCTCCAGAGAAGCAGAACTTGCCATTTTTGTTGTTGTTTCAGTAGAACTTGTTGAAAGTCCGAGCGTTTCTCTTTTCACTCAGCAGCAGACACAGGACGCATCAATATAAAGTGCACCTTACTGTCAGTGTCACGCATTTGTACTCAGACGGACATCTCCCCCAACAATAGCGTGAAGGGGTGATGGATTAATCCTCATCAACTATTGCGCAGAAAATGAACAGGACATTTTAGAGGAGAGAACTAAGAAGGGAGGACAGCAGAATGTAAAATCTGGGAGCTCCAGCAGGATGCAGGAGCATGAAGTTAAGTGTGAGTTCGAGGTTACCTCTTCAATGCTCAGATGAGAGTGGAGAGTGTCATGCTGGCAGTGCCCGCCCCCTCCTCCTCCTCAGCGCTGATCCTGACATCAGCGGGCAGCAGCAGCGCACTCTCCACCGGCCGGGTGACAAGGAAACGCCCTCATCAACCTGCGCGCCATCAAATCAGGAAAAGTTAAAGGGTTGGCACATGTTGGAACCCAGACACAAACGTCTCTCTTTTTGGTGTTTTTTACCTGAGGAGGAAAATGTGTAAACATGTTCTGATTATGTTCATTAAACAACACGAGAGGAGCTGCTTTCATTTGGTTAACAACAGAGTAATCTCGTTTTTTGTGCTCAATTTGGGAGTTTTTTTCAGGAGAAAATAGTAATCCTCTGAGATGGGATTCCTCCTTTTTACTCGCCGGCTTACATCCCTACTAAGACCAGGCAAGTATTTGTATACATTTGGGGATCTCCAATTCCCACCTGTTTAAGAGCGCAGACGGCCTTTGGATCCGAAACGCTGTTCCTCCACTCGATTGTAAGGAAGCAATTTTCTAGAGCGATTCAGCGCTCAGCTCAGCTCAGCGCGCACACACACAGAAAGACAAAAAAAGAAAGAGAATGGAAAAAAACAAGCTTATTTACTCTTCGCAACTAAAGCATTGCGTGAACTTGAAGAAAATAGAGTAGATGGATTAAAGAGGGAGGAGGAGGGGGTAAAAGAAAAGACTTGGTCTCATGTATAAAGAGAAAAATAGTGAGAGGGTTTTTTTTTTTCTCTCCTGCTTCCTCTACACTGTTTACAAGGAATTTGCTGAAATCCACAATGTTGTCAGAGCAGCTTTGAGTTTGCATGCCATTTTATTTGAGTGAGAGAGACAGGAGAGGTTATAACCCACCGACATGGGAGGACTATAGAGGGACACGGTTAGACAACACAGGTGAAAAAACAGTTTAAGTAAAGAGATCCTTTTTTTGTTCCTAAAATGTTTTGTTACCATTTTTTAAATGGAGCAGGTAATTAGCAAGTTTGAAAACTAGACAAGTAGAACTTTAAAAAGACAATCTTCAAAACAAACATCTCATGTTTTAATAATAAAAAAAAAAATACAGAAACAATTAACAAAAAGCTAAATCCTCACAGTTCCTTTTAAGAAGAAGGAAAGTAGCAGACAGGGCCATCATTAAGTGTGAGCATCTTTATTAAAGCAGATGTTTGGACCACTCAGACCTGTGTTAAGAAATAGCAGAGGAGAAAATGCTTATTTAACTAGAAAAAGTTGAATTTCCTGCGAAAATGCAGTGTGAATGCTGTGAGCTGAATTTATTTGCAGAAAATGGCTGAAGTATTTGAAGTCAACTGTAAAAGACTTGCTGAAGTGTAATAAACAGAAACAGCATAAAAAAGAAAAGGGGTGTGCCAACCCTAACACAAAGAAAAACGGTCACAATTAGCTAAAATAAAAAGTTGAATATTATGAAAAGTATAAAGGTTATGAATGCCAAAAGATATACCCGGAAAAAGCAGAAGGAGCAGAATAGTTGAAAAGTTGAATGGTTAAAATAGCACAAAGGAAGCAGAAGTAGTTGAAGTTCAAAAAACGTCCGGAAGTGTAGGGTAGCATATTGCCAAACACAGACATGTTGATTAACAATAATTCAATCCATTCAGTATAATAAAAATAAGCTTAAAGGGAACTGTTAACTAAACTTAGCTGCAATGCAAATGTTAGCTAAAATGCTAGTGGTAGTAAGGTAGCAAACACTAGCATGGCGCTAAACATTAACAAAATCTATTTAGCAAGTTAACCTTAGCTGTTAAGTCAAAATTAGTTTAAATTTTGATACTAACTGTAATACTAGTGTTAGTTTAAATACTAGTGGTTGTATGTTGGCAAACACTTACATAATCGTTACCATGAACTTAATCCTTTCAGTATGATAAAATCTTCCTCAAATGCAAATATTAGCTAACATTAGCTGAAATGATAATGTTAGTTTAAATGTTATTTTTAGCTTAAATGCTAGAGATAGCATGTTGGTAAGTACCAACATGTTGGTTAACATTAACTCAATCGATTCATTATGTTAATTTTGGTTTTTAAGTCAAAATTAGCTAAAATTCCATTGTTAGCTTGAAAGACTTAAATTGCTATGGTTAGTAAAAAAGCTATTGGTAGCATGTTTGCATACATGAACATATTGGTTAACAATAACAACCCATTCAGTTTGTTAAATCAACCCAAAAACCAAATGGTAGCTAAAATTAGCTAAAATGCCGATGTTACCTAAAATGCTAATGTTAGCTTAAATGCCACAGATAGCATGTTGGCAAACACTAACATGTTGGTTAACTGTATCTCAATCCATTCAGTAGGTTAACTTTAGCTATTAAGTCAAAATTAGCTAAAATGCTAATGTTAGCTTAAATGCTAGTGTTAGTATAATGGATAACAATAGTAAGTTAGCTAACAATATCTTACTCCATTTATAATGCCTAAGATAGCCTAAACACACAAGTCTGTGTAACTGCCATTTAAAAGTAATCACTGTTTTCCAGGTGTTGTAAAATGGCCACTGTTGCCTGACTAGTGCCTGAAGTATTTGAAGTCAACTGTAGAAGACTTGCTGAAGTGTAATGCACAGAATCAGGAGAAAAAAGAAAAGTAGTCTACCAACCATACCACATAGAAAAACTGACAATTAGCTAAAATGCCAGTGTTACCTAACATCAGCTAAATTCCAAATATTACCCAAAACGCTAGTAGTAGCATTTTGGGAAAGACAACTATGTTGGTTAAAAGAAGACTTATTATATTCAGTAAATTGACAACAAGCTATAACACCAATATTATGGAAAATTAGCTAACATGCTAATGTTAGCTAAAATGTTAGCCATGTTGACAAAGGCAAACATGTTGGTTAACAATAATTCAATCCATTCAGTATAATAAAAATATGCTTAAAGGGAAGTGTTAGCTAAAATTAGCTGAATTAGCTTAAATTTTGATACTAACTGATATACTAGTGTTAGCTTAAATGCTAGTGGTAGCATGTTGGCAAACAGTATCAAGTTTGTTACCAAAAACTTAATCCTTTCAGTGTGTTAAAATATTTTAAATAATTAAATGATTATCTAAAATCACATTGTTAGCTTGAATGAGCTAAATTGCTATGGTTAGCAAAAAAGCGATTTGTAGTATCTTGGCAACCATGAATACATTGGTTAACAATAACTTAACCCATTCAGTTTGTTCAAATCAACCCAAAAACCAAATAATAGCTAATGTTAATGTTAGCTAAAATGCCACAGATAGCATGTTGGCAAACACTAACATGTTCGTTACCATGAACCTAATCCTTTCAGTATGTTAAAATCTTCCGAAATGTACTATTATTAGTGAACATTAGCTAAAATGCTCATGTTAGCTTAAATGCTAGAGATAGCATGTTGGTAAACACCAACATGTTGGTTAACAGTAACTCAATCCATCTATTATGTTAATTTTAGCAGAAGTCAAAATTAGCTAAAATGTTATTGTTAGCTTAAATGAGCTACATTGCAATGGTTAGTAAAAAAGCTATTGGTAGCATGTTGGCAAACATGGACATATTGGTATTCAAACCATTCAGTACGTTAAAATCAACCCAAAAACCAAATGATAGGTAAAATGAGCTAAAATGCTAATGTTAGCTTAAATGCCACAGAAAGCATGTTGGCAAACACTAACATGTTGGTTAACTGTATTTCAATCCATTCTGTATGTTAACTTTAGCTATTAAGTCAAAATTTGCTAAAATGCTAATGTTAGCTTAAATGCTAGTGTTAATATAAGGGATAACAATAGCAAGTTAGCTAACAATATCTTACTTTATTTATAATGCCTAAGATTGCCTAAACACACAAGTCTGTGTAACTGCCATTTAAAAGTAATCCCTGTTTTCCAGGTGTTGGAACCGTAAAATGGCCGCTGTTGCCTGACTAGTACCTATGAGACTGTATTGATCATCATATTTTACAGAGTAATCAAAAGTACTCGTGAACTGATTTGTATTAAATCTACAATTTGTTTGAGATGTCTTACAATAACCCTAAAACATCAGTTTTACAGTGGAGGCCATAATGTATAGTAATTCTCTTTTCTACCACAAGAGGGAGCTCCACCTAAAGCCATGAAAAGGCCTGCCATTTTTCGACCAATCACACGCAGGCTGTGACTGGGGGAGACAGTCTAAGTGCAGCACCTCACTTGTGTCTCCTAATATCTCAGCCGTTTAAACAGGTAACGCAGCTTCCGAACTACTCTTAATAACTTAAGAACCGTAAGGCGTATTGACGTCACCAATGTACCGTTTTTATCGGAACGGATAGGGGAACGCTCTCAAACCACTCAATTTGTTGAAAATATAATATTACAGCCGTAAAATGAAGTCAAATATGTTGATAAATTTGATGGAAACATTAATCTGTCCTTCCTTGGTCCCGAACTACATCCTCTTACTCAGAATATATAAGGCCTATCGACATTATTCTTTCACTGTGAGTATCAGCAGGCTTTGATGAAGAATCATGGTTCGTTTCGTGTGTGTACCTTAATCTGTCTAGGAGCAGTGATTTTGTAAAAATGAGCATGATTTTGGCATTTTGAATCTGAGCCGTTTTAACGAAGAGCAGATTTGTTACACTCGAACAAACAAAACTTAAGGAGAAACAGTAACAGGTATCAAAATAATTGTTGAATCATGAGCGTCAGGAAGGTCTGAAGTTATATTGGCACAAGGCTCATGTTTCTACGTCGCATCGTTTATGAGATATGACTTTACGAATATGAGTCAGAATCCAGCTCTCCTCCTCTGAATTTTTGCTCAGTCCCAATGCATTCCAATGGTCCCTCCTGGGTGCGGCCACTTTGCTTCGGGTCGATTTGCCAAAGAACTGTAACTGTCACATAAATCTTGGTGACATTTCCTGAATCAAAGATTGATAACCTACGTTTTGATATATAATATGTGCAGAAAGAGTGAAATATGAGCGAGTGAGCGGAAGTTGTTCGTGGAAAATCCGGAAAGTGGAAAAGTGTAATTCTGCTAGAGTGGGCCACTGTAGCAGAATTGCTTTGCTCCCATAGAAATGCATGCACCAAAAATTTGAGGAAGGACTGTATGAAAACGGTACAAGTTAGGAAGAAGCCGAGACATACAGTAATAGCTGAAGACTATGACTACGTTTTAAGATTTGAATGGTGTTTCTAAGTGGAAGTATGTGGAAGTAGATAGTTTTGCAAAACAGGCGAGATTTAGCTGAATTTTTGAGGTTTTCCATTCATTTCAATGGGAGCAAAAAAAGCATAAAAAGTTGAATATTATAAAAAGTATAAAGCTTGTGAATACCAAAAGATATAGCCGGAAAGACCAGAATAAGCTGAATAATTGAAAAGTTGAATGTTTAAAATAGCACAAAGTATGCAGAAATAGTTAAAGTTAAAAAAACTTACAAAAGCAACCAAAAGAAGGTAAGAGGATCTCAAGAGTGTGAATGCCGTAGGCATTCACACTAACTAGAAAAAGTAGCATTTTCTGCGAAAATGCAGTATGAATGCTGTAAGCTAAATTTACTTGCACAAAATGGCTGAAGTATTTGAAGTCAACTGTGGAAGACTTGCTGAAGTTTAATAAACAACAACGGCAGAAGAAAGAAAAGTAGTGTGCCAACCCTACCACAAAAAAAACTGTCACAACAAGCTAAAATGCCATTTTTACCTAAAATCAGCTAAAATCCTAATTTTACCCAAAACGCTAGTAGTAGCATGTTTAGAATCAGTAACATGTTGGTTCAAAATACTTAATATATTCAGTAAAATAAAAACAAGCTATAACGATATTACTGAAAATTATCTAAAATACTAAAGTTAGCTAAAATACTAGTGGTAGCATGTTGCCAAACACAAACATGTTGGTTAACGATAATTCAATCCATTCAGTATAATAAAAATAAGCTTAAAGGGAAGTGTTAGCTAAAATTAGCTGAAATGCAAATGTTAGCTAAAATGCTAGTGGTAGTATGTTGGCAGACACTAACATGGCTCTAAACATTAACAAAATCCATTTATCAAGGTAACCTTAGCTGTTAAGCCAAAATTAGGTTAAATGTTGATACTAACTGAAATACTAGTGTTAGCTTAAATGCTAGTGGTAGTATGTTGGCAAACAGTATCATGTTTGTTACCTAACTTTATCCTTTTAAGTGTGTTAACGTCTTCCTAAAATGCAAATATTAGCGAACCATTCTAGATATATGAAAACCATTCTAGAATTGCGAAAACCATTCTAGAATTACGCTGCTGTGGGTGGCTGCATGTTGGAGTGGCTCTGTTGGCTACATATTAAGTTTTGTTTTTTTTGTACATTGGTTCCTCTTTTTTCTTTTTCTCTTTTTTAGTTTTTGGTGCTGTGAAGCTGAAAGGATTTTTGCTGTAAATTTTTAACTTTTTGACAACTTGTTATGATGCGTAACCATGGCAACAATGTGGTTTACAGCCGGGAGCAGCTGATTAACATCGCAAAAGCAGCTGAAATAATACCTCAACTGAAGCCACAAATTCCTGATGAGTTGATAAGGAGGAGTCGTGGATGCAGAGCAGGAGCGAAAAGGAGACAGAGAAAGATGAAGTTCAAGCCATCTCTTCCATCGATCATAATGGGCAACGTAAGATCACTGGCTAACAAGATGGATGAACTCCAAGCCCTTGCAAGGACTCAGCCAGAGTACCGGGAATGCAGTGCTATGTGTTTTACGGAGACGTGGCTGCTGGATCATATCCCCGACTCCAACGTCTCTCTGCCAGGCTTCCTGACTGTACGAGCAGACAGAGATCTGAAAACGAGCAGGAAAAGGAAAAGTGGTGGAGTAGCAGTGCTTGTCAACAACAGATGGTGTCATCCAGGACATGTTACTGTGAAGTGTCGTCTCTGCAGCCCAGATGTCGAACTCTTGGCAGTAAGTTTTCGTCCATAATATTTGCCAAGAGAGTTCACCAGTGTAATTTTGGCAGTTGTTTACATTACACCTTCAGCCGTTGCCGACAATGCATGTGATGTCATCAGTTCCGTTGTTGCTAAGCTACAGACACAGCACCCCAATGCATTTGTGGCAATATCTGGTGATTTTAATCATGCCTCGCTCTCTACTACACTTCCAACATTTCAACAATTTGTCAGCTGCTCCACAAGACAAAACAGGACCTTGGATTTGTTTTATGCAAATATAAAGGAGGCATACATGTCCAAACCAAGACCTCCTCTGGGACAATCAGATCACAATCTTGTTTTTCTCTGTTCAGAATATAAACCACTTGTTCAGAGGCAACCTGTTAGAAAGAAAACTGTGAGAAAATGGTCCCAGGAAGCTGAAGAAGCCCTGCAGGGTTGTTTTGCAACCACAGACTGGATGACTCTTTGCCAAGCACATGGAGAGGACATCAATGCCATGACCAAGTGTGTGACTGAATATATAAACTTCTGTGTGGACAACATCATCCCCACCAGAACAGTGAGATGCTTCCCTAATAACAAACCCTGGATCACCAGTGACTTGAAGGAACTGCTAAACAAGAAAAAAAAGATCCTTCAGGGAGGGAGACAGGGAATTACAGAGGAGTATACAGAAGACATCCTGCCTTGTTCCAGTACCAAAAATAACTCACCCATCAGTCATCAATGACTATAGACCTGTTGCCCTGACATCCCACAACATGAAGGTCCTGGAGAGACTCCTGTTGGCCCCCCTGAGTAAGCAAACAAGAACGTATCAGGATCCACTGCAGTTTGCTTATCGCTGTGGAGTTGGAGTTGGAGATGCCATCATCCACCTACTTCAACCAACCACTGTCATCTGGACAAAGCAGCCAGCACTGTGAGGATCATGTTCTTTGATTTCTCCAGTGGATTTAACACAATTCAGCCTGATTTGCTTTGTCAGAAACTCCTGAAGACACAGGTGGAGCCCTCAACAATCGCCTGGATCAATGACTACACGACCAACAGACCACAATTTGTGAGACTGAAGAATTGTGTGTCAAACCAGGTGGTCAGCACCACAGGAGCACCACAGGGGACCGTACTCTCACCATTCCTTTTCACTCTGTACACCTCTGACTTCCAGTACAAATCAGAGACCTGTCATCTGCAGACATTTTCAGATGACTCTGTAATTGTCGGGCGTATCAGAGATGGACAAAAAGCTGAATACAGAGAGCTGGTGGACCGCTTTGTGACAAAGTGTGGAAACAATCGTCTCACCTTGAATGTGAACAAAACAAAGGAGATGATTGTAGATTTCAGAAGAAACAGGGATAAGTCAAACACTGTTTCCATCATGGGAGAAGAAGTGGAGGTGGTTGAGGAGTATAAATGCCTCGGAGTTCACCTTGATAACAGACTGGACTGGAGGCGCAACAGTGAAACCGTCTACAAGAAGGGACAGAGCAGACTGTACTTCTTGAGGAAGCTTAGGTCCTTCAAGGTTTGCAGCAAGATGCTGCATATTATCTACAAGTCTGTTGCAGAGAGTGTAATCTCTTCAGCCGTCAACTGTTGGGGTAACAGCATCAGAGCCAGGGATTTAAAGAGGCTCAACAACCTGATAAAGAAGGCTGGTTCTGTTCTAGGGACGACTGTGGAACCTCTGGAGATGATGATGCAAAGAAGGATTCTTCATAAAATCCCAAAACATTATGGACAACCCTGAGCATCCTCTTCATGAGACTGTCATACAACAACAGAGCGTCTTCAGTCGGAGGCTTCTTCAGTTTCGCTGCAATACAGACAGCTACAGGAAATTATTCCTGCCCACAGCTATCATCATCTACAACAACTCCTAAAAAATGTTTTATATGAGCTATACCAACACTTAATTTCCCTCTGGGATCAATAAAGTATTTTTGAATATTGAATTTGAATTTTGAATTGAACATTAGCTAAAATGGTAATGTTAGCTTAAATGTTGATTTTTAGCTTAAATGCTACAGATAGCATGTTGGTAAACACCAACATGTTGGTTAACAGTTACTCAATACATTTCTTATTTTAATTCTTGCTGTTAAGTCAAAATGAGCTAAAATTCCATTGTTAGCTTGAATGAGCTTAATTGCTATGGTTAGTGAAAAGACTATTGGCAGCATGTTAGCAAACATTAACATATAGGTTAACAATAACTCAACCCATTCAGTATGTTAAAATCAACCCAAAAACCTAATGATAGCTAAAATTAGCTAAAATGCTAATGTTAGCTGAAATGCTAATGTTAGCGAAAATACCAGAGATAGCATGTTGGCAAACACCAACATGTTGGTTAACAATAACTCAGTCCATTAATTCTATTAATTTTAGATGTTAAGTCAAAATGATCTAAAATCCCATTGGTAGCTTGAATTAGCTAAATTGCTATGGTTAGTAAAAAAAAGCTATTAGCATGTTGGCAAACATAAACATAACATATATCCAGCTGATTCGACGGGGGTAAGCCGTATTGCGTCATTTCCTGTTGTCACTGTTGCGCTCCCTGTAAACTGTTTGGTGTTCAGACTCTCTTGAATTGATCTTATTTTCTCTGTGCTGAGGCCTTTCTAAGTTATTTTAACACACAAGCACACTAAAACACACGTTTTGTGGTGGTGTACTTTACGTTTTGGGAACACAGCTTTTCTTGGGGTGGTAAGGTCTCACTAGCTCAGTTAGCTTAACTTCATTGCGGCTATGGCTACTCTTCTCTCTCCTGTCTCTAACTCTTCTCTTCTCTCTTGCTCTCTCTGTCAGATGTTTAGTTACTTCCCTGCCTCCTTTAGTGATAATGGTAACTGTAATAAATGTAATATTTTTGTAGCTTTGGGGGCGAGGGTATCAGAATTAGAAGCACGGCTCCGCGCTGTTGAAAAACCAGCTGATAGCCGAAGCCCAATAGCCAGCGCGGGGCCAACAAGGATAGAACCCCCTAGCTGTCCTCCGGTAGAGCCCGCGCAGCCGGGACCTCAGGCTGGTTGGGTGACTGTACGTAGGAAGCATAGTTCTAGGACCCAGCCCCCGGGCCACCACCAACCGGTCCGCGTTTCTAACAGATTTTCCCCGCTCAGCGACACACCAGCTGAGAAGCCGACCCTGGTAATTGGCAGCTCCATAGTCAGAACCGTGGCATTAGAGACACCATTGACCATAGTCAAATGCTTGCCAGGGGCCAGAACGGGCGACATCAAATCCTACCTGAAACTGCTGGCTAAAGATAAGCGTAAATACAGTAAGATTGTTATTCACACTGGCGGTAATGACACCCGGTTACGCCAATCGGAGGTCACTAAAATTAGTGTTGCTTCGGTGTGTAAGTTTGCCAAAACAATTTCAGACTCTGTAATCTTTTCTGGTCCCCTGCCTGATTGGACCAGTGACGACATGTTTAGCTGCATGCTGTCATTCCATCAATGGTTGTCTGGGTGGTGTCCTGCAAACGATGTGGGCTACATTGATAACCGGAGAACATTTTGGGGAAAACCTGGTCTGATCCGGAGAGACGGCATCCATCCCACTTTGGATGGAGCAGCTCTTCTTTCTAGGAATATGGCCGAATTTATTAGTCCTCCAAAACACTGGCAACCCAGGGTCCAGACCAGGAAGCAGAGTCATAGTTTAACCCACCTCTCTGCTGCTTCTGTACTGTTACCCACCCATTACCCTATAGAAACAGTGTCTTGCCCACGGCCAAAATTAAATGGATTAAAAGTTGAGCCAACAAAAGCAAATCATGGAAATCTCATAAAAATAAATACAACTTTGACTGAACAGAAAAATAAATCTATTAAATGTGGTTTATTAAACATAAGATCTCTCTCCTCAAAGACTTTGTTAGTAAATGACTTGATTTGTGATAATCATATTGATTTCCTTTGTCTCACAGAAACCTGGTTGCAGCAGGAGGATTATGTCAGTATAAATGAGTCAACTCCTTCCAGTCATTTAAATTTTCACATTCCTAGAAATACTGGACGAGGAGGAGGAGTTGCAACCATTTTTCGTTCTGATTTACTAATTAGTCCCAGACCAATTGATAGCTACAGTTCTTTTGAACATCGAACCCTTAATTTTCCTCATCTAAGTTGCAAAACATTGAGACCATTTTTGTTTGTGGTTTTGTATCGTCCACCAGGCCCTTAATCTCAATTCTTGGATCAGATCTCACATTTTTTATCTGATTTATTATTAAATACTGATAGGGTTATTATAGTGGGGGACTTTAATATTCATGTGGATACTGAAAGTGATTGCCTAAATGCAGCCTTTAATGCTATTTTAGACTCAATTGGCTTTACTCAAAAAGTACAGGGATCGACCCACTCGGGCAAACACACTTTGGACCTTGTACTGACATACGGTATTGAGTGTGAGGAAATAACAGTCCACCCCCATAACCCGGTCCTGTCTGACCACTTCTTAATAACTTTTGAATTTACTTTAAGTGACCATCTTAAATCTGAAAGAAAATTTCATTATAGTAGAGCTTTATCAGACAATGCTGTAACAATTTTTAAAGAATCTGTTCCATTCTTACTTTCCTTAGTGTCTCAGGGTAACACAGTGGATGGCAGCAATTCTATCTCTAACCCTTCAGAAATTGATGATGTGCTTCACAGCGTTACGTCCTCATTGCGTTTGGCATTAGATAGTGTAGCCCCCTTAAAAAAGAAAGTGGCTACCCATAGGAGGCTGATTCCTTGGTTCAACGCAGAGTTGCGTACTTTAAAGCAGAATACTAGGAAGTTGGAGAGAAAATGGCGCTCTACACACCTAGAGGATTCCTATTATACCTGGAATAACAGTCTATTGCTGTATAAAAAGACCCTTCGACAAGCTAGAACAGCATATTTTTCATCATTAATAGAGGCGAATAAAAACAATCCTAGGTTTCTTTTTAGTACAGTTGCCAAACTTACACAGAGTCATAGCTCTGTTGAGCCAACTATTCCCCCAGCTCTTAGCAGTGATGATTTTATGGGATTCTTCATAAAAAAAATTAATTCTATTAAAAATAAAATCATTGGCATCCTCCCAAACACGATTACTTCTTCCTCAGTAAATGAGGCAGTATCGGAAAGAACTGTAGAACCTCAGTTATGCTTAGGCTGTTTTGATTCAGTCGAGCTTTCGGAATTATCAAAAATATTAGCCTCATCTAAACCTTCAACTTGTATGTTGGACCCAATTCCAACCAAATTATTTAAAGAAGTGTTCCATTTGGTTCCTGGCCCCATTTTGGATATTATGAATCTATCCTTAGTAAACGGATACGTACCACAGGAATTTAAAATAGCTGTAATTAAACCTTTACTCAAGAAACCTTCCCTTGATCAAGATGACTTAGTGAATTACAGACCTATATCTAACCTTCCTTTCTTATCCAAAGTCCTTGAGAAAATTGTTGCTAATCAAGTCTGTGAGCATCTAAACAGTAACGAGCTGTTTGAAGAGTTTCAGTCAGGTTTTAGAGCTCATCATAGCACTGAAACAGCACTGGTGAAGGTTACTAATGAAACTCTCATGGCCTCAGATAATGGACTTGTGTCTGTTCTGGTTTTGTTAGATCTCAGTGCTGCTTTTGACACAGTCGATCATAATATTCTCTTAGAAAGGCTTGAACATGTTGCAGGGATCAAAGGAACAGTACTAGGCTGGTTTAAATCATATTTGTCTGATAGATTCCAGTTTGTTCATCTAAATGATAAATCTTCTTCAATCTCAAGGGTTACTTGTGGAGTTCCACAGGGTTCTGTGCTTGGACCAATTCTGTTCACCATATATATGCTCCCAATTGGTAGAATCATTAGACAGCATGTGATAAATTTCCACAGCTATGCAGATGATACACAACTATATTTATCAAGAAATCCTGATGAACCCAGTCAGTTAGGTTCTGACAAAACAGAAGTTGCTGTCTTTGGACCAGAAGTTCTTAAACAGAAACTAATTAGTCAATCACTTCATCTGGATGGCATTAAATTGGCCCCCAGTAATAACTTAAAGAACCTCGGCGTTATTTTTGACCGAGACTTGACATTTAAATCCCATATTAAACAGGTTTTTTAGGATTTCTTTCTTTCACCTCCGGAATAAAATTAGAAACATCCTGTCCAGGAGTGATGCTGAGAAACTAGTCCATGCATTTGTTACCTCAAGGCTGGACTACTGTAATTCTTTACTATCAGGTAGTCCACAAAATGCCATTAAAAGCCTTCAGTTGATCCAAAATGCGGCAGCAAGAGTTCTGATGAATATTAAAAAGAGAGATCACATTTCTCCTGTTTTAGCTTCCCTTCATTGGCTCCCTGTTAAATCCAGAATAGAATTTAAGATCCTTCTTCTTACATACAAAGCCCTTAAAAATCAAGCTCCATCATAGATCAGAGATCTAATTGTTCCTTATGTTCCTAACAGAGCCCTTCTCTCTCAGACTGCAGGTTTACTTGTAGTTCCTAGGATTTCTAAAAGTAGAATGGGAGGCAGATCTTTTAGTTATCAGGCTCCTCTCCTGTGGAACCAGCTCCCAGCTTTAGTCCGTGAGGCAGACACTCTGTTTACTTTTAAGGCCAGGCTTAAAACTTTCCTTTTTGATAAAGCTTATAGTTAGAGTGGCTTAGGTCATCCTGAGCTATCTCTGTAGTTATGCTGCTATAGGCTCAGACTGCTGGAGGACAGACGTACCAATTTTCTTCACTCTGCTACTTCCTTTTCTACTACTACTCTCCAGTTGTATTACAGTACATTCTGTTATTTCAACTGTTAACTTTGTTTTCTCTCAGTGTTTTTCTCTCCATAGAAGATATACCTGGTCTTGTATCCTGCTTGGCTGCAATGCCCTGTTGGACGGGGGGCATCGACTGGGATGATCCTCCCAGTAACTGAACATCCACTGTGTCCTGTTATTAACTTTTTACTTTCTGTAACATAGAAAGTTCTCTTATATCAGATCTTCTGTTCCTTCTGTGTTTCTGCTCTGTCTTCTCAAACCCCCAGACGGTCGTGGCAGATGGCCGTTCCTACTGAGCCTGGTTCTGTTGGAGGTTTCTTCCTGTTAAAGGGGAGTTTTTCCTCTCCACCGTCGCTACATGCTTGCTCAGTATGAGGGATTGCTGAAGGATTGCTGTGGTTGGAAAGTCTGCATCAACGGGGACCAACCTCACGCCAATGACTGACGCAATCTGCTGGGATTCCTTAAATAGGAAACTTTTTAACTGATTGGAATGTTTGTATAAATGTATTGAAATGACTTCTTGTTAAGTGCCTTGAGATGACATCTGTTGTGAATTGGCGCTATATAAATAAACTGAATTGAATTGAAATATTGGTTAACAATAACTCAACCCATTCAGTATGTTAAAATCAACCCAAAAACCAAATGATAGCTAAAATTAGCTTAAATGCTAATGTTAGCTAAAATGCTAATGTTAGCTTAAATGCCACAGATAGCATGTTGGCAAACACTAACATGTTGGTTAACTGTATCTCAATCCATTCAGTATGTTAACTTTAGCTATTAAGTCAAAATTAGCTAAAATGCTAATGTTAACTTAAATGCCACAGATAGCATGTTGGCAAACACTAACTTGTTGGTTAACTGTATCTCAATCCATTCAGTATGTTAACTTTAGCTATTAAGTCAAAATTAGCTAAAATGCTAATGTTAGCTTAAATGCTAGTGTTAGTATAATGGATAACAATAGCAAGTTAGCTAACAATATCTTACTCCATTTATAATGCCTACAATCTCCTAAACATACAAGTCTGTGTAACTGCCCTTAAAAAGTAATCACTGTTTTCCAGGTGTTGGAACCGTAAAATGGCCGCTGTTGCCTGACTAGTACCTATGAGACTGTATTGATCATCATATTTTATAGAGTAATCAAAAGTCCTGGTGAACTGATTTGTATTAAATCGACAAGTTGTTTGAGATATCTTACAATAACCCTAAAACATCAGTTTTACAGTGGAGGCCATAATGTATAGTAATTCTCTTTTCTACCAAAAGAGGGAGCTCCACCTAAAGCCATGAAAAGGCCTGCCATTTTTCGACCAATCACACGCAGGCTGTGACTGGGGGAGACAGTCTAAGTGCAGCACCTCACTTCGGTCTCCTAATATCTCAGCCATTTTAACAGGTAAAGCAGCTTCCGAACTACTCTTAATAACTTAAGAACCGTAAGGCGTATCGACGTCACCAATGTACCGTTTTTATCGGAACGGATAGGGGAACGCTCTCAAACCACTCAATATGTTGAAAATATAATATTACAGCCGTAAAATGACGTTGAATATGTTGATAAATTTGATGGAAACAATCTGTTTTTCCTTGGACCCGAACTACATCCTCTTACTCTGAAAATATAAGGCCTATCGAAATTATTCTTTCACTGTGAGTATCAGCAGGCTTTGATGAAGAATCATGGTTCGTTTCGTGTGTGTACCTTAATCTGTCTAGGAGCAGTGATTTTGTAAAATGAGCATGATTTTGGCATTTTTGAATCTGAGCTGTTTTAGCGAAGAGCAGATTTGTTACACTCAAACAACCAAAACGTAAGGAGAAACAGTAACAGGTATCAAAATAATTGTTGAATCATGAGCGTCAGGAAGGTCTGAAGTTATATTGGCACAAGGCTCATGTTTCTGCGTCGCATCGTTTATGAGATATGACTATGAATTTGAGTCAGAATCCAGCTCTCCTCCTCTGAATTTTTGCTCAGTCCCAATGCATTCCAATGGTCCCTCCTGGGTGCGGCCACTTTGCTTCGGGTCGATTTGCCAAAAAACTGTAACTGTCACGTAAATTTTAGTAACATTTCCTGAATCAAAAATTGGAAACCTACGTTTTGATATATAATATGTGCAGAAAGAGTGAAATATGAGCGAGTGAGCGGAAGTTGTTCGTGGAAAATGAGGAAAGTGGAAAAGTGTAATTCTGCTAGAGTGGCCCACTCTAACTTAACTGCTTCCCTCCCATAGAAATCCATGTGTTTTCAGATATCTGATCATTTCGGGACCAGAACCTTGAGGAACAATTGTATGAAAACGATACAAATTAGAAAGAAGCCAAGGCATACAGTAATAGCTGAAGAGTTTGACTGCATTTTAAGATTTGAATGGTGTTTCTAAGTGGAAGTATGTGGAAGTAGTTAGTTTTGCAAAACAGGCGAAATTTAGCGGAATTTCTGAGGTTTTCCATTCATTTCAACGGGTGCAAAAAAAACTGAAAAAGTAGAATATTATATAAAAAGTATAAAGGTTATGAATACCAAAAGATACAGCCGGAAAGACCAGAATAAGCTGAATAATTGAAAAGTTGAATGGTTAAAATAGCACAAATTATGCAGAAGTAGTTAAAGTTCAGAAATCGTACGGAAGCAACTAGAAGAAGGTAAGAGGATCTCAAGAGTGTGAATGCTGTAGGCAAGAGGTTACTACTTGTCAATCTGGGAGGAAGAACTGGTCTACTCAAAGAAAAAGATTAATTTTAAGTAAAAACCATCTGGAATAGTTTTCATTTATCAAGGGTATATAATTGCAGCTGCTAAATAAATCACAACAGTGTACTGTTCTTCATCTGAGATTTTATATACTGTATACTATATAACTGTTACATTTTGGAGTTAACCATTGCAACTGAAAATATATGAACAATTGTGATCATAGTACAATAAGCACTTCTAAGAAATGTTAGGTTGTGATTTTATTACAACAATCATTTTATACTTTCTTATAACCTACTGATTTTAGCAATTACGTAAATGATAGTACTATTCGTTTGCATGTGCAAAATTGAGGAATAGTCAAAATCAAGAAATGCTTCTGTGCATAACTGCCAAGGGGATGGGGAGGGGGGTTGAGTACTCCTATGCATATGGAGGCTATGTTGTCCAGGGGCATTGGCTGTATGCAGGATCTGCTAAGGCAAAGGCCCTCTCCTGAGGCAAATTGCCCTAAGAAGACGGGTCAGATCAGGAGTGACTCACATGGACCGCAAGGCAGGAAGACAACAGCAGTAGAGAATCTTGCCCAGAATATAGAGACCAGAGCACAGTCTGAGAGCTAGGCCTGGGGAGGTTATTACCTGCACTCTACCAAACCATGCAATGAGTTTGCTAACTTCTTTACAAAGTCTTTTTTTTATTAGAGGGCTAATCTGCACATCAACATTAAATCCAAAACAAATAGTGTGTCCAATTAAAACAAATTTAGAGAAAATGATACAATTCTACCAACTTAACCATAAAACCTTAAAGGAAATTATACCGCTATTGATATCCTACCACTAAAACAACATATTGTAAAGGACTTGATTTGTATTCTTTTGTTCCACAAAGATCCGCCCCCTCCCTCAGTCAGTCAAGGCAGAAAAAGCTCAGAAAACACACAAACCCCCCCCCCCCCCCCCAAAAAAAACCTCTTCTACTGTGAACCATTGATGACCAAGATTCTTCAGGTAAGGGTAAAGAAGGGCTCAAATACTTTTGCCTATGTAACTAGCAGTCAATTTATCTTGCAGATCAGCCGTTCATACAAGGCAGTCTTTGATAAAGCTGTATACCGTTTGGTATAAGTGGGATTATTCTGCCTCATCCAGTGCCTCAGTATGACTGTCTTGGTAGTCGTAAGTGCAAATTTAAGCCATTGTCCGTTTCTATTTCAAGACTCTGATCCAAATGGTTCAGAAGAGATAGTGCAGGTGTCAGAACCAAATTCAAGCTTAGGTTGCAACTAATCTTTCCCATAACACTGTGCCAATAAAAAGTTAGGCAGGTTAGAAACATATGATCCATGTCTCCCAGACTTTGTTTGCAACACCAGCACTTGTTGGAGTTTCACCTTCACATCCTATAGAGTTTTACAGGTGTCCAGTATAGTCTATTGAAAATGTTAAGTTGAATTAATTTGGATCATGCATCCTTCATTGGCTTAAACAATTGTTCAACTACTATTCCCCCTAACATCCTCTTCAAATGTTTTCCCTAAGTCCATCTACCGCACCTTTTGAAGACCAAAATTGAAATCATTGATGGTTTCAATTATAGAGTTATAAATATGGCACACCAAACGTGGTACATTCCCAAGATTTTGAAACATGAAGTACACTTGTGATTCAATGGTTAAATTTACTTTAGAACTATTTGATTTTGAGATCAAATTTCTCACTTGCAAGAATTTCCGAAAAATCCTTAATAACATCATTTTCCTCTTGTTATTAAGTTTTCTGACCCACACGCAAAACACCACTAGGTAAATAAGTTGTAAAATGAAATAAAAGTTTTGAGACAATGTTGGATGATGATCACTGGAACCAGGAGAACTGCACAGAGGAATGGCGGTGAGAGAAACTGCGGGAAAGGGAAGTCCACAGGTGAGTAATGTTCTTTCAGAATTTCTAACAGTCTGAAAGTGTTCAGATCAGAATCCTAAAAAGGTTTTATTGCCATATATGTGAACAGATTCACAACATTAGGAAATTGCTGTGGTACTTTGTGCAAACATAAAATAAACACTTATAAGCATGTAATAAGTAAAAATAAAATGGGGTAAACAGATAAATATATACATGAGAGCAGGTTATGATCAGTGCAAAATGAGACAGGAACAAAAACACAACACAGGGTCATGTGACTGAAACAGAGCGGGTGGTGGGAACAGTCTTAGGGTTATTGTTCATGAGTCCAACAGCAGAGGGGAAGAAACTGTTCTTGTCCGAATGGACCGGACCCTCCTGCATGAGGGGAGCAGGTCAAAAAGTCTGTGTCCAGGGTGAGAAGGGTCTGACCTGCATGACCAAGTGTCCTGGAGGTGTACAGGTCCTGTAGACATGGGAGTCTGAAGCCAATCACCTTCTCAGCAGAGCCCACAACATGCTGCAGTCTCAGTTGGTCCCCGATTGTAGCTCCAGCATATCACATGGTGATGGAGGGGTGAGGATGAAGTCCATGATTGCAGTGTAGAACTGCAATCATCGGCAGGTTGAATTTCTTCAGCTACCTTAGGAAGTACATCCTCTGCTGGGCCTTCTTTATGACGGAGGTGATGGTGGGCTCCCACTTGAGGTCCTGGCTGATGGTGGTACCCAGGAAGCGGAAGGAGTCCACAATGGTGATGGGGTGTCAGGGGGGGGGGGGGGGGGGGGGGGGTAGTGGGGCTGTGTGCTTCCTAAAGTCTGCAATAATCTCCACTGTCTTCTGGGCGTTCAGCACCAGGTTGTTGCGGCTGCACCAGGACACCAGACGTTCAGCCTCCATCCCTGTCCGAGATGAGTCCAATAACTGTGTTGTCATCTGCAAACTTAATTAGCTTGACAGACTGGTGGTCGGAGGTGCAGCAGTAGGTGTACAGGGAGAAGAGCAGAGGAGAAAGAACACAGCCCTAAGGGGAGCCGGTGCTGATGCTCCGGGAGTCCGTGACATTCTTCCCTAGTCTCACATGCTGCTTCCTGTCCGTCAGGAACTCGGTGATCCACTTGCAGATGGGATCAGGCATGTTAATCTGGGACAGCTTGCATTGGAGAAGGTCTGGAAGGATGGTTTTAAAGACAGAGCTGAAGTCCATAAACAGGATCCTGGCGTAGGTTCCCGAAGAGTCTAGATGCTTCAGGATGAAGTGTACAGTTGTGGCTGAAAGTTTTGAGAATGACACAAATATTAGTTTTCACAAAGTTTGCTGCAAAACTACTTTTAGATCTTTGTTTCAGTTATTTCTGTGATGTACTGAAATATAATTACAAGCACTTTATATGTTTCAAAGGCTTTTATTGACAATTACATGACATTTATGCAAAGAGTCAGTGTTTGCAGTGTTGGCCCTTCTTTTTCAGGACCTCTGCAATTCGACTGGGCATGCTCTCAATCAACTTCTGGGCCAAATCCTGACTGATAGCAACCCATTCTTTCATAATCACTTCTTGGAGTTTGTCAGAATTAGTGGGTTTTTGTTTGTCCACCCGCCTCTTGAGGACTGACCACAAGTTCTCAATGGGATTAAGATCTGGGGAGTTTCCAGGCCATGGACCCAAAATTTCCAAGTTTTGGTCCCCGAGCCACTTAGTCATCACTTTTGCCTTATGGCACGGTCTCCATCATGCTGGAAAATGCGTTGTTCTTCACCAAACTGTTGGATTGTTGGAAGAAGTTGCTGTTGGAGGGTGTTTTGGTACCATTCTTTATTCACGGCTGTGTTTTTGGCCAAAATTGTAAGTGAGCCCACTCCCTTGGATGAGAAGCAACCCCACACATGAATGGTCTCAGGATGCTTTACTGTTGGCATGACACAGGACTGATGGTAGCGCTCACCTTTTCTTCTCCGGACAAGCCTTTTTCCAGATGCCCCAAAAAATCGGAAAGCGGCTTCATTGGAGAATATGACTTTGCCCCAGTCCTCAGCAGTCCATTCACCATACTTTCTGCAGAAGATCAATCTGTCCCTGATGTTTTTTTGGAGAGAAGTGGCTTCTTTGCTGCCCTTCTTGACACCAGGCCATCTTCCAAAGGTCTTCGCCTCAATGTGCGTGCAGATGCGCTCACACTTGCCTGCTGCCATTCCTGAGCAAGCTCTGCACTGGTGGCACTCCGATCCCGCAGCTGAATCCTCTTTAGGAGACGATCCTGGCGCTTGCTGGACTTTCTTGGACGCCCTGAAGCCTTCTTAACAAGAATTGAACCTCTTTCCTTGAAGTTCTTGATAATCCTATAAATTGTTGATTTAGGTGCAATTTTAGTGCCACAATATCCTTGCCTGTGAAGCCATTTTTATGCAACGCAATGATGGTTGCACGCGTTTCTTTGCAAGTCACCATGGTTAACAATGGAAGAACAATGATTTCAAGCATCACCCTCCTTTTAACATGTCAAGTTCTAACCTAATCAGCCTGACATAATGATCTCCAGCCTTGTGCTCAACATTCTCACCTGAGTTAACAAGACGATTACGTAAATGATCTCAGCAGGTCCTTTAATGACAGCAATGAAATGCAGTGGAATTTTCATGGCAAAGAAGGACAATGCAATTCATCTGATCACTGTTCATAACATTCTAGAGAATATGCAAATTGCTATTATAAAAACTTAAGCAGCAACTTTTTCAATTTCCAATATTTATGTAATTCTCAAAACTTTCGGCCACAACTGTAGAATATGATGATGGCATCCTCTACAAACCTGTTGGCTCTGTAGGCAGACTGCAGGGGGTCCAGGAGGGGGGGCTGTGAGGGTCTTGAGGTAGGAGAGAACCAAGTGCTCAAATTACTTCATGACCACAGATGTCAGGTGTGCCTTACTTCCAAGTGATGGAGAGGATGCCAGGGGAAGAGAGCTAGGAGTCGGGGATGTCTGAGAGAAGCATCTTAAGTTTTGTGTGAGACACGGAGGAGAGGGATCCTGAGAGCAAGAACTGAGTACAGTGGGAGGACAGGTTGAGCTTGGAGGTGGATTATAGTCATGGAAAGTAAAAAGCTTGAAGGCTGACAGCCAAGAAATTTAGACCAGAGTTTACAGAGAAGTACATGCAAAGGATCATGAGGAGCAAGAAGGGTGAGACCTTGGAAGGAGCCCAGGTAAGTTTTAAGCAGGTGGTATTTAAAGAAAAAAACTTCTCATGAATGAGTTAAACTAGAAAACCCGGACTGCTAGAGGTTTATCAAGCAGGTGCAAAACTCAGGGCCGAACAACTGGCAGCCAGCTCCTAATATCCAGCCAGTTTATGAGCTTCAACAAGCTGCAACTTTGGAGCCTTGCAGCACACGGCTCCGCCCTCGGCATGATAGACAGGTTCTCAACTCGACTAGGACCCCTAGTGGAGATTCCCAGAACATGGAAAAAAACAGGAAGACAGACAAACACCCCATACTCCTAACAATCATATATTGATTGTAAATCTTGAAATGCCAAGAAAGTATCATCCTGAAAGAAACAGTTCATATTCTCAATACCTTTGGTATACCAGCTTGCCCAAAAGAACCCCAACCCCCCCCCCCCCCCCCCCCCCCCCAAAGTTTTTCCACAAGACAAAGGCACAAACCTTTTCTCTTCTATGTAATTGATGCCATACATTTCTGGTGCATAAATCCAAGCATAATCATATTATATTTGATTAGATCTTGTCATGGTTTTTGATAGCTGTCTGACCACCATACACGAAACTCTTAAGAGACAATAAAGATTTAAGAAGTTAATCGAATAATGAAATTGGGAGTCTGGATCTGAAGTTGCAGGAGAAGCTGGGGGCCGGGAGCAGGAACACTGTAAGAGTAATGGTGAGTCTGGAACTTATACAGAAGATGTTCTCAGATCTGTCGTGGCTTACTGAAAGATGGAGGGAGTTTACCAGGGAGGAGGGAGTGGAGTCTGGGGACGGTTCCGTGTGAAGACGATCCTGTGAATTCTGAGGATGATGGTGAGTGACAAGGAAATCCAGAGGAACTGTAGATGACTGAAAGGATGAGTAATCTTTGGTTGATATTCTTACAGGTAACTGTTGGAGGGCGGACAGGAGGGATGCTGGAGAAAGGGGAGGATGATGAATAAGGAAGTGCAGCAGAGTGATAAATGATTAATCTTGCCAGTGAGTGGAGAACTTGTTACAGGAGGATATATGTTGGAACTAGCTGGAGTCAGGCAATGTCATGTTTGTTGTAAGGAGGACCTAAATGCAGAGGACTGTGTTAGATGAGTAGATTTATTGAAGGATAAATGAAGAGCTCCTAAGGGTAGGGCAGAGTTCATGGAGGTAAATAGAGAGATGATAAAACACAGCAAGGAAGAAGATGATAAAGACAGCAGGATCAACAAACTACAGCAGTAACCAGGAGGCTTAAATATACTGAGGAGGAGTGAAAATGGCAGGGAGAAGACTAAGGACTAATTACAGAAAAAGCAGTTGCAGGTGAGTGGGAGAGAGCAGGTGGAGACAACCAGCAACCAGGCAGGAATTCAAAAATGGCAAGGGAAACAGAATAGAAGACAAAGGGATAAACAGAAGGGGTAACTAGACAGAAAAACAATCCTAAATAAGAAGAAATATTGAACTGAAGATAAAAAAAATATCAAAGAAGGAGCCTAAGAGAAACTCAAAGGAATACGAGAATCCTAAAGTAAAACATAACAAAAATCAGAATAAAAAAAAAAGAACTAAAATGATAAACTGAACAAGGTGACAAAGTAACTGAAAACACAAACACCTAAAAGTTACCCAACAGTGATGGAAAGAACCAGTATTATTGTTAAAGGAGTCTGGCAGAAGGAAAGCCCTGATTCACACCGAGTGCAGAACAGATGTGGTCCAGACGTTGTACGGCAACTGAAAAAGACAAAAAAAAATTAAATCCAATCAGAGCATTCTCACCGTATTACATTTTTTCTTCACAGCTTTTTCTTTTATTAATAATGACAGGAATATCAGTTCATAGTGTTTGATAGTTCATGTTATTTTTACAGTACATCTTTAAACATAACATGTCATATTTTGTCGACGTTTTGCAGACTATTAGCTACTAAACCTTCACTGCTGTCACTTAGTGCTTTCTGCAGACGTTCCGCACACGAACCGCAGCCTGTGTGAATGGCAGTCCGTACTGCAGCCGTTTGGAAACCGGACCCCATCCCTTCCGCACTCGGTGTGAATCAGGCGAAACACTCAGGCGGTGAATTTTGGATATGATGAATCTATCCTTAGTAAACGGATACGTACCACAGGAATTTAAAATAGCTGTAATTAAACCTTTACTCAAGAAACCTTCCCTTGATCAATATGACTTAGTGAATTACAGACCTATATCTAACCTTCCTTTCTTATCCAAAGTCCTTGAGAAAATTGTTGCTAATCAAGTCTGTGAGCATCTAAACAATAACGAGCTGTTTGAAGAGTTTCAGTCAGGTTTTAGAGCTCATCATAGCACTGAAACAGCACTGGTGAAGGTTACTAATGATATTCTCATGGCCTCAGATAATGGACTTGTGTCTGTTCTGGTTTTGTTAGATCTCAGTGTTGCTTTTGACACAGTCGATCATAATATTCTCTTAGAAAGGCTTGAACATGTTGCAGGGATCAAAGGAACAGCACTAGGCTGGTTTAAATCATATTTGTCTGATAGATTCCAGTTTGTTCATCTAAATGATAAATCTTCTTCACTCTCAAGGGTTACTTGTGGAGTTCCACAGGGTTCTGTGCTTGGACCAATTCTGTTCACCATATATATGCTCCCAATTGGTAGAATCATTAGACAGCAAGGGATACATTTCCACAGCTATGCAGATGATACACAACTATATTTATCCATAAATCCTGATGAACCCAGTCAGTTAGGTAGATTACAGGCATGTCTGGAAGACAGAAAAACTTTTTGCTTTTAAATTCTGACAAAACAGAAGTTGCTGTCTTTGGACCAGAAGTTCCTAAACAGAAACTGATTAGTCAATCACTTCATCTGGATGGCATTAAATTGGCCCCCAGTAATAACGTAAAGAACCTCGGCGTTATTTTTGACCGAGACTTGACATTTAAATCCCATATTAAACAGGTTTCTAGGATTTCCTTCTTTCACCCCCGGAATATTGCTAAAATTAGAAACATCCTGTCCAGGAGTGATGCTGAGAAACTAGTCCATGCATTTGTTACCTCAAGGCTGGACTACTGTAATTCTTTACTATCAGGTAGTCCACAAAATGCCATTAAAAGCCTTCAGTTGATCCAAAATGTGGCAGCAAGAGTTCTGATGAATATTAAAAAGAGAGATCACATTTCTCCTGTTTTAGCTTCCCTTCATTGGCTCCCTTTTAAATGCAGAATAGAATTTAAGATCCTCCTTCTTACATACAAAGCCCATAATAATCAGCTCCATCATACATCAGAGATCTAATTGTTCCTTATGTTCCTAACAGCGCCCTTCGCTCTCAGACTGCAGGTTTACTTGTAGTTCCTAGGATCTCTAAAAGTAGAATGGGAGGCAGATCTTTTAGTTATCAGGCTCCTCTCCTGTGGAACCAGCTCCCAGCTTTAGTCCGTGAGGCAGACACTCGGTTTACTTTTAAGGCCAGGCTTAAAACTTTCCTTTTTGATAAAGCTTATAGTTAGAGTGGCTTAGGTCATCCTGAGCTATCTCTGTAGTTATGCTGCCATAGGCTTAGACTGCTGGAGGACAGACTTACCAATTTTCTTCACTCTGCTACTTCCTTTTCTCCTACGACTCTCCAGTTGTATTACAGTACATTCTGTTATTTCGACTGTTAACTTTGTTTTCTCTCAGTGTTTTTCTCTCCATAGAAGATATACCTGGTCTGGTATCCTGCTTGGCTGCAATGCCCTGTTGGACGGGGGGCATCGACTGGGATGATGCTCCCAGTGGCTGAACATCCACTGTGTCCTGTTATCAACTTTTTACTTTCTGTAACATAGAAAGTTCTCTTATATCAGATCTTCTGTTCCTTCTGTGTTTCTGCTCTGTCTTCTCAAACCCCCAGACGGTTGTGGCAGATGGCCGCTCCTACTGAGCCTAGTTCTGTTGGAGGTTTCTTCCTGTTAAAGGGGAGTTTTTCCTCTCCACCGTCGCTACATGCTTGCTCAGTATGAGGGATTGCTGTGGTTGGAAAGTCTGCATCAACGGGGCCCAACCTCACGCCAATGACTGACGCAATCTGCTGGGATTCCTTAAATAGGAAACTTTTTAACTGATTGAAATGACTTCTTATTAAGTGCCTTGAGATGACATCTGTTGTGAATTGGCGCTATATACATTTAATTATCTGCAGGTTTATTATTAAATTTATATATAAGTAACCAGGGAAGCAGAATATTTTGTTTTCATAACATTTAGCTTTTAATTTATTTGAAATATCTTTATCTTTATGTTGTAAGAATTTTTGTGTTGCATTTTTGAAAATATATTGCAATAGATATCGTTACCCCACAAGCTTCAGATTATATTGCAATATAGATTTGAGGCTATATTGCCCAGCTCTAATTTCAACAACAGATTCAGTTTTTCTGCAAATTAATAAGAACTTTTATCTTCTTTTTAACAAATTTCCTGTTGTTAAAACCTTGAAAACAATTGGACTTTGGCCATAGAGAGAAGTTTAATGTATATTGCAATACAGGGGCAGGGGTCATCTCCTTATTTGACCGTTTTTCTGGGGGGTTCTTTTTAGAACAGTGATGGAAAAATCTGGAGGCTTTCATTTTGACAGCTTAGTATTCATACCCCTGACCACTTGATGAGCAGACATTTCTTAAGTTTAACCATGGAGTATAGTTAGCTAAATTAATAATAAAAAAAAGAAATTCCCATTAGAACTTTTGTGCATCATCTCATTGCATCTTGCTCACAGTTACAAAGGTTTTGGAGCGGTCACTGTCATGCTCTGAAGAGTCAGCTGTAGTTCCAACCACCTGTACAGAAGTGCCGTGTGATACGGGATTTCCTCCTGCTGAAGCAATAGCTTGGATCTTTTTGACTTCTGATTACTTCAGTAGGAGAAATTTCCCACTTTCACAGCTATGGCTGAAGTGATGCTTGTTCATATGACCAACCGCTTTGATGTTTTTCAGTCTGGTTTTCGTGCTCATCACAGCACCGAGACTGCCCTCATCAAAGTTTTCAATGACATCCACATAAATACAGACTGGTAGAACCACAGTGCTGGTTCTGTTGGACCTCAGTGCAGCATTTGACACTGTTGATCATGATATATTATTGGAACGACTGGAGAGCTGGGTCGGATTCTCTGGTACAGGACTTGGCTGGTTTGAGTCTTACCTAAAGAACAGGGACTTCTTTGTTGCAATAGGAAACTTTTCATCAGAACGAACAGAAATCACATGTGGGGTGCCCCAGGGCTCCATCCTGGGGCCCCTCTTATTTAATATCTACATACATACTCCCACTAGCCCAGATTATAACAACCAACACGATTAGCTACCATAACTATGCAGATGATACTCAGCTTTACATTACGATGTCGCCAGGTGACTTTGAACCAATTCAAACCCTAAGTAAATGCATCGAGCAAATCAATGAATGGATGTGCCATAACTTTCTCCAGCTGAATAGAAACAAAACAGAAGTAATTACCTTTGGACCTAATGAGGAACGATCAACAGTCAGCACACAGCTTCAGTTAATACAGCTAGGAACTACTGATCAGGTCTTAAATCTAGGTGTAGTAATGGACTAAGACCTGAACCTCCAGGTTCACATAAAGGCAATAACAAGGTCAGCCTTCTATCACCTGAAGAACATTTCTAGGATTAAAGGACTGATGTCACAACAGGACCTCGAAAAACTCATCCATGCGTTTATCTTTGGTCGGATTGATTACTGCAACAGCGTCTTCGCAGGTCTGCCTAAAAAGTCAACCAGACAGCTGCAGCTGATCCAGAACGCTGCTGCCTGTGTTCCTCACTAGAACCAGGAAAGTAGAGCACATCACCCCAGTTGTAAAGTCCTTACACTGGCTCCCTGTAGCTCAGAGAATAGACTTCTAAATACTTTTACTAGTTTATAAATCATTGAATGGCTTAGCACCAAAGTATGTTGAAGATCTGCTGACACTATTACCAATATTACCATTTCTCTCAAACATTGTTCACAAATCAGTCTAAATGTGTGATAGTGAGCACTTCTGCTTTGCTGAGATAATCCATCCCACCTCACAGGTGTGCCACATCAAGATGCTGATCTGACATCATGATTAGTGCACAGGTGTACCTTATATGCGGCAGCGGGGATTACGCACCGCTCTCCCATCCATACACCTGGGGAACGTCCGCTCTCTGCCTAACAAAATGGATGAATTGCTCCTTCTCCTATCCAAGAACTCAGACTTTCGCCGTTCTGCCGCCTTTTGCTTCACTGAAACCTGGTCCAGTGAACCCATCCCCGGACAGCGCACTAAAGCTGCCAGGCTTCCAGCTGTTCCGAGCGGACCGCTGCGCGGAACTGTCTGGGAAGTCAAAGGGAGGACATACATAAACGAAGGTTGGTGTACAGATGTCACAGTGTTAAAGAAGACATGCAGCCCTCACCTAGAGTCTTTTTTCATAAACTGTAGACCATTTTATTCACCGCGGGAGTTCGCCTCGTTTGTGCTGGCCGCTGTATACATTCCACCGCAGGCGTGCGTAACGTAGGCGTTACATCACCTCGCCAACCAGATCACAGACGTGGAGAAAACTCACCCGGACTCTGCTAATCATTCTCGGGGATTTTAATAGAGCAAACCTCAAACTTGAACTGCCTAAATATACACAACACGTGACGTGTCCCACCAGGGACATGAACACTTTAGACCACTGCTACACCACAATAAAGAATGCATATCGCTCTGTCCCCCGTGCTGCTTTGGGACTTTCTGACCACTGCCGGGTCCACCTCATCCCATCTTACAGGCAGAAGCTGAAATCTGCTAAGCCTGTAGTAAGAACTGTGAGGAGATGGACTGATGAGTCAAAGATGCAGTTACAGGCCTGCTTTGACTGCACTGATTGGAGCATCTTTGAAGCAGCAGCCTCAGACCTGGACGAACTGACCGACACTGTGACATCTTACATCAGCTTTTGTGAGGACATGTGTGTGCAGACCAAAACCTTCTGCACGTTCAACAACAACAAACCATGGTTCACTGCAGAACTGAGACGGCTACGCCAGGACAAGGAGGAGGCCTACAGGAGTGGAGATCGGGTCCTGTACAAGCAGGCCAGGAACAAGCTGACAAAGGAGATCAAGGCAGCAAAAAGGAACTACAGTGCAAAGCTGAAGGAGCGTTTTTCTGCCAACGATTCTTCTGTAGTTTGGAAGGGCCTGCAGACCATTACCAACTACAGGAGACCATCCCCCCACCCTGTGGGGAGCCCCCGCCTGGCTGAGGACCTCAATGACTTTTTCTCCAGGATTGAAACGACTTTCACACCTTCCACCTTCCCCACCATCTCCATTACAAAAGGCCTAGCATCACCCCAAACCACCCCCGTACCTGACCCCCTGCCTGCGCTGAGGATCTGTGAACAGGATGTACGTCAACTATTTCAGAGACAGAGGATTAAGAAGGCATCATGTCCTGATCGAGTGTCTCCGTCCTGTCTGAAAGTCTGTGCTGGACAGCTGGCTCCCATCTTCACTCAGATCTTCAACAACTCCCTGGAGCTGTGTGTGGTCCCCTCCTGCCTCAAACGCTCCACCATCATTCCGGTTGCCAAGAAGTCCCCCGTCACAGGATTAAATGACTACAGACCAGTCGCCCTGACATCTGTTGTCATGAAATCCTTTGAGCGACTGGTGCTGACCCACCTGAAGGACATCACGGATCACCTGCTAGACCCCCTGCAGTTCGCCTATAGAGCAAACAGGTCGGTGGATGACGCAGTCAACATGGCTCTCCACTACATCCTGCACCACCTAGACTCTGCAGGTACCTACGCTCGGGTCCAGTTTGTGGACTTCAGCTCTGCATTCAACACCATCGTCCCAGAGCTCCTCCATCAAAAAATGTCCCAGCTCACCGTGCCTCCCTCCACCTGTCAGTGGATTACCAGTTTCCTGACTGACAGGAGGCAGCAGGTGAAACAGGGTAACTTCACATCCAGCTCCCGGTCCCTCAGCATCGGCGCCCCCCAGGGATGTGTTCTCTCCCCACTGCTCTTCTCCTTTTACACCACTGACTGCACGTCAAGGGACCCTTCTGTGAAACTCCTGAAGTTTGCAGATGACACCACCATCATTGGACTCATCCGTGACGGTGACGAGTCTGCATACAGAGGGGAAGTGGAACAGCTGGTCCTCTGGTGCAGTCAGAACCACCTGGAGCTAAACCCGCTCAAAACTGTGGAGATGACAGTGAACTTCAGGAAGAGACCCCCATCAACATCTCCTCTCATAATCATCAACAGGCCAGTCCCCACAGTGGAGTCTTTCAGGTTCCTAGGATCCACCATCACACGGCACCTGAAGTGGACCTCCCACATTAACTGAAAGAAGGCCCAGCAAAGGCTGTACTTTCTGCGTCAGCTCAGAAAGTTCAACCTGCCTCAGGAACTGCTGACCATCTTCTACACAGCAATAGTCCCGTCTGTCCTGACCTCATCCATCTCTGTCTGGTTCGGATCCGCCTCCAGAAAAGACAAGGACAGACTGCAGAGAACAGTCAGGTCCTCAGAGAGGATCATAGGTACTGATCTTCCCTCCATTCAGGACCTGTACCAGTCCAGGGTCAAGAAGTGGCCCAGAAAAATCACCACAGACCCCTCACACCCTGGCCACAATCTGTTAAGGCTCCTCCCGTCAGGCCGGCGTTACAGAGCGTTGTACGCCAAAACCACCCGACACAAGAACAGTTTTTTCCCCCAGGCTGTCGCTCTGATGAACTCTGTGTAGTCAAAGATTGTGAGTACATTCACATAACAATAAACTATAACTCTGCACTGCTGTACATACTCACTGTAAAATAACCTCGGTTTGGTGTATATATTATCTTTTATTATTTATTTTTATTTATTTCTTTATTTCACTTATTTAAGTTCTGTACTGGAGAGAAAAGTTGCCGGAGTCAAATTCCTTGAATATGTCATACCTGGCCATTAAAGCTGATTCTGATTCTGATTATACTGCCCACAATAAAAGGCCACCCTGGAATGTGCAGTTTTTTGCTTTGTTGGGGGTCTGGGGACTCAGAACCGGTCAGTATCTGGTCTGACCACCATTTGCCTCATGCAGTGCAACACATCTTCTTCGCATAGGGTTTATCAGATTGTCAATTGTGGCCTGTGGAATGTTGGTCCACTCCTCTTCAATGGCTGTGCGAAGTTGTTGGATATTAGTAGGAACTGGTACATGTTGTCGTATACGCCGGTCAAGCACATCCCAAACATGCTCAATGGGTGACATGTCCGGTGAGTATGCTGGCCATGCAAGAACTGGGACATTTTCAGCTTCCAAGAATTGTGTACAGATCCTTGCAACATGGGGCCGTGCATTATCTTGCTGAAACATAAGGTGATGTTCATGGATGTATGGCACAACAATGGGCCTCAGGATCTCATCACGGTATCTCTGTGCATTCAAAATGCCATCATTAAAATGCACCTGTGTTCTTCGTCCATAACAGATGCCTGCCCATACCATAACCCCACCACCACCATGGGCCACTCGATCCACAACATTGACATCAGCAAAGTGCTCACCCACACGACGCTACACACGCTGTCTGCCATCTGCCCTGAACAATGTAAACCGAGATTCATCCATGAAGAGAACACCTCTCCAACGTGCCAGACGCCATCGAATGTGAGCATTTGCCCACTCAAGTCTGTTACGGCGACGAGCTGGAGTCAGGTCAAGACCCCGATGAGGACGACGAGCATGCAGTTGAGCTTCCCTGAGACGGTTTCTGCAGAAATTGTTTGGTTATGCAAACCAATTGTTTCAGCACCTGTCTGAGTGGCTGGTCTCAGACGATCTTGGAGGTGAACCTTCTGGATGTGGAGGTCCTGGGCTGGTCTGGTTACACGTGGTCTGCGGTTGTGAGGCCGGTTGGATGTACTGCCATATTCTCTGAAACGCCTTTGGAGACGGCTTATGGTTGAGAAATGAACATTCAATGCACGAGCAACAGATCTGGTTGACATTCCTGCTGTCAGCATGCCAATTTGACGCTCCCTCAATGCTTGTGGCATCTGTTGCATTTTGCTGTGAGACGAAACTGCACATTCCAGGGTGGCCTTTTATTGTGGGCAGTATAAGGTACACCTGTGGACTAATCATGATGTCAGATCAGCCTCTTGATGTGGCACACCTGTGAGGTGGGATGGATTATCTCACCAAAGCAGAAGTGCTCACTATCACACATTTAGACTGATTTGTGAACAATGTTTGAGAGAAATGGTAATATTGTGTATCTGGAATGAATTTTAGATCTTTAAGTCCATCTCATGAAAAATGGAAGCAGAAACAAAGATGTTGCGTTTATATTTTTGTTGAGTGTATATCTTGTTTTGTTTATGCTTCTTGCTGTTTCTACATTATATACTTTGTAATGCCTTGAAGTATCTATGTGTACTTCTTCTTTTATTGCTGTTGTTACTTTATATGCTTTGTATGTGTTTTAATGCTGTATAGGCCACAGTAGGTGAACTGTTCATTTTTTACATTTAGATGGACGTTTTTAAATTGTTAATGTGTAGTTACTGGGGCCACAATCAGTGGTTGTCACTGTGAAGAAAATAAAATTACATCATCTGCTTGATGTGTGATGTGGATTCTATGTTCACCTTGAATATTAATTAAATTAAAAACTAATAAATACTATGGAATATGTCTATTATCATTTTAAACATGTGAGTAAAAATGGATTATGACGGGTTTTTTTTGTCCCTGTCGGTCACCTCTGATGGAAAGTATTCCTGCTTTTCTTACTGATGAACCATGCAACTAATCTGTAATACAGATGATCACAAAATACACAACACAATTTACAAAATCTTATAATTTGTCAGCAAGATACTTTAATAGTTTTCCTCTTGGGATTGACAAACTCTCAGTTTACACATGAACTCGAGATGATAATCTAACAAATGGTTTAAATGATCTACATTCTTTTTAGTGATTGAATACACTGATCATTTCTAAGAGAAACCTTAGTTCAATGAACTATGTGGTAAATTTTGCAATACATCTATATATATATCCAAATACTCTTAAGTGATATAAAAGCTAAATCACATACCTGATAGTTTGGGTGCATACTTTAGTAATCAGTTTTTATTTATATATGATTGACTGTATTCTCTGTAAGAATAAAAGTTGTTAATCTGACACAAAGGTCATGGTAATTCTGAATTTATTGTGAAAAATGAAATACATTGAAATAATTTTTTTAATTAAAAAAATCTGTTTACAGTCTTTAGATTTAAAACCCTATTATACACAATGCTGCCACATTATTTACATTGGTGACATGTATATGTGTAGTATTTCACACTTACTGTGGTTTGGTTTAGAGCAGTGGTGTTAAATGTTGGTTATCAATGCCAATATCCTGCATGTATTAGTTTATCTAAACCAAATTATGGTTCATTAGCAGTACCTCTGCAAAACATTGACTTGCTGAGGTTTCAATCAGCTGTGTTGAAGCAGAAACACATCTAAAATGTCAGAACAGCAGACTTTGAGGACTGGAGCTGGACACTCATGGAATACTTCATTAAAGTTTTGTCATCAGATCCTTCCGATTAACAAAGGCAATGTTATAACCGTGGAACAGCTCCCCTCTTCTCCTCTTGACACCAACCAGCAAAGATTATTGATGGAATGTATGCTGCAGTAACAGTGTTATAACATTTAAAAACATCCTTAAAAACCACTCCTTTCCTACCAGTGTCCAGCTGTGCTGCTTAATCAACTGAGAAAAGATTTAGGTGAAACAAATCCCTGAACTTCCAGTTCTAGAATACAGAATCCTATCCCACTCTGCCTGGTAAATGGGTTTAAGTCCTGCAAGTACAGGTCCAAATGTGTGTTCGGATAACACATCAGCAGACAAGACAGAGAAGAAAGACACAGAACTAAAACAAAAACCCTGTTTAGGTAGGCCTGGACACCTGTGACTCATTTCATAAATAATGTTCCTTATTGTTAAAGTAAGATTAGAATTATCTGCTAAGATACCTTATGCACGGATTATTAAACAGAAAAAGTTATTAATGAAAGCTGTGAAATTTGGACGAATGTTTTTTTTCTTGGTATGAGAAAATCTTAGAGGTCAAACTTTTCCTTAATGGCTCTTCGTCCAGCTTGATGCTCCACGGTTTGGTCCCAGTCCAGATGGAAAACTAGTGGATGCACATAGAAGGGAATGCTGGCCTCCACAAGGATTTCATACTGAGGAACAAAAGACAGAAAAGGTGAACCACCAAAGAAAAAGGCGTTATGCAATTTTATGGTGTTGCTGAGCAAATATTAGTTCTGAATTCAGTTAACAAAGAAATCAATTCACAAGAAGTCATCCTACTGCCCTTAAGACAATAAACTACCTTTAATTTAACTTATGGTTGACAATTCAGTTCATAAGAATTACTAAACCAAAGTATTTAGTTAAATTTAGTTTATGAATATAATAGTTATTCACAAAAATATAATCTCTAGGCACTTTACAACATTTTGAAAATACTTTGAAGAGAATCACATTTTAAACAGAAGCCATGGAGGCCATAAAAAATGATATTTGAATTCAAAGAATGAAGTTGGAAACTTATACCAGAAGCACAAATGTTCTGTTACTGCTGGAGAACGAAAGGAACAGCATCAGCTCCTCTAGTTCCTGGATTATCTCTAAGGTCTCATCAAATCCACCTTAAAACATAAAGAAAAATATTCAATGATGCATTTTGTTGAAAAGACTTTCCATCATTAAGAACTCCCAGAAAACAGAAACATTAAGACAACTGAAGTAATTCAACAATGTGGAAAATAGGTTAACACTAATGTGTCAAACATGTAACAATACATTATCCTGGTAATTGACACTTTGGTCCCGGTTAATATAAACTTGATAATATAAACTGAATGAAGAAGTCCTGCTGGTTTCCTAAATATGTGTTCAGGAGATGAAATTAAATCCATTGACTGTCCTGATTACAGTTGGGACAGAAAGAAACAGCAGGACTGAGACAAACATATTGCATTCACTAAAAGAAATTAAAAATAAAAAGCTTTGTTTTTCTGAATTACAGAGATATGTTAAGAAAGAAAACTTGAAAAAAGCTCTGTTTTTCTTAACAACCGGAATGATTTTAAAGAGGTGTTTTTCTTAATAAATGACATAATTTAAATAAAGTCATACTTCTGCAGTGTTTTAATGAGCTGATGTTCTATGCCTGAATAAACTGGTTAAGTAAGAGAAAGTCGATAATGTTCCGTATTCATCCATCCATATTCCTGCATGTTTGCGGGGATGGGGGCTGGTTTGGTTATCTCCAGCGGTCATCAGGTGAAAAGCGGGGCAGAACCTGGACAGGTCCCGTTTGTTGCATTTTATTTTGTTTTTAGATTGAGCAAATGGGAAATACTCTTGTCCCTGAACTAAGTACATAGAATCAGTATTATTTGGTCAACTAAAAACTTAATATAATGAAAAGGCACCTGCTAACTGTGACCTGCTGCTAACTACAGTT
>OY747708.1:57553238-57958238 GCA_963556495.2 Valencia hispanica
CCGCATGATTTGGACACCCGGGTGAAGAGAGGGGCTGAGCTGTCCACTGACCACTACATGGTGATGAGTTGGCTCCGATGGTGGGGGAGGACGCCGGACAGACCTGGAAGGCCGAAACGTGTTGTGAGGGTCTGCTGGGAACGTCTGGCAGAGTCTCCTGTCAGAAGGAGCTTCAACTCACATCTCCGGCAGAATTTTAAACACGTCCCTGGGGAGGCGAGGGACATTGAGTCCGAGTGGACCATGTTCCGCGCCTCCATTGTCGAGGCGGCTGACCAAAGCTGTAGCCGCAAGGTGGTGGGTGCCTGTCGCGGCGGTAACCCCCGAACCCGCTGGTGGACACCGGCGGTAAGGGATGCTGTCAGGCTGAAGAAGGAGTCCTATCGGGTCTTTTTGGCTTGTGGGACCCCTGAAGCAGCTGATAGGTACCGACTGGCCAAGCAGAGTACGGTTCGGATGGTCGCGGAGGCAAAAACTCGGGGGTGGGAGGAGTTTGGAGAGGCCATGGAGAACGACTTCCGTACGGCTTCGAAGCGATTCTGGTCCACCATCCGGCGTCTCAGGGGGCGGGAGCGGTCTGCTACCAACACTGTTTACAGTGGGGATGGTATGCTGCTGACCTCGACGTGGGACGCTTTGGGTCGGTGGATGGAATACTTCGAAGACCTCCTCAATCCCACCGGCACGCCTTCCAATCTGGAAGCAGGGTTTGGGGACTTTTGGTCAGGCTCTCCAATCTCTGGTGCTGAGGTCACCAAGGTCGTTGGTGCTCCTCGGTGGCAAGACTCCGGGGATGGATGAGATTCGGCCGGAGTTCCTCAAGGCCCTGGATGTTGTGGGGCTGTGTTGTTTAACGCGGCTCTGGAATATTGCGTGGACATCGGGGGCAGTTCCCTTGGATTGGCAGACCGGGGTGGTGGTCCACCTGTTTAAAAAGGGGAACCACAGAGTGTGTTCCAACTACAGGGGGATCACACTTCTGAGCCTCCCTGGTAATGTCTATTCAGGGGTTCTGGAGAGGAGGGTCTGACAGATAGTCGAACCTCGGATCCAGGAGGAACAATGCGGGGTCCTGGAGGGTGTAGGGAGAAGGCGTTTGACCGTGTCCCTCGGGGAGCCCTGTTGGGGGTGCTCCGGGAGTATGGGGTACCGGGCCCCTTGATACGGGCTGTTAGGTCCCTGTACGACAAGTGCCAGAGTTTGGTTTGCATTGCCGGCAGTAAGTCGTGCTTGTTTCCAGTGAGTTGCATTGTTGGACTCCGGCAAGATTGCCCTTTGTCACCGATCCTGTTCATAACTTTTATGGACAGGATTTCTAGGCGCAACCAAGGTGTTGAGGGGATACGTTTCGGTGGCCTCAGGATCAGGTCTCTGCTTTTTGCAGATGACGTGGTCCTGTTGGCTTCATCGGAACGTGATCTACAGCTTTCTCTGGAGCGGTTCGCAGCCGAGTGTGAAGTGGCTGGGATGAGAATCAGCACCTCCAAATCCGAGGCCATGGTCTTGAGCCGGAAAAGGGTGGGGTGCCTTCTCCGGGTCGGGGATGAGGTCCTTCCCCAAGTGGAGCAGTTTAAGTATCTGGGGGTCTTGTTCACGAATGAGGGAAAAATGGAGCGGGAGATCGATAGACTGATTGGTAGGGCATCTGCAGTTATGCGGGCGCTGTGTACCGGACTGTCGCGGTGAAGAGAGAGCTGAGCCGAAAGGCGAAGCTCTTAATTTACCGGTCGATCTACGTTCCTACCCTCATCTATGGTCACGAAGGAGCTGGCCCAAGTGACTGGAGAGAGGGAAGCCTGGGTCTCTCTGCTTAAGCTGCTGCCCCCGCGACCCGACCCCGGATAACTGGAAGAAAATGGATGGATGAAAGAACTGAGTCGAAGGGTGAGTCTTTCGATTTACCGGTCGATCTACGTTCCTCCCCTCATCTATGGTCATGAACTCTGGATAGTGACCGAAAGAACAAGATCACGGATACAAGCAGCTGAAATGAGTTTCCCCCACAGGGTGTCTGGACTCTCCCTTAGAGATGGGGTGAGAAGTTCAGTCATCCGGGAGGGGCTCAGAGTAGAGCCGCTGCTCCTCCACATCGAGAGGAGTCAGTTGAGGTGGCTCGGGCATCTGGTCAGAATGCCTCCTGGACGCCTCCCTGGTGATGTGTTTCGGGCACGTCCCACAGGGAGGAGGCCCAGAGGAAGACCCAGGACATGCTGGAGGGACTATGTTTCTCGGCTGGCCTGGGAGCGCCTTGTGATTCCTCCTGAGGAGCTGGAACAAGCGGCTGGGGAGAGGGAAGTCTGGGTGTCCTTGCTTAAGCTGCTGCCCCCACGACCCGACCCCGGATAAGCGGAAGAAAATGGATGGATGGATGGATGGATGGATTTTAATCTCTGACATGTCGATCTCAGACTACTTGACTTTAAATTTACTGATCCTGTCTGAAAATCCCTTTTTTTAAATCAAAAATCAAGTGAGTTTCACTGCTTCAGCACAGTGTATTTCATCTTTTCTATTCTTATCATTTAGACATAGTAATTATCTCACTTAATTCCTTCGTATAGGCGTGGCCCTAAAACAAACAAAAAATAATTTGTGGCTTCACAGATTATCCTGTCCTAAAGCAGTGCAGATATCAGAACTAGCTCTGTTTCATCATACCAGTGGCTAGCTGTACCATGGTAACATAAACTTCCAGCATGTATCCTCCGGGGACAAACGGGAGAGGAGAAAAGTACCGGGCAGACGTCTCTGCCACTGCTACAAATATAATAAATATTTCTATGTAGATAATAAAATACCCCAAATGTCTTTATAAATTGCACAAAACATAATTTAAACTAACTAAAATAAAAATTAGGTCTACTGTTTACCCGGACATGCCATTTAACAGTGTTTTGGGATGGGATGCTGTTTAAATAGATTTTTTTTAAACAAAAGAATGAGAGATTCTCGTTTGGTTTTACTGCCTTAAATACACACAGCTAAGAAGCATTAATTTCAATGTTAGAATAGAGCTGCGCCTCAGTTAAATAAAAACTATAATTCCTAATAAGTGCAGATGTTCATGCATTCATTGGCACCTAGAAATCCCTGTAAATAATTGCTGCATTTGTGAATTTTTAACACCCCCTTTTTGAAATAGCATAACTACTTTTAACTTACATTTTCTAGACTTTCCATCATGTCTGTGACATGGAGAAGTAGGTATGCAGGCGCTGACATCTAGTGGTAAACATAAGTAGTGTGCCCAGAAATTGTGCGGCCACGATCGATGATTGACTTGTCAAGTCTTAAACCTATGACGTGTTACCGGCTCAGAAAAACATCGCAAGCTCAAACAGAAAGCGAGCACAAAGAGCAAAAGGGCATAATTGAAAATAAAGGGAGCTAAAAGATATTTTATTTGTGCTCCCTCTACCTATATTGGCTCCCGATAGTAATTTTGCTCACCACAACATCACTTTTACCCCCCGGTTTCTGGTTTAGCGCTCTTGGTTTGTGCTTGAGTGCTCCCTATTTATTTTTTCCCCTCTCAATGTTAATGGCAGTCATGACGGCATAGAAAATATGTAAATGATTCGTTGGTCCCAGATAGAAGGGCTTTAAATGCTGTCAGAGTGAGCTGCTACCTTTCACTTTCCATTTGAATATGTTCTTGCACAATGCTAACCAAACTGTATGAAGGTAAGAAACAACGTTGTAAAATCCTTGCCAATTCCACTGTATTTTGAGTATAAATAAGTAATTTGCCCAATAGCATTTTCTTGACAAAATGTTTGTTAAAAGGTTATTTGAAGTCTTTGTCTTTGTCTCCAGATGTAATCAGTGTGGAAGGTCATCTACTTTGCCGTCCCGGTTCTATGAGCTGGAGCTGAATATTCAGGGCCACAAAAACCTCACCGAGTGCATCACAGAATTCCTAAAGGTGGCTTTATTTCATATTTAGTTTGATGTAGACTGTCAAGAACAGATGAGTTTAGTAATTGACATCTAGTACAGGTCAGACGTTTATAGCACTCGTCTACAAAAAATTAGGTGCACGAGTTTGTGTTCATTTCGGATTCTCATCAAGCTTCTATTATAACTGCATATTTCATATTCAACCACTCTTCTTGCTGAAGATGGTAGAGTTAATTGAAATTGGTTGGTTTCTTGGCACACCTCTGCTTTAAGAATAAAAACATTCTTTATTATCCCATGGACTGGACATTCAGGTGTAGCAGCAGCACAGTGAAAAGCTGTCAGGCCCTTCAGATTCACACAAGAAAATATAGAAAAATGTATTAAAAGTCATAATATACTGCTCAGTACAGACAAAATTACGACGCTAAAATTCTGTGAAATTATTACAAATTAAAATGGCATGATTCAAGAAATGTGCAACTGAGTAGGATAATTTACAGAATGTGCTGATTTGTTCATGAAAAATGAAGAGACAGCAGAAATGTTATTTAAACAGAGAAACAGTGCAGATGACAGCAGGGGTGTAGACATTAATTCATTCAGTTTGGTGGGAGCATTGATGCTTCTACAGTGTAACAGCTGCTAGGAGGAAGGACCTATGAGAACGTTCCTTCATGCACCCAGGATGCAGCAGTCTGTCACTGAAGAAGTTCTACAGCTCAGCAACAATAAAAGAGTTGAGGGTTGTTAGTAGGGCTGGGCGATAAATCGATTTTATCGATTAATTAGAATTTGCAGTTTAAGAAGATTTATTTTTGGGAAAATCGAGATTTTCCCAAAAATATATGGTGCCTGTTTATACAGTGAAAAAGCCTTGCTTAATTTGCCTACTGAAAACTTTGGACGCCAGGTATGTGCTACCAATTTTGCACACAACTTTGAATTTAGGTAGACTCCCAAAGCAGATATTAAAAGAAGAGTTTCAAAAAAATAGATTCTGTCATTTGTTATTTCTGTTCAAGAAAGTAAAGGGAGAAAGAAAAAAATCTATTAAAATCGGAAATCGGATTTGGTGTAAAAAAATCGGAGATTTTTTATTTTTAGGCCATATCACCCAGCCCTAGTTGTTAGGGTCAGGGCCATCTCCGGAACCGACTTCTAGTTTCCTTAATCCATCATCTGCTCCTGTTTTATATACCTAGTGTTTGTATGTTTTAGCTGGCTTGCTGTTGACTTGAGGAGAAATACTGTTCCACCTTTCACTGTGGCTCCTCGTGGCCATTAGTTTGAACTAATAGATTCATTTTTGTCTTGTTCTACTAACAAACTTTTTAAGGAAGGGATGATATTTGTATTTGTCCCAAGGACAATAGAAATGTTTTCTGTTGAGCCTGAAGATGTTGATTATTGGAGCAGGGTCAGTCCATAGGGATGAAACTGTGTGACTGTGGAAAGTGACACTGGCTGTCCAGCAGCCTTCAGTTCATCGCTGGCTTTTATAATCTATAGAATGAAATAAATACATTTATTTAGCCGTGGTTGTTTTAGAACATCTGAACCTCTATCCCTTCAACCAACCAATTACATTTCCACCCGAGTTATGCTGGAAGTTTGATGTTTACAAAAAAAAAGGTTTTCATGGGGCCTTACTAAGGGATATTAATATTAACAATCAATTGCTGAGTATGTATGTGTACTTAAGCCTGTGTGTATATTTTGCCTGTTTGGATTTGTGAAAACTCAATAAATTCAGACTTATAAAGCTGAATGTTGTATTATGATTCCTCCCTTAAAAAATGGTGCAGATACATCAGTAAAAGTTTTACTTTATTTTGGAGCTCAGGACCATGAGGAATTATAGCTATAGATATGCCTCTATCTGATCTTTGTGTTTAAATTTACTATGGCAATTTCTTTTATCAAGTGTGTCATTTTATTTGCAATTATATTTGTATTTACATAATGTGCCATGAAATTAGTGATCTTAAATAGGATACATAAAGTAAATAGTTAATGTCATCCATATGACACTGCAGTTAGCATTTGCGTGCCTTATGGTAATTGTGTGTGGTGGTTCTGATTCCTCTGCCTTTGACCCTGTAGGAGGAGAAGCTGGATGGAGAGAACCGCTACTTCTGTGAAAACTGCCAGAGTAAACAGAGCGCCACCCGGAGAATCAGACTGCACAGCCTTCCTCCAACCCTCAACTTGCAGCTCATGCGCTTTGTCTTTGACAGGTCAGTAACAGGGTTGATGAAATGAATGAGGGAAACATGCACCCAATTCATTCAATCTAGGCGGTCGTTTTGCCTGCTGCTGCTGGTGGTCAGAGGACACGGTGTATGGGAGCCTTAATGTGGTTTAAAGCGCTTTGGAGTCCTCGGACTTGATAAAGCCAATGCAAATGGTGCCATTTACCATTTAGTTTGTATTTAGTAACCACACATAAACTGTGGTTCAATCTACCAATCAATCTCTGTTTTGGATTTAAAGACCATGCTTTTAAGTGGTGTGGTGAACAAAGCAGACTTGTTGATGGATAACCATATGTAAAACAATTATCATTACAGAGATTAAATAAAATCTTTTCTTTGGTTTGATCTGTAGACAAACTGGTCTGAAGAAGAAGCTCAACACATTCATCAATTTTCCAGAGCAGCTGGACATGGAACCATTCTTGGAACAAAAGCTAGGTATTTCTAAATTTTTTCTAAATTCAGATATTGTGTTAGGACTCTGATTTTATCACATACCCCAATTCTAGAATGCAGATCTGTTCTGATTGATTTTGTTGAGGTAAAACCTCAGTAGCTTTTATTTATAATCTGCGAGGTCTGTTTTAGCTAGCTTTTGTCTAGGTTTTGTCCTACAAGAGGCTTATTTTTCAATTTTAACGCTTGTTTATGATGAGATTTATATTTTTGATTTATTTTTGTCTTTTAAAAATCTATTCCTTTAGAAAATCATCTTCATGTCACATCTCTCTGTAGACGATTGTACAATGAGAATGCTCCAGGTCTGTGTGCTTATTACTTAGAGGCATTGCAAAGAACCATAGGGCAGTAAAATGGCACGGTGTGTGGGTATGTATATATATTTGTGTGTATATATATATATATATATATATATATATATATATATATATATATATATATGTATATGTATATGTCTGTGTGTATGTATGTATATATGTGTATATATATATATATATATATATATATATATATATATATATATAAGTATATAGTCAGCAACATTTGACACTGTTTATCATGATATAGTAATAGAGCGACTGGAGAGCTGGGTTGGACTCTCTGGTACAGGACTTGGCCGGTTTGAGTCTTACCTAAAGAACAGAGACTTTTTTTGTTTCAATAGGAAACTTTTCATCAGAACGAACAGAAATCACGTGGCGTTCCCCAGGGCTCCATCCTGCGGCCCCGTCTATTTAATATCAACATGCTCCCACTTGCCCAGATTATAACAATATATATGGTAAATAAGATTAATTACCATAACTACGCGGATGACACTCAGCTCTACATTACGATATCACCAGGCGACTTTGAACCCATCCAAACTAGGGGTGCACCGATCCAACTTTTTCAGTCCTGATACCGATGCCTGGGCTTTGTGTATCTGTCGATACCCGATACCGATCCCATACTATTGTTGAATTTATAATAAACTAAATACCCTCCACCTTATACCTTACTTGAAGATACTAAAGGTGCCAGACTTTACTAACTAAACATAACTAAGACTTCTTTTTTCCTTTTTTACACTGCTCCTTTTGTTATGCTGAGGTGCAGGAATTCAGCGTCTTCCTTTGCATAGTGTTTCTGGATGTGCTTGATGTGCGTGAAATATTTCCACACAGCCGACCCTCTGGCTCGCTCCATGTTGCTTCTAGCATGCGACACACTTGAAGCTGACGCATGAAATACGTTCTGCTGCGCGAAAAAAAAAAAAAACGGGATCAGCCAGTGGATCTGTTCATTTTTCCGATCCTCGATCCAGCTATTTTGTCAGTATCGTGGCCGAAATCCGATCCTGATATCGGATCGGTGCACCCCTAATCCAAAGCCTAAGTACATGCATCGAGCAAATCAATGGATGGATGTGCCATAACTTTCTCCAGCTGAACAGAAACAAAAAAGAAGTAATTATTTTTGGCCCTTTAAAGAGGAAAGATCATTAGTCAACATACAGCTACAGTTAATACAGCTAGAAACTACTGATCAGGCCATAACTCTAGGTGTAGTAATGGACTCAGACCTGAACCTCCAGGGTCATATAAAGGCAATAACAAGGTCAGCCTTCTATCACCTGAAGAACATTTCTAGGATTAAAGGACTGATGTCGCAACAGGACCTAGAAAAACTCATCCATGCGTTTATCTTTGGTCGGATTGATTACTGCAACAGCGTCTTCACAGGTCTGCCTAAAAAGTCAATCCAACAGCTGCAGCTGATCCAGAACGCTGTTGCTCGTGTTCCTCACTAGAACCAGGAAAGTAGAGCACATCACCTCAGTTCTAAAGTCCTTACACTGGCTCCCTGTGGCTCAGAGAATAGACTTCTAAATCATTGAATGGCTTAGCACCAAAGTATATTGAAGATCTACTGTTACTATACCAACCCTCCCCCCCAGAATACTCAATTCCTCTAATTCCAGTCTTCTCAACATCCCTAGAATCAGAACAAAACATGGAGAAGCAGCTTTCAGTTTCTATGCTCCTCTAATCTGGAGCAAACTTCCAGACAACTGCAAAGCTGCTGAAACGCTGAGTTCTTTTAAACCACAACTAAAAACGTATCTGTTCAGAGCTGCATTTGAGTAATGCTTTATCATGTTTTGTGTGTGGTTCTTGCTGTTTTTAATTTATATGCTTTGTAATGCTTTGATGTATCTGTGTATGCTTATTGCTTTATTGCTGTTTTTACTTTATATGCTTAGTCTGTGTTTTACTGCTATTTTTATTTAACCTCTTAATCTTGTAAAGCAGAGGTCCCCTACCCCCGGGCCACAGACCTGTACCGGGCCCAGGGCCACTTAGAAAGAATAAGTAACTTCCAGTATTTCATTTTTTTTTATTATCTGCGTGTGAATAATGATATCCCCGTTACATAGCTCAGTCTTGACACGTCAAGAGGCTTGTATTGGTCACGTGATAGTTACCGCTAAAATTAATCCCACAAGCTAGCAACATGGATAGAAAACAAATGTCTCTTGATCGTGTCTTTGGAAATGGGAAAAGGCCCAAGACTCTCACTGATTCAGTGTTGTGGTGAGTTAGATTTTTCATGCACTTTGTGTTTGTGGTAAATCTTGAATTATTAAAGGTATGTTTAAATGTTACCAGGGCGACGAGAGAGCGTTAAGGGGCTGAGTGTATGTTACTCGTGTTATGGCGTGTGCTCGATGATAGGAGGACATTGTTAATAAAGCTGCGAATACACATTGAATTTATGTCTGTTGTGCCACAGATAGGTAGGTTTTGGCTATGAATAATTATTATTATTAATAATTGCCCTAAGCAATTATAAGATTAATAATTTTATGTCAAAATTATCAAGTTTGGGGCACCACCTGGATTCCAGGAATATCAGTAGCCAAATTGTTCAGTCTCAGTTTATATTTATGATTACCTGCCTGATAAGGTTGAGATGATTAAATGATACATGAAGGAATTAGTTCTTGGCGTTCTTTGAACAGCAAGTTACTACACATGTAGATGAAATAACAATGGTTTTCCAAAATACAAGAGTTTATTACAAAAGAATTCAACTTTCAGTTAAAATGCTTTAATCAACAAACTCACTAAGCTAGTAACACACAACTAAACCACTAAGAAAAAGAATAATAATAATTAAACTAACACCCAAAAGTAAACAGGTAAATTGAAAAATATGCAAAGAAGTAGAAACAATTACCAATAAAATTGATAATGATGTCACAGTTCAGAATGAATATGTCTGCTTAAAGACCAAGGCTTGTATTGAAGAGTTTTGAGAATGAAGCTAAAATAGTTTTAAACTAATGGTTGTCCTTGTGGTTAGTTTAAGACTAATCAGCACCTTCTGGTTTGTTGTCAAACCACCAATTCACAATGCAAAGCAGAAGTGAAGAAAAATATTATTTGGAAGAAGCAATGTTTCATTAAACCATTTGCTGAATTAGAAATCAATCACTTTTGCAGAATTGATTATGTTTTATGGATCGGTCACCGCAGTGATTGATGTACTTTAGTATTTTGACATAGTAAGAAGGCAGTTTCAAAAACGACTTAAAAGATTTGTTTTGGTGTTTAACTATCTGTTTAAAAGCCGATCTCTACTTTGAATACCATTAATGGCAGTCTTTATTGTTCATGAATAAAGAGCAGTCAAGGGCGGGCCCACGTGGTTCGCTAGAGCATATAGCCTAGAGCTAACTCACGTGGAGCCGCTTAAAGCCGCTCTGGTTCATTTATTAAACACCAAACAAAGGAAAACTGTCGGACTGAGTAACTGAGGTTGCAGGATATAAAACGACTTTCCATCGGAAACCTTGAAAATCACTGTTTAAACCTCCAGGCCGACCGGCCTGTTTGTATCCAAGCAATAAATGAAATCTTACACAAGGTAACGAATCACAGCGAAACAAACAATCCTTAAATCTTGTTTATATTAAACTAATCTCGCCTCTGCCCAGACAGATCTTACTGAACGGTTAAGGTTCTCCAGGTTGCTCCGTTGATGATGGGAAAGGTCAAACAACGTTCGCCTGCAGGCTAACAATAGCTGCGGTCGGTTAGCAGTGGGAGGCCGCAGTATGTATGTATTTATGTATGTATGGATGGATGGATGTATGGAGGTATGGTATGGTATCGGTTTCTTTTGTTTTTGTCTTTTTTACTCTGTTAATGAGCCTAATTCATTGTTAGGTACACTGATCTCTCTCATCCTCTTTCTCGACTGTCTTTTTTGCTAGGTTTTGCCAAATGTGACACAAAACTATCAGACCTATAAGTATTATTATTATTTTTTATTAAGTTGTTGTTTAACATGACTTTTTTTGGTACGTTTTTGAAGAAGAGAAGAAAAATGAGCGTCAGTTGTGTTAATGACTACCGTCTTTTAGCTGTCGGCTCCGCTGCTTATAGCGAATATTTTCTTTGTGCAACTACCGTGAATTTACTCTGTTTAACTGCCACAAGAGGTGTCCCACTTGTAATAAAGATCTCAATAAGGAAACACGCCATTTTTCTATTCTCACTGCATTTTAATATAGCCTATGAAGACTGAATTTTAATATAAAAATATCAATGATTATTCGAAAATCGATCGTTAATTCCCCTGATGATCGATGAAGGAAATTTAATCGAATGCCCATCCCATATATATATATATATATATATATATATATATATATATAGATAGATAGATAGATATAGATAGATAGATATACATAGCTAGATAGATAGATAGATATATATACATAGATAGATAGATAGATATACATATATAGATAGATAGATAGATAGATAGATAGATAGATATACATATATAGATAGATAGATATACATATATAGATAGATAGATAGATAGATAGATGGATAGATAGATAGATATACATATATACACCTTACTATCGCCAATGTTTGCTATACTAATTGCGCGTTTGTGTAACGTTAGTTGTGTATTGTATTGTGTAACGTGTGGTTGAGGTCTGCACACTTTTTTGGTGCGAGCTAACTGTGTTTGGTTTCTGCTAGTAACTAGTGACTAAACAGCTGTGTTTAGCTAACATTAGTTAGAAATAGCATATAATGCTTGCATGAATGTGACGGTGGCTAACTTACAGGTAACAGAACACAGTTACCTAGTCCCAAGCGGCGGCGTATGGCCAATTGGCGTCACCAAAGTGACAAACTGCTAGTCATTAGAATAGTAGACTATTTGATCAAATAATCGCCCTAATTGTTTTAAAGTATTAGGGTGTGCAAAGCAGCCAGTATTTTTATTTGTTGAGGGGGGATACTATTTGTATTTGTATTCAAGTACATTTCAAAATGGGCGTAAAAATCCAGTTGTGTTTTTTTTGTTACACTTCTAATTTATGTTATAGTGCAAGTATTCTTTAATTATCCATTATAATAATTATGGATATCCAGACCATTTTTTCTTATGAATATAATATTTTGTCAAAATTATAATAAGATTAATTATATATAGTTCATTAGAGTGAAAAATTGGATCATTAAACATAAATAAAATCATATGTTTAGATAAAGAAATGTTTATACTAAACATACTTGTGAGGTAGGATTGCATATCGTACCAAAAATCAGAAACAACAGAACAGTCCACAAAAAGATGTTCAATGCTCTCCATCTTTCTGACAAAAAGAACACTTATGGGGAGAAAACGACAAATATAATTTTCCAACATCATCTTGCCATTGTTTCACAACATCATGTGTGTATGTGTGTATATATATATATATATAGGGTTGGGTTAACCCTATCTATCTATCTATCTATCTATCTATCTATCTATCTATCTATCTATCTATCTATCTATCTATCTATCTATCTATCTATCTATCTATCTATCTATCTATCTATCTATCTATCTATCTATCTATCTATCTATCTATCTATCTATCTATCTATCTATCTATCTATCTATCTATCTATCTATCTATCTATCTATCTATCTATCTATCTATCTATCTATCTATCTATCTATCTATCTATCTATCTATCTATCTATCTATCTATCTATCTATCTATCTATCTATCTATCTATCAAATAAGTGGACATAGGTGGTAAATAATAGAGAGGACATGTCCCTCGTCAGTCCATTTATTCTGGAGTTTAGCATTTAAACAGAAAGTGAGAGACAGTTCTGTGAAGCCAGAGACAAATGAAAGGTGCAAAACGGACATTCATCTAGGTACATTCATAGTTTGCCATTTTTATGCATGTTCTTAGGAAGTAATATCCTTCCATAATAAAAATGTCGGTTCATACTGCGTTTGACTGTTTCCTCAGACCAGAAGTCTGTCTATGAGCTAAGTGCGGTGCTAATCCACCGAGGAATCAGTGCCTACTCAGGACACTACATAGCTCATGTGAAGGATGCTCTTACTGGTGATTGGTACAAATTCAACGATGAAGAGATCGAAAAAATGGAAGGAAAGAAGCTTCAGCTTGGTATCGAAGAGGACATAGGTGAGTAGAAAATCACAGTACTCTTTGTAATGTGTTATCGGACAAGAGTTTGACCTTTGACCTGACGCTCTGTCGCACAACAGAACTTGTGATAATACAGAATGGCTAGCTCGAATGCGGTCAAGGTGTTAATTTGCTCGTAGTACTTGTCTAACAAAACAGTTGCTTGGTAAAATAAAAACCGAATTCTGAAAAAAACCTAAGCATCCATGCTTAAATATATACAAACACCTCCATTAATACGTGGGTAGAGCTCCCTTAGCTGCTGGTAGAGAAACAAGAAGCTTTTTACTGCCATTGACATACATAATTTAGCTAGACAGTTGACCACTTTACTCAGCAACTTTTCAAAACTTACAAGATTACTGAAAATCGAAAAATCTGCTAGAGTGTGACAAATTCTAGGCTGAAGTTCAAAGTCAGGTTTATTCCCAATTTCTTCACATGTATTAAATATACAAAGGAATTGAAATTACGTTTCTCATTCTTTTTGGTGTGAAGATGGTGAATAATAATAACAATAAGGCAGCAGTAATAGTAATAATAATAACTGATGTGTGCCATTTGTATAGTGTAGAGGTAGTCATTTTTAAGGGTCAGAGTCCAGTGTGATTTTTTTTGGGGGGGGGGGGGGGGGGGATGGAGGTAGATTCCTGGACTACTGCCAGTCTGGGGGCTCTGTTGGCTGGGGCTGAGGGTGGTGAGCGGAGAGAGTTCAGCAGTCTCACAGCCTGGTGGATAAAGCTTTTGTTAACCCAAGTGGTGCGGGAGCGGAGGCTCCTGTATCTTCTTCCAGAGGGCAGGACGCTGAACAGATTGTGTGCGGGGTGGCTTGCATCACTCACAATTGTAATTGCTTTGCAGGTGAGGCGGGTGGTGTATATGTCTTGCAGAGATGGGAGTTTTGCACCAGTGATCCTCCCAGCTATGTTCACTATGCCTTGCAGGGTTCTCCTGTTGTAGTCAGTGCAGCTCCTGCCCCACATAGTGATGCAGCTGGTGAGGATGCTCTCAATTGTTCCTCTGTAAAAAGTGGTCAGGATGGGTGGTGGAGCACTTCCCCGCTTAAGTATACGCAGGAAATAGAGGCGCTGCTGAACTTTCTTTGCTAGTGGTGCAGTGTTGGTGGTCCAGGCAAGGTCCTTAGTAGGGATGGGTATAATTAATCGAAGATCGATTAATTGATCATTAAGAATTTAATCGATTAAATTTTTTTTAACCGATCAATTAGCGCATGTTCTGTTGCGTAGTGTGAGTTTTGACGGAATGCAATTAATTTTGCTATGTGGCAGTAATTAAACACTTTACCACACGAGGGCGATGACTGAAAATAAAACCCACAGGCCGACTCAGTTTCTTGTGAGTTTCTGTGTATTTCAAAAGTAGCATAGTCATGAAGAGGTCGCAGCAAAGTGTGGCGTGGGACCACTTTGACTAAAAAAACAAACAAAAAAAGTCTCTGTTCACAGCCAACACTGCGAAGCTATGTATATACATTTGAACGCACTTCCAACCCTGGTTAGAAGCGGAGCATCCTGCTCTTGGTCTCAACCTAGCATCAAGTCGGTGTTAGCACGGAGGAGCCGAGATGCACAACAAGCAGAGAAACTTACTCAACGTTTACTTTCTGAGGGAGGATCCGCCACCCCTGGATTGCACCTCTACAGACTGGTGGAAAATGAATTAAACAAGATTCCAGATGCTTGTCGAGTTAGCACGGAGATATGTGTATCACAGCGACGTCTGTCCCCTCACAGCAGGTGATCTCTGCGCTGCAGGTCAGACGCGACAACAGCCTGATGACTGTCAGTCTGCTCACCAGGCTGCTTTCGCTTCTGACCCCAGGGCATGTTAACATGCTCATCTTTCTCAACAAAATCCAGTAGACTGGTGATAAATTTGTATATAAGTTACAGTTTATTTTGTTTTTGTCTTTTTTACTCTGTTAACGAGCCTAATCTATTGTTCGGTACACTGATCTCTCTCATCCTCTTTCTCGACTCTTTTTGCCAAATGTAACACAAAACTATCAGACCTATAAGTATTATATTTTTTTATTAAGTTAATGTTTAACATGACTTTTTTTTTTTTTGGAGAAGAAGAAAAAAAAATGAGCGTCAGTTAATGAGTACCGTCTTTTAGCTGTCGGCTCCGCTGCTTATAGCGCATATTTTCTTTGTGCAACTACCGTGAATTAATTCCGTTTAACTTCCCACTTGTAATGAAGATCTCAATGAGGAAACGCTATTTTTCTATTCTCACTGCATTTTAATATAGCCTATGAACACGGAATTTTAGTATTAAAATATCAATGATTAATCGAAAATCGATCGTTAAGTCTCCCGATGATCGATGAAGACAGTTTAATCGAATGCCCATCCCTAGTCCTTAGTGATGTGCACCCCCAGGAATTTGGTGCTGCTCACTCTGTTGACAGCAGCGCCGTCGATGGTCAGTGGTGGGGGTTGGGTGTGGCCTCTCTGGAGGTCGACAACAATCTCCTTAGTTTTGCTGACATTCAGCAGGAGGTTGTTGTTCCTGCACCACGTGGTCAGAAGGTCGACTTCTTTCTTGTAGTGAGTCTCGTCGCCTTTGGTGATGAGACCCAGCAGAGTTGTGTCGTCCACAAACTTCACAAGGTGATTGGAGCTGTATGTTGGTGTGCAGTCGTGTGTCATCAGGGTGAAGAGCAGAGGACTGAGCACACAGCCTTGTGGGGCTCCCGTGCTCAGAATAATGCATCTTGAGGTGTTGTTGCCAACACGCACAGCTTGTGGTCTCTGACTGAGGAAATCAAGCAGCTGGTTGCAGAGGGAGGTGCAGAGGCCCAGTTTGTCCAACTTGCAGATAATTTGTTGTGGTATTATGGTGTTGAATGCTGAACTAAAGTCTATGAACAGCATTCTCACATATGAGTCCTCTTTATACAGGTGAGTGAGGGCTGGGTAAAGGGCAGAGCAGATTGCATTCTCTGTGGATCCTTTAGCTCTATATGCGAACTGGAATGGGTCCAGGGTTGGGGGGGGAGGATGGATTTCATATGTGACATGTCTAGCCTTTCAAAGCACTCCATGAAGATGGGTGTCAGTGCCACAGGACGGTAGTCGTTGAAGCAGGATGGAGATGATTTCTTTGGCACAGGTATGATGGTGGCGCTTTTGAAGCATGATGGGACAATGGCTTGCTTCAAGGAGATGTTAAAGATTTCTGTGAAGAAATCCTTCAGCTCCTCTGCGCAGTCCTTCAGCACGGTGCCAGGAATGTTGTCTGGACCTGCTGCTTTCCGGATGTTGATGGTGGAGAGTGTCCTCTTCACGCTGGCAGCAAACGGGTACAGAGTCTGGTCGTGCAGAGGTGGATGGGTTTCCTGTGGGATAGAGAGTTGTTTTGTGCTTCGAAGCTTGCAAAGAAGCTGTTCAGGTTGTTGAGCAGAGAGGTGTTATCATAAACTCTGTGGCACGGGTTTGTAGTCCGTAATGGCCTGAATGCCTTGCCATAGGCTCCGTGCATCTCTGCTGTAGTTTTGTTTTGCTTTCCTGATTCCCCTGGGACAGGTTGCCTCTCGCTGTTCTCAGGCCAGATTCATCCCCAGCTCTGAAGGCGTTGTCTCTGGCCTTCAGCAGCCTGTGGACATCCCCTGTCAGCCATGGCTTCTGGTTAACCCGAATGGTGATACTTTTAATATGGGTCACATCATCAATGCATTTAGTGATGTAGGAGGTCACCATGTCTGTGTACTCTTCGATGTCTGTGTTGTTGTTGTTGTAGGTGGCTGCCTGCTTAAACATTTCCCAATCTGTTGTACCAAAGCAGTCTTGAAGAGCAAAGGAAGCCCCCTCTGGCCACACTCTTACCTGTTTCAGAACAGGTCTGATGACTTTCACTCTCTGTCTGTATGCAGGCATTAACATAACAGTGATGTGATCAGAGAGACCGATGTGGGGGAGGGGGGTAGCTTTATATGCTCCTTTGCGGGAAGTGTAAACTGCGTCCAAGATGTTATTGCCCCTTGTGGGGAAGTGCACATGTTGATAAAATTTCGGAAGGACGGTCTTGAGGTTAGCATGATTAAAATCTCCGGCGAGGATGATGAAACCATCTGGGTGTGCTGTCTGTTGTTCACTGATGGCTTGATAGAGTTCATTAAGCGCTGCGTTCCTATCACTGTTGTTATTGGTGGGAGGGATATAGACTGCGACTAGCAAAATCGCAGTTATCTCTCTGGGGAGATAGAAAGGACTGCATTTAATAATCATAAACTCCACCAGTGGTGAACAGTGTTTGTATACTGCAGCGGCATACCGGCACCACACGTCACTGATGTAAACACAGAGCCAAGCCCGACGGGTCTTCCCTCCGTCTACAAGGGCTCTGTCCGCTCGGAAGCATTGTATGGAAGTTGTATTTATGTACAAATAAATGTATGATTATCACTTTGGGTGATCCACACAGCCCCATCTATTTGCTCCATGTTCAGCTTGCAAAACAGGATCAGTGATTGTTCTAAGATGGTGTTGCTTTAAACCCATAAATCAAGGCTAGAGGCCATTTGAGACTGATGATACAACCTTTTCAAAATGATTAAAGTTGTTTGTTGTATTATCAAAGCCTGAAAGACAAATAGTTCAAAGGTAAAACCAGATTAATAAAAGGTCTACATCCTTGATGAGTAAACTTCTGGCTGCAGTAACATTGGGTTCATGTCGATAAATGTTAACTCGTTATTTCTTTTGCTTCCTTTTCTTGTCATTTAGCTGAGACGGGAAAAACACAGTCGCGAAAACCAAAGTGCAGTAAAGGGTACCACTGCTCTAGGAATGCCTACATGCTGGTGTATAAAGTCCAGGAAGAGGAGAGCTCCGATTCGTCAAGGACTAATGTTCAGGTCCCATGTGAGTAGCTGATCAAATTTTTCTGTGGCCAATGGGTCTCCAAAATAAAAATGTCAGTTGTGTAATAACCAGTGTTTGGTTGTTTTTACTTTATTTGCAGCAAAGGTTTAGAATACGTCTCATTTTTTTCCTTGTCTGATGTTTCTTCTGTGTATCTTTGATATTAGCATTCCTCCAGAAGTTGGTAGACCAAGATAACCATAAGTTTGAAGAGTGGTGCCTGGAGATGGCCAACATGAGAAAACAGAGTGTGGATAAAGGCAGGGCCAAGCATGAAGAGGTGAAAGAGCTCTACGACCTTTTACCTGCAAAAGATGGTTGGTAAAACCTTCCTCAATGATTCCACAACACACAACGTATACACACTGATACCGATTGAGCTCAGAACAATCTAAAATTTTGGCACTATAAAGGAAGTAAAGGGGGACATATGGAAGGTATTATTCTGATATCCCTTTATACAAATATCGTATTCTTATTTTGTGTTATACACATACAATACGCGACTCACAACAAGTTTGGGAAAATGTACAGAAGTACATTCTTGAGTAATAGAGGGACCACAGCAGCTTGAAGTTGTTTCTGGGCTCTAATAAGTAATGAGACATTGAATAGTTGGACATATGGTCTAAATTACTTCCCCTGTAAAGATTATTAGAGAGCCGATTATCACTAATATTTTGGGAGTAGTGGATATGCATTAAGCATGGACAGTGGGAATGCTTATAGTTGATTCCATGAATCAAATAGGAGGCACGAGGGGCGTGGCCAACTGTGGAGGATGAGCGGAGGGGGGAACGTGGGGGTGTGTTCAGGAGGACAGTGACACGTCGCTTAATCTGACAATGGAACATGGACAGTGACCAAAGCGACGTTGGCAGTTTTGCATCTGATCAACGTTTATCTGTTTTGATCTTTAGCCTATGTTAGGAGGAGTCCAGTCTCTGAGTGGTAATGCTGTCTCCTTCTGCATCATTGGCACCGGCAGCGCCGGCCCAGCACCCTGAGCCAGCGGATCTCTGCCGCCATCACTGGAAGTAGAGGGAGGCTTTATGGAACCCAGCGGCCCCGAGCCGTATCAATACGGACTACAATACGTATCAATAATCAAATAGGGTGCTGAGTCAGCACTGCCCGAGGCCGGTGTTGCTGAGGCAGAGGGAGACGGGAGGAGTCCAGTCTCTGAGTGGTAATGCTAACATAGGCTAACGTTTAAAACAGTATGTTAGCTATGCTAACTAAGTGCCAATGTGATAATAATGGTAACCTGAAAAACGCAATCGATCAAAACTCGCAATTACAACTCCAAACTCGCCACGGGACGAGTGTGTCTTTTATACCCAAACCCACGGGGCGTGTCTTTGAGACCATGCCTGTGATGTAAAGAGTGGAAAAGATGTACTGCTCTCTGCCAATTACAAATTTCAAATGCAGTAGCCACACTTCAACCCTAAGAGGGCAGCACTAAGACGTTTTTAGACCAAAAAGTGTAGAATTATACAAGTTTACACGAAAATGTAAAAGACTTCCCAGAAACTGACAGATTGGATTGGTAAAGAACCATTTATACAGTTTATAAGCATAAAAAAGTTGTTTTGGGGTTTAGTTACTCTTTAACTTGGATGTTCACCTCAGCATCAGCAGCAATATGCCACATATGTGCATGCAGCTCTATATAGTTCACTATTTTGTCCATGAGGTGCTCATTGGCAGGAAAAAGCTGTGGTGGAGCACTTTCCTGCAACGATTCTGCCAGCATTGTTGGAGCAGGGTCAGATGATTCAGTGACTCGGGCCTTTCTCTTCAAGTTGACTCTTCTGGCTGTCTGCACATGTGTGCATGTTCGAACATTGCCTGTGTTTACAAATTTTGCTGTAGTAAGAAAAATCCCAAACTAGATGAATTAGCAAGGCAGACATGTTCATAGCTGCAACTGGTCTTCTATCAGAGGGAGTGTGTTCTGTGGAATCTCCTGTCAATAGATTATATTCACTACAAGCCCTTCAGCTGGCCAAATGCAGCACTAGATCATGATCTGGTACTAATGATTCAATTCAGTTTATTTATATAGCGCCGATACACAACGGATGTAATCACAAGGCGCTTTAAAAGGAATTCTTTTTAATAAAAACATTCCAGTCAATTTAAAGGCTTAGCTAGTTTTCTATTCAAGGAATCCCAGCAGATTGGATCAAATCATTGATTGGCATTTGCGTCCTGTTGATGCAACCTCTAACCACAGCAATCTCTCATACTGAGCAAGCATGTAGCGACGCTGGAGAGGAAAAAATTCCCTTTAATTGGAAGAAACCTCCAACAGAACCAGGCTCAGTAGAAGCGGCCATCTTCCACGACCGTCTGGGGGTTCAAGAAGACAGAGCAGAGACACAGAAGGAACAGAAGATCTGATATGAGTACTTTCTATGGTACAGAAAGTAAAAAGTTGATAACATGACACGGTGGATGTTCAGTTACTGGGAGGATCATCCCAGTCGATGCCCCCCGTCCAACATGGCATTGCAGCTAAGCAGGGTACCAGACCTGGTATATCTTCTATGGAGAAAAAAACACAGAGAACACAAAGTTAACAGTCAAAATAACAGAATGTACTGTAATACAACTGGAGAGTAGTAGGAGAAAAGGAAGTAGCAGAGTGAAGAAAATTGGTAAGACTGTCCTCCAGCAGTCTAAGCCTATAGCAGCATAACTACAGAGCTAGCTCAGGATGACCTTAGCCACTCTAACTATAACCTTTATCAAAAAGGAGAGTTTTAAGCCTGGCCTTTAAAGTAAACAGAGTGTCTGCCTCACGGACTAAAGCTGGGAGCTGGTTCCACAGGAGAGGAGCCTGATAACTAAAAGATCTGCCTCCCATTCTACTTTTAGAAATCCTAGGAACTACAAGTAAACCTGCCGTCTGAGAGCAAAGTGCTCTGTTGGGAACATATGGAACAATTAGATCTCTGATGTATGATGGAGCTTGATTATTAAGGGCTTTGTATGGAAGAAGGAGGATCTTAAATTCTATTCTGGATTTAACAGGGAGCCAATGAAGGGAAGCTAAAACCGGAGAAATGTGATCCCTCTTTTTAATATTCATCAGAACTCTTCTGACTGAAACTCTTCAAACAGCTCATTACTGTTTAGATGCTCACATATTAGGTTAGCAACTATTTTCTCAAAGATTTCAGATAAGAAACGAAGGTTAGATATAGGTCTGTAATTGACAGTCAATCTTGATTGAGGGAAGGTTTTTTAAATAAAGGTTTAATTACAGCAACCTTAAATTCCTGTGGTAAGTATCAGTTTACTAAGGATGGATTCATCATATCTAAAATGGGACTTTAGGACTGGGGGGATGTGCTCTATTTTCCTGGTTCTAGTGAGGAACAGGAATTCATGGATGAGTTTTTCCAGGTCCTGTTGTGACATCAGTCCTTTAATCCTAGAAATGTTCTTCAGGTGATAAAAGGCTGACCTTGTTATTGCCTTTATGTGACCCTGGAGGTTCAGGTCTGAGACCATTACTACACCTAGATTTCAGGCCTGATCAGTAGTTTCTATCTGTATTAACTGGAGCTGTGTGCTGACTATTGATAAGGAAGTGACGTCAGAAAACGCGCCACAGCCAACTTTACAAGCGGTGACCACTCAGAGCTAAACAATAGGAAGATGGAGGTGACTCATCCAAACATGCCCTTGGTGCTTCTTCTTGTACATGTAGAGGCGCTTGTAAAAATCCCATAAGAATACCTTAAGAGAAGGCACGGCGCAATTGCAGCACTTTCGGATACACCATATCTCAGACGGTGACTGTGACTTCATATATGTGGGTCTGCCTTTTTTTTTCGCGCATGCCTACTAGGTCGGGGTTGCTCCAGCGGGCGGGGGGTGTCGTAAACTATGCTTGGTGTGTGTGTGTGTGAGGTGGGATATACCCTGTATAACCTTAGCCGTGTTAGTGTAGAAGCAACCTAAATAACTTTTGGGATTGGGTCTAACATACAAGTTAAAGAATCAAAACAGTCCAAACAAAAATTTGGATATAAAATGTGAGATCTAATCTAAGAATTGAGAGTCAGATCCTGGTGGACGATACAAAACCACAAACAAAAATGTTCTTAATGTTTTGCAACTTGGATGAGGAAAGATAAGGGTTTGATGTTCAAAAGAACTGTAGCTAATAATTGGTCTGGGATTAATTAGGGAAATCAGAATTAAAAATGGTTGCAACTTACAGTACTTCTAGGAATGTGAAAATTTTAATAATTGGAAGGAGTTGACTAATTTATACTGACTTAATCCTCCTGCTGCAACCAGGTTTCTGTGAGACAAAACAAATTAATTTGATTATCACAAATCAAGTCATTTACTAACAAAGTCTTTGAGGAGAGAGATCTTATGTTCAATAAGCCACATATAATAGTTTTATTTTTCTGTTTAGTCAAAGTCGTATTTATCTTTAAGATTTTCATGATTTGCTCTTTTTAGGCTAACTTTTAATCCATTTAATTTTGACCATGGGCAAGACACTGTTTCTATAGAGTAATGGGTGGGTAACAGTACAGAAGCAGCAGAGAGGTGGGTTAAACTACGACTCTGCTTCCTGGTCTGGACCCTGGGTTGTCAGTGTTTTGGAGGACTAATAAATTCTGCCATATTCCTAGAAAGAAGAGCTGATCCATCCAAAGTGGGATGGATGCCGTCTCTCCGGATCGGATCAGACCAGGTTTTCCCCAAAATGTTCGCCAGTTATCAATGTAGCCCACATTGTTTGCAGGACACCACCTAGACAACCATTGATGGAATGACAGCATGCGGCTAAACATGTCGTCACTGGTCCGATCAGGCAGGGGACCAGAAAAGATTACAGAGTCGGACATTGTTTTGGCAAACTTACACACCGAAGCAACACTCATTTTAGTGTCCTCCGATTGGAGTAACCGGGTGTCATTACCGCCAGCGTGAATAACAATTTTACTGTATTTACGCTTATCTTTAGCCAGCAGTTTCAGGTAGGATTTGATGTCGCCCATTCTGGCCCCTGGCAAGCCTTTCACTTTGGTCAATGGTATCTCTAATGCCACGTTTCGCTGAGCGGGGAAAATCTGTTAGAAACGTGGACGGGTTGGTGGTGGCCCGTGGGCTGGGTCCTAGAACTATGCTTCCTACGTACCGTCACCCAGCCGGCCTGAGGTCCCTGACTCCCGCTCTACCGGAGGACAGCTAGGGGGCTCTATCCTTGTTGGCTCCGCGCTGGCTAATGGGCTTCGGCTATCTGCTGGTTTTTCAACAGCGCAGAGCCGTGCTTCTAATTCTGATACCCCCGACTCCAAAGCTACAAAAATATAACATTTATTACAGTTACCATTATCACTAAAGGTAGCAGGGAAGTAATTAAACATCTGACAGAGAGAGCAAGAGAGAAGACTTAGGCAGAGATGGAGAGAGAAGAGGAGTAGCCATAGCCGGAATGAAGCTAAGCTAACTAAGCTAGCGAGACCTTACCACACCAAGAAAAACCGTGTGAAACACAAAGACTTCCTTGTGTGTTAAAAGAATTTAGATAGTCCTCAGTACAGCGAAAACTAGATCAATTCAAGAGAGTCTGAACACCAAACAGCTCCACGGATTGCAACAGCGACAACAGGAAATTACACAATACGGCTCTTCCAATCAGATGATTAGCTCTTAAAATGATTATTTGTTCATATCAAAACTCCCTTTGGTCCAGTTTGATCAGTATGTCCATCTCTGACAGGTCTTACATTTATTCATGGAGTTATGCAAAACTGTTGGGCAGAGATGGGAACAGGTCCTGAGTTTCTCTCTCTGTGCTTGATGTGTTTCAATGTTTTGCTTTTTTAGGAGAACTGTATGAGTTTATCCCCCTGGACTGGCTGAAGAAGTGGCTCGACGATTCAACTGCCACAAAGGAAATTGACGGCTCAATCTTTCTCTGTTCCCATGGAAAATTGCACCCAGACAAGATGGGAGAAATCAAGAGGGTTTCTCTGCAAGCTGCAAAGCTTTTGTATGAACGCTATGGTGGTGGACCAAGACTGGATGGTTAGTGAACCACAGTGTTTGGTCTCATCTCAAAGTCCTTAAACCTTTAAGTGACTGATTCTGTGACTGGGCAGGCTTCTGTAGCTGGAGCTCACTGAAATTAAAGAAGATCTGAAAATAATCACATCTTTGGCTATGATTTAGATCAACACTGGTCGTCAAGGCGCACCGCCCTGCATGTTTTACATGTTTACCTGCTTTAATGCGCCTGCTTCAGATGATTGTAGCTCAGCAAAAGCTTGTCAATCAGCCATCAACTGAAATCAGCAGAGAACCCTCTAAAACATGCAGGACAGTGTGCCTTGAGGAGCAGGGTTGAAAAACACTGATTTTGACAGCTTATCATGCTTGGTAATTTGGGCCATTATAAAATAATGAAAGTTTTATGCTGTGCTGTGTTCTGAGAATAATAACTGTATGTTTAAAGGTTTTTGTGTGTGTTGGTTCAGGTTCCTCTCTGTGTAGAGACTGTGTGAGCGAACGATGCAGGGTGCTACGGCTAAAGAAACAGCTGGATGAAGACTATAAAGAAATTTCAAATCTAGTAAAGCGCACACCCAGGTAACAAAAACAGCACATGAATCGCATAAAGTTGAACTACGTTATGTTAAAAAAGATTTTTGCTATTTCTGTGTGTTTTAGTGGTAATGGCTACTGGGTGGGCAAGGCCTCTTTGCGCAGCTGGAGGCAGCTGGCTTTAGAACAACTGGAAGAAGAAGAAGAAGAGCATGAAACCAAACACGGCAATGGCCAGACCAACGGCCAGGGACCACACACTAACAACAGTAAGCAGGGCAGATAGCTTCCCTTGTCTTTTTATACATGTTGCCTCTCTTCAGTTACCTGGCAACCTGACTACAATCACAACTCGTGTCAAACTATCCAAAGACATTTGCTGCATTTACAGGGCTTAAAGTATTCCGGCACCATGGCGGATCTCCGGCATTTGACTATGATTCAGAGAGAAAAAAACACACACAAAAAACCCCCGAAAAACCCAGCCCTCTTGAATGCATCATCCCACGCGAGCCGACGGTTGTTTCTCCCGAAATCAGAAGAATGGACGCTAAATTCATTGAGCCAGGGGAAGACGTCGTTGTTGTTGACAAGGGTCTCAAAAACAAGTGGCTCTGGGCATGGGTAGATGATAAGGGCGGAGACGGCAAGCCGTTTGAGAGCTGGTGCCAGAAGCTAAGGTAGCCTGGTACTTGCTTTTGTGTGTTGTGCTCCAAGAAGCTATTATATGCAACTAGCGGGAAAAAAGCCCATCATCGTCACGGACGAGACGCCGGGCATAAAGCAGCTGTCTGCGCGCTCCAACACACAAGCCGTTTGCCGGGAGCAACAGCCACAGCGGACGCAGCGGCCCTGATGAACGATCGTATTTGTGACTTGTAAATACGTGTGTGCTCGTTCATTGCAGAACACGATTTAACATTTACGGTCGCTCAACCGCTTGTAGATCTGTGTAAAAAAGTAGCAGTTGATAAAAATGCTTTAACAAAACTGTCCGTTTCAAATCAGCATGCCAGTTATATGAACTGGGGTTGCCAACCGTCCCGTAAAAAAGGAATCGTCCCGTATTCAGAGAAAAAATTATGCGTTTTTATTCACAACAGATGTCATGTCAAGGTACTTAACAAGAAGTCATACATTTATACAAACATTCCAATCAGTTAAAAAATTTCCTATTTAAGGAATCCCAGCAGATTGCGTCAGTCATTGGCGTGAGGTTGGGCAGACTTGAGGTGAAAAGGAACGCGGTTTGTCCCGTACTTCAGCTACAATGAAAAAAAGACACAAAGGTGGAGTTATTCTGTGTCTTTACCCTGTGCAGCTGCCTTTTCTTCTCTCATTTTCTCATCCTCCCTCTCCTGTTGCTCCTTTAATCATGAAACTGATCAATGATCAGCTAATCAGCTTTTCTGTCAGAAGTCCCGTCTCTCTCTCTCGCTCACGTTAGTTTATCGCCCACTTTGCGCAGAAAGAGGAAACCAGCGGATGTTGCACTAAACAACAGCAGCACGTTTAGTAACCTGTTAGAACTGATTTAATATGACTTTCTACTATCAGCTGATGTTTGCTGGAGCCACAGCCGTAAAAGCTGCTGGTCATGATATCGGTTTGGATATGTGGTGAGATGGAAACATGAAGATGAAACCAGGAGATGTTCTTACTGAATCATCAGAGCTGAACAGGTGATGGAGAAACAGGTTTACCTTTTAGGTGACATGAATGAGTTGAAGGGAAGTTATAAACTGTTTCTGAGAGACAAATCACACCAGGATCCATTTATGTAGCTGACAGCTGGTAAATGTGCAGGGTTAGCAAAGTTTTGCAAGGGGGCCAGGTAGGGCATTAACAGGGAAAGGGGGGAACAAATAAATAATTTTCTTTCGTATTCTCATTTAAAGTGTCTAGCTTTTAATTAAAAAAATATCTATATCTTACAACTAAACTGGTCATCTGTTAAATGTATAGAAATCCATTATCTTATATAGTAAATATTATTGAGTCTAATACTCAATTCAATTCAGTTTATTTATATAGCGCCAATTCACAACAGATGTCATCTCAAGGCACTTAACAAGAAGTAATTTCAATACATTTATACAAACACTCCAATCAGTTAAAAAGTTTCCTATTTAAGGAATCCCAGAAGATTGCGTCAGTCATTGGCGTGAGGTTGGGCCCCGTTGATGCAGACTTTCCAACCACAGCAATCCTTCAGCAATCCCTCATACTGAGCAAGCATGTAGCGACGGTGGAGAGGAAAAACTTCCCTTTAACAGGAAGAAACCTCCAACAGAACCAGGCTCAGTAGGAGCGGCCATCTGGGGGTTTGAGAAGACAGAGCAGAACACAGAAGGAACAGAAGATCTGATATAAGAGAACTTTCTATGTTACAGAAAGTAAAAAATATACCCTAGTAAGCTATAGTACTTTTTCCTTCGGAAAGGTACCATCTGTGCAGTCTGCAATTCTGTCGAAGAAAGATGTTGAATCTATTTAATAATTGTAGAAAAATAATTGATTTCTGTGCATTTGTTTGACACATGCATTAAATTAAAGTCGATTACGTCGATTAAGCATCATGTGGGTGGGGGGTGGTTCCTTATTTTATTTGCTGGGAGTTGGCAAACTTAATATGAACACACATGGCATAGCACTGGAGTTCAAGAAACTTATCTCATCAGCTCAAAGGATGTATGTTTTCTCTGAATGTTGATGAACCAATCACCCAAAACATGGAAAAAATACTGAATGTAATGGTTCGCTTTTTTGATGAAGATGCATCCAGAGTAATAACACATCATCTTGCAAGCAAGAAAGTAAACATTAGCAATAGTAATGCTTCAGCTCTGATCATTGCACTGGAAGCTTCAGTTTAGCAATTCTGTATTTATTTGCATTTGTTTCATATTATTCAGTTTACCACTTCTTGAAGCACTTTACTGTTTTTTTGTTGTTAAAATGAACTGCCTCAGCAAATATGTTAAAAAGGAGAGGAGTCAAGACCCAATGTAATGTATTTCCTATAACTTAATTTGCCATTGTTTTGAACAAAAATGATATAAACAGTTACAATTTATATGTTTTTTGTATAAATTGCCCTTTACTGAATTAAATTGTTGCTAAATGAATCAGATTAATTAGCTTGACTGAGTTTTACATGTTTTCATTTATAACTTAATAACCTTTACTTCTAAAAATCACATTTGAATTGTAGGTCATCTTGTACATTACCAAGCACAATGCTAAACGTTGTTTGCCAAATTTCCTATACTGTATATGCATTGGATTCACTGCAACCCCACTCCTTGGAAAAAAGTTCCGGCTGAGGATTTTTTGTTCACTTAAGCCCTGCATTTAGTCTGTGAAGCAGCTGAACAAGCTGTCCTCCATGGTTTGTCCCCACACATTTGACTGTAACTGTTTAAGAGCATGTTAAACTCTGAATAGTCTGGTTGGTGATCATGAAAACACCTCAGGCATTACTGACCTATTTTAAAATTGTTGACCAACCTGCTTCTCCTCTAAACTTGCAATATGTTGCTACTAAAAAAGCTCTTGAAAACCAGTATTATGTCAATCTGCCCATAGATATGTGTTCCCTACACCTCCACACCGCCCAGGCGTCAAAAACGCACATGCTCATTGCAAACTCGATGCCGGCGAGCAACTGGCGGCATGCTTTTCCCCTGGTTGCACAAAGCTCTGAAACATGTTGTTTTTTATTTTGTGTGCTGCAGCAGTTGTTTGTTTTGCCATGCAGGTGGAGCTTGGCTCCCACCTCTGCACCTCTATCCGCTGAGCTGTGTTCACCACGGTGAAACACTGAGACAGAGCAGCTTTGTGAACTTCAGCGATGGAGAGATTTATGAGCTCCAGAACAAAACAAAAGCGAAACGATTCAGAGGCAGAGTGTTTGAATTAACAACGGCATTTATTCATGTGTGTCAGACCAGCTGACCCTTGAGGTTCATTTAGTGCAGTGTTTCTCAAACTATGGGGCGAGCCCCACTAGTGGGGCGCAGAGGTATTGCAGGTGGGGCGTGACATCATTGGGATTTAAATAGTTTTCCCCCCCTAGATTCTGTCGTTGTGAATGTTTCACTGCACTGTAAATTAAATCAACCAGCAATTGTGATCATCATTGTAAACAGAACCGGGACCTGGAACATTGGGCTGGGAGTTTGATGTTGGAATATATCGCAGCAGAACAAAACAAGCTGAAGTAGCCGCATTATCAGAGATTCCATCTACAAAATGTACAAATATCTAAAAAGATCAGGGAATGTTTCAGAGTAAGAGAAGTCACACGGTCAACCACGGAGGAAATACAGGGATTAGTATCTTGCTCTTTATTTATTTTATTATTTTTATTTTGTACTTTTGAAAGCTCTGTAAATTTGATAAAACTACAACTTTTATTTTCTCCAACTGTGAGCTGAAGTTCTACATGTAGCAACTACTGACAGCATTAATTTCTGAGCCGGTTTTATACCAGTGCGCAACCCCTTTTTCCAACTAATTTAAACCCTTAAAAACTTGTAGACTAACTCGGCTATTTAAATAAATAAAACACTTTAAAAATCAGGCGTGGTCGCCATTCTGTTGGGGCGATAAAAAAATGGGGGGGCTTGTGTATGCTCCTTTGTCCAAAGTGGGGAATGATAAAAAAAGTTTGAGAAACACTGGTATAGTGGGATAAAGAGCATGAAACTCATGTATGGACAGGGTATGTTACTGTTGCCCTGATGTCATTCTCTCGTTTAATTTCTTTTTAACATATCTAAGACTCAAATGGCGATGAAAGTTCAAGGTTCTATAGGTACATCCAAGCAGTAAGATAAGTATGAGCCAGTTCTTTCAGAAAGTAGGATGTTGTCCAAAGTGTGGAAGGATAAAAAAAAGTTTGAGAAACACTGATTTAGTGCGTCATATTCAAAGTATTTATCGGTAATAGTGCGTGAATAATGATGTTTATATGGTAAATGGACTGAACTTATATAGCGCTTTTCTAGTCATACTGACCGCTCAAAGCGCTTTACACTGGAGCCACATTCACCCATTCACACTCACAACGTGCACATATTTCTGCACAGATCGGTAGGCAATTTGGGGTTAATTGCCTTGCCAAGGGCCACATCGACGTGACAGGCGGAAGCTAGAATCGAACCTACAACCGTCCAATTACAAGCCTACTACTCTACCCAGCGAGCCACAGTCGGCCCATAAGCCTAAAAACTTCCTGGATTAAGACTGCCGAGCAGGGGTGTATCCAGGAAGTTTTTAAAGAGAGCTAAATGGGGGCCAGTGATGATCTTGGGGTATCGCACCAAAATAAAAACCCAGGTGGGTGGGGCCTAAACTGAGTAACAGACATCAGACTCACAACAGGGAGGTAAAAGCTTGATGTAAACTAGCATGTAGGATCAGTAAAGTATTTCTAAACACAAATATGTTAAACACAAACAGTTCTGACTAATGGGCTGTCTACACGACAACGTTTTTTCAGCAAAACTGAGGTTTTTCTCTGCGATTCGGCCTCCTGTTTACATGACAACGGGAAAACGGGGGGGATGCAGCTTTTCGAAAACGGCTTCCAGAGTGGAGAGTTCTGAAAACGCTGGGTGATTCGTTGTCTCCAAGACGGAGACTTTTGAAAACGATGACATCATGCCAGCCGCCTATGGCCATGTTGGACTTGCGTACTCCGCCTTTCTACAAAAAAACAACAGCAATGGCAGATCCAGGTATGCTGTTACTGCTAATGCAGCTTTTGAAGTTATTAGGTTTCTGTAAGGCTTCTACACGCACAGTTGTACTGGCAAAGGCCGCCATAGTTGGTTATCATGAAATGTTTCTTTTCCAGGTTGTGAGGGGGAAACCTTGGTACACTGCATACACGGGGTACACTGCCATCTAAAGGCGAGGCATATGTACTACATCGTTGTCCATCACGCGCCCTGTCATGTAAACACAGTGGGTTTTCACCCGCGTATTCAAACAAAAACGGCAACATTGTCGGGTAAACAGCCCCTAATTGAAGGTATTTATGTTGATTTTGTCTGTGTAGATTCTTGGTCATTCAGGACAGGGTAGTCTTTAGAGTTACAGCAATTGGACTTCTCTAGTTGTCTTGAAGAGCATATCATCTAATCAGGCTGGTCACATGACACCATGGACCTCGGTTCATGTGACCAGGTTGGGGACTCGTCACGATTATTTTTAACTTTCAAGACTTCTTCCTCAATTTATTATTCATTAAAAAAATACTATCCACATAAGACCTTCTCATTCGTGGGGGGTAGGGGTGACCTAATCTGAGGTGGTCTCCATTTTGGACTTGTCAACTTTACATTTACAGGAGTCATATTATTTATTATATAATATTTATATTATAAATATAAATATTTATATTTATGATGTTTCTAACTGATTAACACATCCTTGAAGTTGCCTCCCAGAACAAAGGGATGCCAGCAGTAGATATTCAGATAGGAACTCATACGAAAACATTTCTAACATGTCAGCCTTAAACCTTTCTGACCAGCATATAGACCCCACCGACTCAGAGGAGAGGTTGCATCAGTCTGTGCAATCCAGCTAACACCAGTGAGAAATTACCGATTATACATGTAAATGCTAATAGGAGGCTCAAACGGACGCTAGGACTAAAAATAGAAGACAAATAGATGCCTCTACCAGAATAATATTCACTATGTTACAATAGTCCCTTGACCATACAGTCTAACGTTGCTTTAGACTTTCACTTTGTTTCTGTTTTTATTTCATAGAGTTTAGCTTGGAGGCTTCCGATGGTGCTGAAGATGAGACAAAGACTTTCAATGAAGACATTGTTTGCAGTCATGGTATTTCCCAACATCAGCATCAAAAATAATGTTTGCATTACCTTCTAGCATTAATACTGACTTGTTTTTATCTTTAAACAGTAGAATTGTTTGAGACTGTGATTTCAGTTGTTTATTCTTTCATGATGATGTTGTTGCTGCTGCAGGAGCGCTCAGTATTCTGGAGACAGAACGGAAGCTGGTATCTACCGATGTTTGGATGAAACTGAGGGAATACTTCCCCAAAGCTCCACAATTCACCCACATTCAGGAGTCATGTCGGCAGTGTCTGGTGGGGGAACTTCTGTATTTTCCCATATTGATCAATCAGTGGCATCTTTTATTTTCTAGCCAATTGTCTGCTTTGCTTTTATAGAGGGTTCAGGTAATGCCCAGTGTAAACGTGTCCCGTTGCCCAATCAAACATTGGAGGTGTTTGGTTGTAGATTCCGATCAAATCGGTTGTGTTTTTTCTATTGTAGATGTTTAGCTTATGAATAATTGCATTGCATTCTAAGGCATTCTTCAAGCAATGTTGACTAGGTGGTAAAAAGAATAGTTTGGATTTCTGAACAGGGGTAAAATTAGTAAATACTCAGTAGAGGGCCTCAGTAGAGGGCCACAGTCATGGCAAAAAGCAAGTATGTCCTCAATCATTTCCATACGTTTGATCATACATTATCGGCCTTTTACAAGGTTGAAAAATTATTTAGCTATACAAAAGCATTTTATCATTGTATCTGTTATCAAAGATAAAGCAAAACCCTGTATAGTGGAAGTACACTTAAAATCTGTAGACAGGTCAAATATGTAATATCTAATTTGAAGTATGTTTACTTTCTTTTTATCATCATTGTAGCCAAACAAGCTCAGATTATTGAAAATAGATTTATTTATGTAATGGTTTTGTAGCTTTAGCTTGTGAATTCTGCCATCTAAGAACACCTTTCAAAGGTTTTAATAATATTTTGTACACTTTTACACTATCACCACTTTTAGCTAGTGATACTCTGCCAGTAATGTACTGATTGCTCCTAACATTTCCATGGAACCCCACTTCAACCTGTCCAATAGCTCTGTATGGTATACAGTGGTATCGGGGTATAAAACATTCAACTGTTTATTAGTTGTTTCCCAGGTGAAAAATGATTATCATGACAAAATTAGCAACAACAAAAAGACCAAGAAACTGTTTCTCACTTTTAAATCCCTAGTTCATCCACCTCCTCAACCCACATCTCTTGACTGCTGACAACTTTGCCATCTTTTTTACAACTAAAGTGGCAAACATCAGTGCTCAATTCTCTCCACCTATCTGCAACTCTGCCACACCCTCAGACATTGCAACTTTTTCTACCTTCTGCTGTCTGCCTGAGAAAGACCCATCAAGACTACTTTCTCGTCACCCCACCACATGTCCCCTTAATTCCCATTACCTCCTCCCTTCTACAAGCCATAACATCCACGCTAGCCCCAGCAATAACTCAACTAATCAACTCATTCCTTTCAACTGGCACTTTCCCCACCACATTTAAAGAGACTTGAGTCAGATCATTACCTAAACCAACCCTCGACCCTTTACTTTTAGGGAACTACAGACCAGTTTCATTACTACCATTTCTAGCTAAAACCCTGGAATGAGCAACTTTCACACAGATTACCAATCTTCTGTTGCTAAACAACCTTCTTGACACTAACCAGTCTGGTTTCAGAGGTGGACATTCCACAGAAACCGTCCTCCTATCTGTGGTTGAATCTCTTCACTTAGCTAAAGCTAATGGCCAATCCTCTGTTCTAATTTGAAGTATGAAGTAGTATCATTTTATTGAAAAACAGATTTATGTAATTTCTTTGTAGCTTGATTTTTCTGCAGCCTTTGACACTGTAAATTACAAATCAGTATTTCTGGAACAGCTCTCAGCTGGCTTAAATCCTACCTGACCAGTCGAACATTCAACATTTTTTGGCAGGTGAGGGGGGGATCCCGATCCACCACCTCTCCACTGGTGTTCTTCAGGGCTCTGTTCTTGGCCCTCTTCTTGCTCCCCACCAAGTCTTTGAGCTCCATCATTCGCTGACATGGTTTCTCTCACCACTGCTGTGCTGATGACACTCAGCTCTTCCTTTATTTTCCTCCGGATGAGATGACTGTGTCAGCTTGTGTTTCCGCCCCGTCTCTCTGACATCTCTGCTGGGACAAAAGAAAAACATCTCCAGCTGAATGTGTCCAAAACAGAAGTTATCGTCTTTCCTGTCAGCCCTTCTGTACAGTGCAACTTCACCATCAGCTAGTGATCTTCAGTGATCGTCCCCACAAAGTCAACAAAGAATTTGGGGGTCATCATTGATGACCAGCTAATCTAAACATTTCTGCCATTTCTCGTGCATGCAGATTTTCTCATCCAGAAGATCAGACCTTACCTCACGATTTATGCCACCCAACTCCTTGTGCAGGCACTTACAGTATCTCTCGGCTAGATTCCAATGCCCTTCGTACAGGTCTACCAGCCTGCACACTCAATCATCTGCAGAGGATCCTAAATGCAACTGCAAGTCTCATTTTTAACCAGACAAATAGAAGTCATGTCACTCCTCAGTTCAGATCTTTGCTCTGGCTTTTAGTAGCTCCCCACATCAGATTCAAAGCTCCAACACTCACCTACAGAGTGGTAAACTTCAAAGCCCCTCTGTACCTTTACACTCTGGTCCAGGTCTATACTCCTACTTGCAACCTGCACTCTGCCAACAACCAGCGACTGGTAGTTCCTGCACCACATGGCAAAAAGATCAGTGACTGCACTTTTTTTTAGCTCTCTGATCCCACAATGGTGGAATCACCTGCCCAGCTCTGCCTGCACAGCTGCCTCCTTTGCTATCTTCAAGAAAAGGCTATAAACATAACATTTTTGCTATGTCAAATGCACTTAAAGTGTAACTGATCCCCATGAAAAATCATAACCCCGCCCCCAGACAACATTTGAAAAATCCTACAAAGTGGGCGGTGCCAGGAAGAACGGAGGGGTATGGCTGGGTATGGCCAACTATGGAGGATGAGCGGAGGGGGGAACGTGGGGGTGTGTTCAGGAGGACAGTGACACGTCGCTTAATCTGACACTGAAATATTGACAGTGACCAAAGCGACGTTGGCAGTTTTGCGACTGATCGATCTGATCAACTTTCATCTGTTTTGAACGTTAGCCTACGTTAGCATTACCACTCAGAGACCGGACCCATCCTGTCTCTCTCTCCCTCAGCAGGAGCGCCGGCTTCTGCGGCGCTGACTCAGTGCCCTGAGCCAGCGGATCTCCTCTGTCGTTACCGTAGGTAGAGGAGTAGAGGGAGGAGTTATGGAGCCCAGCGGCCGCGAGCCGTATCAATTCGAGCCGCTGGCTCAGGGCGCTGAGTCAGCACTGTCCGAGGCCGGCGCTGCTGCTGAGGCGGAGGGAGACAGCCCCTAAGAGGGCAGCACTAAGACGTTTTTAGACCAAAAAGTGTAGAATTAAACAAGTTTACATGAAAATTTTAAAAAATCCCCAGAAACTGAAAGATTGCATTGGTAAATACCCATATATACAGTTTAGAAGCAAAAAAAGTTGTTTTGGGGTTTAGTTACTCTTTTAAAAAAACAGCAACAAAAAGTATAGATGAGACATTCTTTCTTAGAGTGCTTACTCACACTGTGTGACCCTGACCTAGTTTATACTGATTAAGTTCCTCATTTGTAAGTCGCTTTGGATAGAGGTGTCTGCTAAATGACTAAATGTAAATGTGAAGCCAGTTTTTATATAAACAAACCATAAATGTGATCCAATTAATTTATACTTATGCCTCAGTTCCTATTAATCTGAGTCATGCTGCATGTGAGTTACACCTGTTTGTTCATTTAAGGTTGATTGTTTGTTTTTAGGAGAGATGGCAGAATGTAAATGGTTTCTGAAGAGTTTGATGCAAATAGGGTTGTAAATACACAGAAAACTGCATAGATAGATGAGTCACTTGACAAAATATGAAATACATTAATAGTTGGATATATGTATTGCTTTGCTTCTGTGTATTCAGACATTGGAGCAGGAGGAAAAAGACAACGAGGCAGTCAGTAAGATGATGGCTCTTGACCAGAAGAACCAACTACTGAACCTGTTCCATGAAAAGAACCGGCCGACCCTTACCAAGTGGCCCCAGGTAATTCCTAAGACAAATGTTACACTGTCAGTTCTGTAGGCTTTGATTTCCAGTTCATGTGGCTCACCGATACATTGATGCCTCTATGGTTGGTTCCTCCAGGGCACAGATAGACTTTACATAGTCCCTCTGTTTTTTGTCGAAGAGTGGAGAAAATTTATCAGGTATGTTTGGTTCAGCATCAAATGAGGAGATTGTTTGTTGTCTTATCTTAAAATATAATTACGACATAACTGCACAATATTGGCAGGAAAAAAGATGTTTGTTGATGATGTGGTCCAAAGCAAGCTATTCAGATAAAGCTATAAGTGTTACGATGTTTGAGTTGGCCGTTCCTCTAATGATGATTTTATTCCTATTCCACCCTGCAGATGTTAGTTTTTCAGCAACATGTATAATTTTTCAGGAGACCAACAAAATCCTCTCCAGTGTCTAACGTGGGCAACTCGCTGCTTCTCTGTCCTCACGGCGGCTTCATGTTCACCTACGAATCCCTGATCAACGGAGAGGCCCAACAGTGAGTCCTGCTTATGTAAATGTTAAGTGTCCTGTGAAAACAAACACAAAATGACCTTTACTGTGGGATGTGGTGTTCAGGAGCCAGACCTTTTCACTCATTTGAGGATTGTTCTCACAGCTTTCATTAGGATAGTCAAAGTTTCCTTTCTTTGGAAGTGTGCCGTTTTAGCACTCCGCTTCTGTCTAGCAGGAATGAAACCTCATGTTATATCTCGATGTTTTGTGGTTTTTACTGTGGTGACAATAAAATAAATTCTACAAACCATTAAATAAAAACAATTATTCTAGCCTTACAAACTCAAATAGTGCTTGAAAAATAAAACGTACCTAAATATGCTACTTCACTTTTACAGTTACATTAAGTTCTGCTGTTGTGCCACTAAACAGTACGCACTAATTGCCCTTAATCATGTTTTAGAATGTTAACTCAGCCTTTATTTTATGCTTCCACGGAACCACCACCAGCAGCAGAAACAATCCCAGTCATACTGTCAGGTTTACAGGCACGATCAGTTAGCTTATTGTTAGTATCACAGAGAACAAGTTAGTCACTGAAATCTCTTTGCAGGAGATGAAGAGTCATGTCCATAGAAACAGGAAAATAAATCCAGCTAAAACCTGACAGGGAACCTAAGAAACGCTTCATATAATCTGTTTACAGCTAAAAAAAAATAACCTCACTGATTCAGACGTACCTCTACAGTCTTGACTGTTTTTGTGACACTTTGAGTTTGGGAGTCTTTTTATGTCAGGATGACTCACATGTCAGAGTTCAGTGGCATAAGAAATGATGGTGAACTGGGCTGAAAGGTAAAATAGAAGCCAGTGTATGAAGAAAATCTCTTTCAGAAAGTCTGAAGAACCTGTGTTGAGAACCTCTTAAAAGTATGATCAGCTGTATTTAATGGCCCTGCATAACGAATTACCAGAACAGTATATTGAATCACTCACAGGTAAACATCTTTGCCAAACCTATGTTACAATGACTACTTTTGATTTTGTTGCAGTTAGAATTACATCAGACTAATATTAAAACTGAAGCTCTTTTATCCAACAGTTTATGGTTTTCTACTTAATTCATTTCACTTCAGACCTCTGAAGTACTTATCATGACCTCTGTGACATCTTGTGATGGGCTAGACTTTCATTCCCTTTCGCCTGAAATAGCTGGGATTGGCTGGTTTAGGTTCTAGGCCTGCCACTGATGACCGTCTCTCCCGGTCAACCCAAACGACCTTGGTTTATTGTCCAATGACTTAAAATTATTTCACCGCTTGGGTTTTGTGAACTGTAGAAAGACTTAAGTTGACTAATTTATCACTGAAGCAAACCCTTTATCCACCATTAATGTTTTGAAAGGACAGTTTGGGCGGAGCTAATTGATGAATGGCTCTTAACTCCACTGATGCATACAGCTCACACATGAACAAATGTCATTAGTTGTGAAAGTATTTCACAGAACTGAGGCTGTGTTATAAAGAAGGCCCAAAGGAAGGGCTTTCTGACCTTTGACCCAGTCTGAGCTGATGCAGGATGATGGTTTATTGATCAGTCCAAACCTGGCAGGCTTCACTGGCTTTTAGGAGACTAAAACACATCTCTTAGGGAAACCTTACTACCCACTGCGGTCTCACATTGTGCTGTTTGTTTTGCACAGTATAGCTCTGTTGTGGCCTAGCGAATGGGAAGTGATCAGCAGACTCTTCATGGTGGACAAGCCAATAGCCATCAGTTGTGTGACACAGACCACAGCGGAGAGCTCCACGACACACTTCACCACCCAGCCTGGTAAGGTCTCCAAGTCTTTCAAACATTTCTTGATTTTTATCATCAAATCAAATCAAGCTTTATTCATAAAACGCTTTTCATACACAAATTGCATCTCAAAGTGCTTTACAGAATTACAATAAACCCACAAAAACCACGTTCCCATCCCTCCCCCACAGATTTAAAAGCATGATCATAGTTATACCCCCCTCCCCCCAACCCAACCCTCATGCAAGCACACACTTAAAAGTAACAGTAAAAAGGACAATTGACTGAGTACAGATGAGTCAGGTAAGGTAGGGAAAAGCCATCAAAGGAGCCATCTGCAACAGCAGCAGCCAAGGCACTGACCCAGGACGCCCAGAGGAGGCGAGGCCGAGACCCCCACCTCCACCCAAGTGCTACATGGAGAGCACCCAGGCAGCCGTAGCTGACTCAGATCCAGTGTGTTATGTCTTGTTGGACAGGTGACATACTGTGTGAAGCCTCCCAAATGCAAGCTAATGTCCACATGATTAAAATCCTCTGAGACAACAATCAATGGATCAGAGTGTTGGCAATGGATCCTTGTGACCATGTCCCGGATGACGTCACATGCCAGAGAGGAATCTGCGTGTGGTGGAATGTAAACAATAATGGCCACGACATGACTGAGCTCCCGCAGCACATAATAAGGTCTTAAACTCACCGCTAGCACTTCAACGTTTCGACAACAGATCCTCTCTTTCACCTTTATGTGACCGGAAAGGCACCATTTGTTGCTTACAGGCAGTGCCACCCCGCCTCCTTTTGCTTTCCCGCATTTCGGTGCCTCTCTGTCTGCCCTTACCAGAGAGAAGCCGGGGATGTTGACAGCGGAGTCCGGAACACTGTCAGTGAGCCACGTCTCTGTCAAAAAGTACAATCTACACTCATGGTAGGTCTTGTCAGTCTTCCCCAGGGCTTCCATTTCTTCCACTTTATTTTGAAGTGAGTTGACATTCCCTATTGATAGATGGTAGAAAAGGCTTATTCCTCCACTTTCTAGCCTTTAGCTTAGCTCTGGCACGACATCCACGAAAGGGTTTCCTCAACTCCCGTGGAATCGGATGGATAATTCCTCTGGAATTCACCCGCAAATGAAGGAGCTCGTCCCATGTGTGTGTTATTAACCTGTTAAGCCCCAGGGTCTCTCCAGGGTCTCTTCAAGCTCCTAGCTCGAATAGGACATGCCCAACATTAATTTAGTAAACTGTGTAAACAATTTTGGTATCAAAATGAAGCCAATGTTTGTGAGATTTAATCAGAGGTGTAGAAATAACAGCATATGTTACTGTGTCAAAGTAATTGTAGCTTGAACATAGACAAATTACAAAATTCCTTATTAACACCTAATTTTCTTTCTCATGTTACAGTATATAATAACACTAAAAATAGGGTCCAGTAGAATATAAACTGCAGATAATTAAAAACCAACATGTGGAGATTACATGTACCAAGATTCATGTTGATGAAGTGAAGTAGAGCAAAGTTACAAAGGCTTTAGTGAAAAAATAGCTAGTTTTTTTGCAGTTTGGCACAGTTCGGCACAATTTGGCACAAACAGTGAAAGTTTCAATTCCTGATCTAGTTATTGTATTCAAGTTCAATTACATGCCTAAAAACAAACTGTTTTTTATATTGTTTGGCAAAATACCCAACATATTTATCACCCTATTTTAATAACACTATAACACAGAGTTAGGCTTGACTCCAACTGAAGAACATTTATTCAAATTCCAAATACAACAAAACTGTGAAATATACATATGAAATGGATAACAAAACTGTTCACAACCCCTTCCTCTTATCAATGCAAGTGTTCTTATATAGATGGTAATGTGCTTTGCATGCAGTAACAATATGATCGTAAAGTGGCCTGATTTTGCAAAGACGATTGTAAATCAGGGGTGTTTTTTTTCTTTTCATTGTCATCATCATCGTTCATAAAGCTGAGGTGCAATGACCACAAGATTGCCTCAAACGGGTTTCTCTGCATAGTGTGATATGACGTTGTAACGTGATAGTTTCACGTTGTTTTCACGTTTTTACAATAAACTATCATGTTATAACGTGATATGGTCTAGTTTCTTTATTATATGGCTGAAAGCACTGTTCTGACGATCTGTGTTACCTCCTCAGAATGTCCTACCGTAGCGCGCATCTGTCGGTGCTACCCCTAGAAAAGTATGTTTACATGACAAAAACAACAACTGTTAGCTTTGATGTTAAACATAATCATGGGAAAATATTTTTCAAGTGACGGGATTGAAGTGGCAGCCTGATAAACCCGAGGGTCCCCCAATTTTTTTAAAACACGCTTTAGACAAAACAACCTAAGATGTGTTGCACTGCATGAGGCAAATGGTGGTCACACCAGATACTGACCGGTTCTGAGTCCCCAGACCCCCAATAAAGCAAAAAACTGCACATTCCAGGGTGGCCTTTTATTGTGGGCAGTATAAGGTACACCTGTGCACTAATCATGATGTCAGATCAGCATCTTGATGTGGCACACCTGTGAGGTGGGATGGATTATTTCAGCAAAGCAGAAGTCCTCACTATCACACATTTAGACTGATTTGTGAACAATGTTTGAGAGAAATGGTAATATGGTGTATCTGGAATGAATTTTAGATCTTTAAGTCCATCTCATGAAAAATGGTAGCAGAAACAAAGGTGTTGCGTTTATATTTTTGTTGAGCGTATAATACTTATAGGTCTGATAGTTTTGTGTTACATTTGGCAAAAGGGTCGAGGAAGAGGATGAGAGAGATCAGCGTACCTAACAATGAATTAGGCTCATTAACAGAGTAAAAAAGACAAAAACAAAAGAAACCGTAACTTATAAACAAATTTAGCACCAGTCTACAGGATTTTGTTGAGAAAGATGAGCATGTTAGCATGCGCTGGGGTCAGAAGCGAAAGCAGCCTGGAGCCCAGACTGACGGTCAGGCTGCTGTCGCGTCTGACCTGCAGCGCTGAGATCACCTGCTGTGAGGCGACAGACGTCGCTGTGATACACATACCTCTGTGCTAACTTGGCAAGCCTCTGGAATCTTGTTTAATTCATTTTCCACCAGTCTGTAGGGGTGCAATCCAGGGGTGGCGGAGCCTCCCTCAGAAAGTAATTGGTGAGTAAGTTTCTCTGCTCGTTGTGCATCTCGGCTCCTCCATGCTAACACCGACTTGATGCTAGGTTGATACCAAGAGCAGGATGCTCCGCTTCTAACCAGGGTTGGAAGAGCGTTCAAGTACTTATACACAGCTTCGCAGTGTTGGCAGTGAACTGAGACCTTTTGTTTTTTTGTTTTTTTAGTCAAAGTGGTCCCACGCCACACTTTGCTGCGACCTCTTCATGACAATGCTACTTTTGAAATACACAGAAACTCGCAAGAAACTGAGTCGGCCTGTGGGTTTTATTTTCAGTCATCGCCCTTGTGTGGTAAAGTGTTTAATTACTGCCACATAGCAAATTTAATTGCATTCCTTCAAAACTCACACTACGCAACAGAACATGCGTTAATTGATCGGTAAAAAAAAAATGTCATCGATGAAATTCTTAATGATCAATTAATCAATCGTCGGTTAATTATGCCCATCCCTAATGCCTAACATAACAATTGTATGAATAACGAAAACTTTTCTTTCAATCCACAGAACATGCTACCCGTTTAATATAAAGCTAAAACTAGCACATAAAGTTGCACAGAAAACCTTGATCAGAATATCATACCTGTTAAACAGGCCTATAGATGAATAGCACACTCTGGAAATCTGTTATTAGTTTGTAAAGCAGCTAATGAATATATACCAAGCCAGTAAGACGTAGAGCAGATAGCAGTATTATTACTCCAAAATATTCAAATGTAGTATGATTATAAGCACAAATAGCCCGCACAAAACACCGCATTTCACTGCAATTCTACAACTCTAATTAATGGGACTTGTTTACATGCAGTATAATGATATCACAGAAGTGAAACTAACATACAAGGTTGTCATGTAAACTTGCAACAAGTAGCTTAAGGAAAGCCTTAAAATATTTTGAATAAAAATTAGCCACTAATAAAATTATTTGAATAAAACTCACCAAACTCATGGATCTTCCAGGTAGGAATTCTTGATGACAGATTTGCTAAGTAAGCGAATTGTGATGTAACATCTAGATGTGCATGCACAGTGCTACAGGGTAGCACGGATTGAGGGGTAGCACAGATAGTCGGAACACCGGCGTACATATGAATACAAATTCGACTCCATCATGATGACAATTGTTCAAGCTACCTACTGCTAGGTATCTTCCATTTATATGTACCTGCCGAGTATGCTCCTCCCAGAAAGCCTTGCAGGATGCTCCACCTACCGGATTTTGTGAAGCCTGCCATACAGCAAGTCACATTTGTAGTCTCATTTGAACTACAAAATCGCTACCCGTCGACCCAAACTTACGTAGTGCTGTTATGGCCGATAGAGGGCCGCAAAGCGAATGTGGAAGTGCCGTTTCACCCGGTTATGAGTTGATGAACCACGGACACAAGTTCGGAAACATTATTTTACGGTTAAAAAAAAAACCTCTTTAGTGTTGCTTTAAAAGAACCTTAAAATCAATCCTAAAACATATGGGGAGCCAATGCAATGAATTTAAAACAGGTGTAATGTGCTCCCGCCTGCTGTTCTTCATCAGGACACGTTCTCCTGAATCTTGTAGAAGTTGTAAACCTGAGATACTCTTTTTAGGAAGAAGGATTAAAAGACAGTGATTGTAGTTTTGGTAAATGTTTCTCTCTCTGAGCCTCAGGACCGATGACTAAGACTTCAGTTTTGTCCTGGTTGAGCTGGAGAAAGTTTTCTGCCATCCAGGATTTGATGTTTAAAATGCAGTTAAAAAGTGCGCATCCATTGGCCATGTGTCATCAGGAGACATGGAGATGTATAACTGTGTATCATCAGCATAACTGTGAAAGTTAACTCCATGTCTTCCAATGACGCTGCCAAGAGGGAGCATAGAAAGGTTAAAAAGCACTGGGCCTAAAATTAAACCCTGGGGCACACCACATGTAATCCTGTGGACCTTAGAGGAGCAGGTATCTAAACTTATCATAAAAGTCCTGTTTGTCAGATAGGATGTGAACCATTTGTGAACAGCACCAGAGACGCCAATCTGTTTTAAACGGGTTAAAAGAATAGTGTGGTCCACTGTATCAAAGGCAGCGCTTAGATCCAGGAGAACCAACACCTTCTGGGCATCGTAGTTTAATCTAAAATCATTTAAAATCTTCAGAAGGGCTGTCTCTGTGCTGTGGTTCACCCTAAAACCAGACTAAAATTCCTCTAGGACATTGTGTTCATTAATAAAATAATTAAGTTGAATTAAAAGCAGCAAGTTAGATGATACCGGTAGAAAATTGTTAAAATCATTAAAATCTAAATTGCTTTTCTTCAACCTGGGCCTCACTACCGCCTGTTTAAAGGCGGCAAGAAAAACCCCCGTCAGAAGGGAGTAGTTCATCAAGGTTAAACTCTCATCTCTAAAAGACCTGTAAAATGGCTTAATTGGGTCCAAAACAAATGTGCTAGGCCTCACTGAGAAAACTTTATCAAGCGTCCCAGCTTCTACCAGGACAAAACTGTCCAGCATTTCCTCTGATAAAGACACACAATCAGATTTGTCTAAAACCATGTTACTTTGAGAAGATAAAGTATTACATCTGATGGTGTCTAGCTTCCCTTTGAAGTGGTCTGCGAACTCATCACATAAGGTGTTTGAGGGGATTTTCTGAAATGCATTAGTAGCACGGTTAGAAATTTTGTCAATTGTGGAAAAATAGAATTTTGGGATTATGTTTATTATATGAAATGAATTTGGAAAAGTATGCATTTCTTGAATTTCTTACTGCGTTATTGCATAATTTAAGAAGTTCTGTGTATATTTGATGGTTTATTGGGATGTTATTTTTCCACAATTTTCTCTCTGCCACCCTACAAGTTCTCTAGTTTTTTTAAGATTTTCATTTCTCTACGGTGATGCAAATTTTTAATGTGAACTTTTAGTTTTAGTGGGCCAGGCTTATTGCCAGCATGCAGGTGCCCTGTCTATTAAGATGGAGCCCATCCACCCTAAACAAGTGACTCCTGCCCCAGAAAATGTTAGTTGTCTATAAAACCGATGTTGTGCATCATAGTGGTAGAGGAAAGCCAAGTGTTCAGAGATAAAAGTCTGCTAAAACGACCAATCCTCTGCCAATGGTTGGAGTGGGGCAGTGATAAAAACAGACTCGTGAGTTTTTAAAAAGATTGAAAAGGTTGATAAAATTATGCTTCAGGATGTTCACAGCTATAATTAAACGTATCATATATTTAGGTGCCTGGACATTTTAAAGCTGTTGTCAGAGCTGTCCCAATGGACCCTACTGACTGATATTGTAAAACGGAATTATGTACTGTTAACCAGACCATTTCTAGATCTTTCAGCAGCCTCAGCTGTCTAATGTACCACTAATGCCTTTAAAACACTTTAACTGGTTTTTCATGGGTTGTCAGTTCCTTATCAATAGGAGGATCTTTTGTGATGTCGAAGTTCATGTTTTCTCGCAATGCGTCATGGTACTGTGTGGCAGGAAGCAGCGTATTTTACCTGAAATTCTATTGTTGTGGATCTTTCGAGGACGATTTAGCAAAGGTGATGGTTCATTCTTGCTGTATAGTTAATATGTTGGGGGCCTGATAAAAGTGTTTTTCGAATTACCTACGAAAAGGATAACGAAAAACAAAATAGATGGCTGCGGGCAATAAGGTGATTAAAGGAGCTGTATGTAAGAAATGTATTTCAATTAAGTATAAAATGGCCCTGATATGTCACCAGACATTAAGAAAACATGTTAATTTCAAATACTTATATCACTGACAACAGTAGTATGGCCAGGATATTGTCATTTAAAAAGTGAAGTTGCAGCCCTCAACTGATGTGGATGATGTCATCTTGTATTTTGGCCTGAAGCTCCACCCTCCATCTATCTACCAATCACAGTCAGTAGTGTTTCGGCATCGGGGTTGCCACCTCTGCTCTAGTTGCTACACCTGCAGCTACAAATGTGTTTCGGATAAAAAAATGTCTAACGTTACTACACCTAAAAGACCTCGTTATCATTCAGAAATACTTCGTGACAAAGTCCGAAATAAAACAAGGATTTGTATAGGAGATGCCTATCCAAGATGGAGACGGCTGAAAACAGAAGAGTTTAAAGACAGACGCCAAGGTTGCTAATTATCTCCTGGAGAGGTACGATTCATCTATGTTAGGCTAACTTGTACTTAATGTAAATGGACATTTCAGATATTCGTGACAGTCGAACAAAGTTATGCATGTTCGTGAAAAGTGATATTACGTTAGCGCATATGGAGGAGGAGGGTCATCGAATTGAAAAGATAAGGAATTGTTTGGGAAATAAAAACGGCGAGTCGTCATTGCTAACATGAGCAATGCATTATCAGAGCCCGTTTCTCTGTCATTATAATTAACAGAAAAAAACTTACTGTGTAGGACTCGTTACTTCCCATTGGAAGCTCCTTGTAGCAGCCTACGTTCCTGCTGGATCCTGTAGCCTATCTGGCAACCAGGGCCACCTTAAACAGCTGATTGGCCCCGGGGCAGAGAGGCTCAGTAGCCCAAACAACCCCCCCACGGCTCTTATATATGTATGTGTTATATATACGGCTCCTATATATGTGTGTATAGATGGATACACTACCCATCTATCATAGATAAATAGATAATATGCTGAAAATTGAAAATATATTATCAAAGCCAACATATATTTTATTTTTGTATTGAACATCATAAAACATATAACAAAGTAGTGAATACCACCATCACCTCTGCATAAACATCAAATAGTGATGAAAATGAAAAATAAAATCTATTTTAAAAGAAGCCGTGGAGCTTTATAACTTAGAATAAAAACCTAAACAAAAGCAGCTGAGAACAGCTTGTTGTGCATCATACACACACACTCCTTTCAGCACCATGGGCAGCAATATGGCCAATGTGTCAGCAAGTGCTTATTGATTTACATTTAACCTGTTCCACCCCACAGCCCCGCCGCCGGGTCACTGTGGGGGAAGGGCGGAGAGAATGTCTGAATTTAGTTGACCTGTGGTCACTGGTTGCTAAGCATGTTCTATCATTACAAACCTCAGAATCTCATCTAAAGACTCATAAATATTTTTTGTGACCTCCAAACCCAGAAAAAATAACATGCAATTAAAAGAGCAGTTGTGCTATTTTGCGATTTTTACATGAACACATTCAACCAAACCTGTCGGTCACCCTGCCGAACAGAACCAAGCAAACTTTGCCTTCCATGAAAGCCAGCATCTCACAGATTCTAAAGCTGCAAGTTTCATCACGCTACGTGCAAATGAGCAGCAAAATAAGCCCAAAAATACGTACAGCATTTGAAAAACAATAGCATACATTTTTCCTTACCTTTGTTTTTTCTGTGCTGAAAAGAATAATCCACCCTGATATGACTGTATTTCCAGAATAATTAAAATATCCAGTGTGTATATAGAAAAGAAAAAGTGAAAAAAAAGGAAAACCAAAAATCTAATGTCTCGCTCCGATTGGCTGCGCCTCCTCACCTGCGGTAGGTTCCCTGCTGCGCGGGCTGCTCCATGCGTACAGCTGCTGCTGCAACGTCCTCTCTGCCCGGTGTGTCAGAGAGCTAGCTATGTCCAACTTCTTTAGCTGACTTAAAGAATTCTGTCAGCTTAGGCATTTTCTTTCTTATTTCTTTGTCTCAAAACTCCTTCTCACGAATCGCTTTTCTTTTCAGAGCACTGCTCTCAAATTTCTTCCCCGACATTTTTCCATGTTTCTTTACATCCAGACGACCACGCCCAATGGGAACTTTAGAGGCCACGTGGGTGAAGTAGGTCACTTGTAATTCGGATCAATCAGCAGCATTAAATTAGCATTTAAGTTGATTGACAGAAAACCTGACAAGTTATAAAACAAAGTTTCTTTGGGTTTTTTTTTTTACTGAAATGATAGGCCCCCTGAGCGTCATAGGCCCCTGACCACCGCCCTGGTTGGCCCGTGCATTAAGGCGGCCTGGCTGGCAACCTCGAGTCAGGGGGGATGGGGAGGGGATACACGGCTCTACAGTAATTTTAAAATGATTGCAGTACCAGTTTTGGCCACAATCTTACATACGGCTCCTTTAAACCCGGATGATCTGAAGAAAGCCTGGATTCCTGCAGCGTTCATTTCTAGGTTCCTATAATTTCGGATGAAAACATCTAGTTTTATACCTAAATCACATTGATAGAGGGTCCATGTCTTTTTAACGTTATCAGAATTTAAAAAATATATTGTTCAGCAATGCTTTGATACCTGCAAGCTTCACTGGTACATGCAGCAGTTGTTAGTCTTGCACTGACAGCTGCTTCTACTTTGAACATTAAAAGAACGGTGTAAGCGGTGATATTCTGTTTTTCACCAGAGACCATTAAAATGATCATGTTACTTTACTACTAAAATTGTATAACATCGACTACATTTCCAAAAATAAATAAGGACACTGATGAATGAAGAATTACCCAGCTTTGCAGTCACAGTGAGCAGTGAGAATTTTGCCATTCTCTTTAGCGATCACCCACGGGAGATGTGAATCACGCTGAGACTCTGCTTGGCCAGGTCTGACCTCTGCTTTCAGGAAGACCACAGCTTTCTGTTTCGTTGAAGAGATTGGCCCAACTTTTCTTGAAATAAAGTAATCATAGGCCTCCAGACTTTTGAAAGCCTTTAATTTATCATGAGTAAATGTTCCAGGGCTTTCTATTAGGTAGGAATAAATGTCTTCCTAGCAGATTTGTGGCCAAGACACCGGCGAATCGGACCAACGTTTTTATCATCCCAGATCTCATGTGAGCTTTAAAGGGGCTATATGCAATTTGCTGAAATTTAAACTCACAACTGACACCTGTGGCCAAAAAACGGAACTGCTCTTCCTTTCTGCTCACTCTCGCAGCGCGCGCTTGTACGCCGGTCGCTCTGTGGAGTTACTGTTGGTGTCAGAGTTGTCCTTGGTCTCTTCTGTGTATTCGCACAATCCATTGAACTGCTTGCGAGTGCTGACTAGCGGTGGTGGCAGAGTGATCTGAAACATTTAACGTGAACGCGTCTCACATCCGCAGACAGCGCGGGAAAATCCGACCCGACAGAAAATAGAAAAAATTGGATACAGGCTTATAGATGCACCCACTGTGAGCTGACAAGGTGTCAGTATGCTCATCAGGAGATGTTTGAGTCATAAATGGTCAAATAAAAAGGCTATTGTTACGTTTATTTTGGGGGAAAAGTTGCATTTAGCCCCTTTAAATCTCGATTTTGTCATCAATGCAGATTTTAAGCTTCTCTGTAAACCTTTTCCTGTCTTCAGAAGTTAAAACGTGTATATATTGGGGATTTCGCCCGCTAACTCTCTTAAAAACATTCGTCACCTCTATACCGCCTGACATTTTTGTTTTTTCTTGCCATCCAACCGCATGCGCACAACGATGTCAACATAAATCCTCATATAGAGACTGTCTTCTAATTTACTTATAAGAACTTAATACGGTAAAAATCAGATTTCAACAGAGGCAGCTGGCTTTATCGAAAGTTTTACCCCCTGTGGAAAAACACTTAATAAAAGGTAAGCAGCAAGAGCGAAATGCAGGATTCAAATCAGTAATTGGAAGGTGTAAAGAAAGAGCTAGATAAGCTCACTAAGAAACTAAACGACTGCGAGGCTGTTTGATTGTAGCTCACGGTTTGCTGGAACGCTTCCTGTGACAAGATGCTGGTCATCTTTCTCTCCAAAACTGTTTGGTTTCTAGAGGGAGTGCGTTGGACAAAGCAGTCCAGCCTGCCAGCTACGGGAGGGAAAGCAGTTCCACCTTCTCTGAGCTAACACCCAAACTAAATAAAGTGCTACTGTTGTGAGACATGCTGCATTCAGGGTTAGGGTTAGGGGTTACTAACCCTCCTAACCCTAACCCCTGGTGACTTTAGTGGGTTACGCCTGGCATCAGAGGCCTCCAGAAGGTTGCATGGTTGCCATGACAACAGGGATTGATGTTAATGTGGTGAGTTTCCAGGTGAAAACCAGCTGTGAACAGATACGTTACTGCCTGGAGCAATTGAATGAAAGATATGAGTGTTATCTTGCCTGCTGCTTGGCCAAACAGAAGGGACACTTTTAAGTGGCTTATTTTTATAACTCTTCACCATTTATTGCTTTTACCCTAATTAAGGACAACCCTTACCTAACCCTTACAGTTAGGGGAAGGGTTGGGTGCCTTCAAAAAAAATTTGCCACAGCATCGTAGATGGGATCAAGTATTTTAGTTACTTTTAATTTGAAGTTAGAATCTTTAGTTTTGTGGTAATTATTAGTACTTCTTTAACATGACAAACCTGTGATCTTTTTAATCTGAAAAATAGCCTTTTTATTGGATCTATAAGTAGCTGGCGCAGCCTTGATGCAACTGTGTTAACATCTGTCTTTGCAGATGTTTATGCAGACTTTTTTTATTGGACGTGGCTTAAACCATTTCTGGTCACATGTCAGTTTTGAGTTTTTTTGCATCTTTCCTAAATATTTTGATAATTTATTGAAAATGTATGTATGTGTATGTCTATTTAGATCTGTGCTGGGAGTGCAGAGAGAGTTTCCTGTTCCAACAGCAGAGGGACCTGAGGGAGTACACCCAGGCTACCATCTATGTCCGCAAAGTCATTGAAGACAAGATGGTATGAGAACATGGTGAACATTGATTACTGTGTTTAGAAGCAAACATCTTCTGTAAGAGGTGTAGTGTACAGACTCTTAACTTCATCATACTGTCCCCCATCTACGTAGACAGCAAAAGATGGAGCTCCAGAGCTGAATGCCTGCAGCTCTGAAGCAGAAGAGGAGAGGGAGGAGCTTCCAAAGGTGGATGGAGAGAAAGACCCAGACTTCAGTCAGGTAATTAGATTACTGTATTATACACTTTCATTTTGTACATCAACCTGACTTCTAGGAGCTGTCCCCTGATTGCCTCCTCCATGTCATTAGAACAGGTTAACATATTATCCGTCTGTGATTGGCTGATAATCTTTGACTGATGTTAATGTTTTGAATGCTAACAATAGTGAATGATCCATTACTAGCTTATGACATCATTGTTTTCTTTAGGTACAAGATCCTGCGAAGCGGCTGAAGTTGAATGACAGCAGTGCAGCTTTGCTGGCTGCTCCTTCTGTCAGCAGCATGATGAAACTAGGAAGTATCAGAAGAAGCACCCGGCACAGGAAACTCCGAGGAGAGAAAGCACTCATTGTTTCAGCAAATCAGACACTGAAGGAGCTGAAGATTCAGGTGAGGGCCTCCCAGTACAGTCTGGAGCTGTATGCTTGTCTTGTGTTGCGTGGCTAACCCTACTGTGTTTGTGACTGTAGATTATGCATGCCTTTTCTGTGGCTCCATTCGACCAGAACCTCTCTATCGACGGAAAAAGTCTCACAGATGACTCAGCCACATTAGGCAGCCTGGGTGTTACCCCAGAATGCATCATCTGTCTAAAGGTTTGCTCTTCTTCACCACTCCATCACTGGAGACATCAGCAACTTTAATGTCAAATCTTTCTTCATCATGGTTGTTTCTTCCAGGCTGATGAGCCAGTGACAGATTACGCTGCAATGGACGATGCCTATCAGGGTAAGAGCCTTCATGTCATCTACAGATGTTGGATAACGTGGTACTAAAAGCTTTTGGTGGTGACCCAAATCTTTCTCTGTGGCTTCAGGGTTGTTGTTTTGTTTCTTTTCTACATTTCTGTGGTGTACTGAAAATCAACCATTATAACAAATCGTTCAGATGAATGAGAAGATTCCATGTTTACTGTATTGGCCCATCTCCTTGATATCACCATGTGGGCCAGATCCTGTCTGATTGTGACCCATTCGCCTCTCATCAGGATCTGGGGCTGCAGACTTTACAACATTTAGTCACTGCTACAACCATTTCTGTCGATAGAAACATGTCTACTTTGTTAGGCAAGGCAATTTTATTTGTATAGCACACTTTCAACAGCAGTGTAATTCAAGGTGCTTTACATGATTTGGTGATTTAAAAAACAGACAGACATGGAATATAACATTGGAAATTAAAAGTAAAAGAAACACACATCACACATGATACACAATAAAGCAAGAGAGCATGAACACATTTTATACAATCATTTACTCGAAGACAATTCTAAACAGATGGGTTTTTAGTCTCGATTTAAAGCAGTTCAGAGTTTCAGCAGCTCTGCCCTCGTCAGGAAGTTTGTTCCAGATAAGGGGAGCATAGAAACTGAAAGCTGCTTCTCCATGTTTAGTTCTGAGTCTAGGGATGTTTAGTAGGCTAGAGTTGGAGGACCTGAGTGGTCTTGGGGGTTGGTACCAAGACAGCAGGTCTTTAACATATTTTGGTGCTAAGCCATGTAATAATTTATAAACTAGTAAAAGTATTTAGAAGTTTATTCTCTGAGCTACAGGGAGCCAGTGTAAGGACTTTAGAACTGGGGTGATGTGCTCTACTTTCCTAGTTCTAGTGAGGAACACGAGCAGCAGCGTTCTGGATCAGCTGCAGCTGTCTGATTGACTTTTTAGGCAGACCTGTGAAGACGCTGTTGCAGTAATCAATCCAACTAAAGATAAACGCATGGATGAGTTTTTCTAAATCCTGTTGCGACATCAGTCCTTTAATCCTAGAATTTTTTTTCAGGTTATAGAAGGCTGACCTTGTTATTGCCTTTATATGACCCTGGAGGTTCAGGTCTGAGTCCATTACTACACCTAGAGTTATGGCCTGATCAGTAGTTTCTAGCTGCATTAATTGAAGCTATGTGCTGAATCTTGATTGTTCCTCTTTAAGTCCAAAAATAATAGGTTCAGAGTCACCTAGTGACATTGTAATGTAGAGCTGAGTATCATCTGTATAGTAATGGTAGCTAATCTTATGGGTTGTTATAATCTGGGCTAGTGGGAGCATGTAGATATTAAATAAGAGGGGCCCCAGGATGGAGCCCTGGGGCACCCCACATGTGATTTCTGTTCGTTCTGATGAAAAGTTTCCTATTGAAACAAAGAAGTCCCTGTTCTTTAGGTAAGACTCGATACCAGCCAAGTACTGTACCAGAGAGTCGGACCCAGCTCTCCAGTTGTTCCAATAATATATCATGATCAACACTGAGGTCCAACAGAACCAGCACTGGTTCTACTACAGTCTGTATTTATGCAGATGTCATTGAAAACTTTGATGAGGACAGTCTCGGGGCTGTGGTTACCACGGAAACCAGACTCAGAAACATAAAAGCGGTTGGTCATTGTTATTAGGCTATTTAACTGCTGATTTTACATAAGGTTGTCTTCTTTTTTTCCAGTGAGAATGCCTGAGGAGGGATTTAAAGGTACGTTTCTCTCATTTGATCTCTAAGGTTTTATTTGATTAGAGGAGTGAGATCACCATGTATAATAAAAATGACTTCACAAACCTGTCTGAAATGCCTTATCCCTTTAATATTGTGAACTTCATATTCAGATATGTTCAATCATTCTTATATTTGTGTCCCTCGTCAGGTACAGGCCTTCTGGGGCACTGAGAAACGCTCATCTGTAGCCATAACTAAATTCCATGGAAAGTGGAGGAGAAATGCTTGAATATGTGAAGTGTCAATATATAAATAAGTGCTTTCATTTTTTCATGTTTTGGCTAGGTTTTCTTTAATAAAACTGTGACTGTTGTAAAGAATCTGTTTTCCTTTGCATAAGAGTAGCTGGTCTTTTGATACATTTTAAACTTCAGTGTGGTCTTCCTTCAGGCTAACCAATCTGAGCATCTTGAGTAAAGGGAAAGGATCCGTTCTTCTCCAAGTTGTGCTTTTAGTTCATTTTTGCAGTTTTTTACTATTATTATTATAGTTTTAAAAAATGTAAGCCAGTCATCTTTTCATTATGTGGAGGCTTGTGTGCTCACTGCTCAATTTACAGAACTGTCAAAACAATGCTCGAGTAAATATCACTGCTCCTAAATGTTGGAACATTAATCAGCCGACATCATAACATTAAATCAGTATCTTATCTGTCAGAAACTTGAAAGAAGCGGCAAGATATGTGGAAGAGCTGATTATAATTTTTTCAAGTTTCAGCGGTAAAAACGTGAATTGAAAGTAGGAACTGAAGGCAAGTAGTTACATGTCCAGTTCTTTTCTCTTGTCATTTCTTATGGACAATAAAGCTATTTTTAAGGCAACTATCACTCTTGAATTCTAATAACTGTTGTTGTTTCAGCTCTGTCTTGAATACCTTCTAAACCATGTTCAGATAGGATGAAACATGTTTCATGTATAAAGACGTGAGAATAGAAACACCCTCTTGGTGTTTATTTAGGAGGCAAGAATTATCCCAAACCGCCAAAATAAGACTGCACGCCATTAAAGAGTTGGCTAGGTTCTCTCCGATGCAGGCAGGCAGGACAGGACCAGCAGTCAGCCTGACACATCTCCAAGAACCATGGGTCATCAACCAGAAACTTGCCAGTTAATGGATCAACACCACCAAAGCTTTCAGGGCTGCCCCCCACACCACCAGCCCCTGCATAACCGGATCAGAGAATGGGTCAGGACCAACAGAAGGCCAGCAGCCCTCCTCTCTTCCTCATGTATGCATGTATGAGTTTTAATGTGAAACGTTGCTGTGGAGGGAGGAGTGCGTGTCTGAACTGAACTGAGATAATGAATCATGGTGTGTCTGCTCCCACCATATACCATGTGTCTGAATGACAGATGTCAGTAGAAGCAATTGGAGTTATTATTAGACGAACACAGGGCATGTCACAAAACGTTCAGTGGTCCCAGTGGCAGACCCAGACCAACATCTTGGGAGCCCAAGGCTGAGGCCAGCTGCTCTGTTAGCGGTTAGACATAATTTGCACACAAAAAATACTTCAGTCTCTTTTCAGCTGCAGGTAATTGCATTTGCATGCTAAACTTTAACCAAAAAGTAACTCATTCTTAAATTGTGGTACAAAATTGAACTGCATCAAGAGAATGATGGAAAACAAAGTTCTTCCATATTCAGGCCATACTCCGCCCTCTGCCGGGCGGTGGACCTCAGGGTGACCCTGGACCTTCTGTACAGATTTGATTCTACTGAGTAATGCAACACCCGTCAACCAGGTGGCGCTGCTCTCTGGCAGCACTACATGTCTGACGTAAGCAGTTTCCGCTGTGGCTAAGCTTTATTGTGCATGTCACTGGAATTGTCCACCAAAGAAGTTTAAATAAAGAGCTGGAACTTTGAATGAAAGGTAAAGAGGGCTGGCAGAATCATGGCGGAGCTGTGTCTGCTGCTCGTCCCGCTTCTTTATCCCTTTAGGGGCTTTGTTTGAGAGAAGCTGCTTCGTTCCGAGGATAAGAGCACCTCTAGCTAAAGCTAGCTGCTGACTGACCGCAGAGACAAAAAGCTAGTTATTTAGCTGTGGGCTAAAGCTAGAAGCTGCTCCTGGAACCCAGGCAGGAGTCGGATTTGTTTACTGCTGTCATTGTGTGAGGACATGGTCTACTGCAACAAGGCTTTTAAAGGACCGAGTAGCGTTAGCTTCCCTTCCCTCCATTCATTGGCTCCCTGTTAAATCCAGAATAGAATCTAAGATCCTCCTCCTTACATACAAAGCCCTTAATAATCAGCTCCATCAGAGATCTAATTGTTCCATATGTTCCCAACAGAGCACTTTGCTCTCAGACTGCAGGTTTACTTGTAGTTCCTAGGATTTCTAAAAGTAGAATGGGAGGCAGATCTTTTAGTTATCAGGCTCCTCTCCTGTGGAACCAGCTCCCAGCTTTAGTCCGTGAGGCAGACACTCTGTTTGCTTTTAGGAATGCTGAAAGCTTTTGTTTATTGACTTTTAGTTATAATAATTTAGGTTACTCTGAGCTAGCTCTGTAGTTCTGGTTTTAACTGGGGGCGACTGAGCCTCAGGAGTGAGGAGTTCGTCTTGTAACCGGAGGGTTGCTTGCTCCGCCCGCCCGTCTGTCGTTGTATCCTTGTGTCCTTCACCCTTCTGCCTACTGGTGGTCAGAGGCGCCTTGCTTCTGTCAGTGTGCCCCAGGGCAGCTGTGGCTACAATATAGCTTACCATCACCAGTGTATGGATGGGTTTTGGGGTCCCCAAGGACTAAATAAAGTGCTATACAACTACAGGCCATTTACCATTCAACTGTACAATGCTGTTCAGTTCAGGTTATTTATGTAGAGCTAATTCACAACAGATGTTATCTCAAGAAAAGTCATTCCAACTCGATCAAGAATTTATTCCAATCAGTTTAAAAGTTTTCTATCTAACGAATCCCAGGAGATTCATCAAGTCATTGACTTGTAGCATTCTCTCCTCTTGGACCAACATGTAGCGACAGTAGACAGTCGCCTGTGTTGTGTTGTTGACCTCACAACAATCCCTCATACTGACCAAGCATGTAGCGACAGTGGAGAGGAAAAACTCCCCTTTAACTGGAAGAAACCTCCAACAGAACCAGAACCAGGCTCAGTAGGAGCGGCCATCTGCCACGAACGTCTGGGGGTTTGAGAAGACAGCAGAAACAGAAGGAACAGAAGATCTGATGTAAGAGAACTTTCTATGTTACAGAAAGTAAAAAGTTAATAACAGGACACAGTGGATGTTCAGTTACTGGGAGGATCATCCCAGTCGATGCCCCCCGTCCAACAGGGCATTGCAGCCAAGCAGGATACCAGACCAGGTATATCTTCTATGGAGAGAAAAACACTGAGAGAAAACAAAGTTAACAGTCGAAATAACGGAATGTACTATAATACAACTGGAGAGTAGTAGGAGAAAAGGAAGTAGCAGAGTGAAGAAAATTGGTAAGTCTGTCCTCCAGCAGTCTAAGCCTATAGCAGCATAACTACAGAGCTAGCTCAGGATGACCTTAGCCACTCTAACTATAAGCTTTATCAAAAAGGAAAGTTTTAAGCCTGGCCTTAAAAGTAAACAGAGTGTCTGCCTCACGGACTAAAGCTGGGAGCTGGTTCCACAGGAGAGGAGCCTGATAACTAAAAGATCTGCCTCCCATTCTACTTTTAGAAATCCTAGGAACTACAAGTAAACCTGCAGTCTGAGAGTGAAGTGCTCTGTTAGGAACATATGGAACAATTAGATCTCTGATGTATGATGGAGCTTGATTATTAAGGGCTTTGTATGTAAGAAGAAGGATCTTAAATCCTGTTCTGGATTTAACGGGGAGCCAATGAAGGGAAGCTAAAACAGGAGAAATGTGATCTCTCTTTTTAATATTCGTCAGAACTCTTGCTGCCGCATTTTGGATCAACTGAAGGCTTTTAATGGCATTTTGTGGACTTCCTGATAGTAAAGAATTACAGTAGTCCAGCCTTGAGGTAACAAATGCATGGACTAGTTTCTCAGCATCACTTCTGGACAGGATGTTTCTAATTTTAGCAATATTCCGGAGGTGAAAGAAATAAATCCTAGAAACCTGTTTAATATGGGATTTAAATGTCAAGTCTCGGTCAAAAATAACGCCGAGGTTCTTTACGTTATTACTGGGGGCCAATTTAATGCCATCCAGATCAAGTGATTGACTAATCAGTTTCTGTTTAAGAACTTCTGGTCCAAAGACAGCAACTTCTGTTTTTTCAGAATTTAAAAGCAAAAAGTTTAGGGTCATCCATGTTTTTATGTCTTCCAGACATGCCTGTAATCTACCTAACTGACTGGGTTCATCAGGATTTATGGATAAATATAGTTGTGTATCATCGGCATAGCTGTGGAAATTAATCCCATGCTGTCTAATGATTCTACCAATTGGGAGCATATATATGGTGAACAGAATTGGTCCAAGCACAGAACCCTGTGGAACTCCACAAGTAACCCTTGAGAGTGAAGAAGATTTATCAATTAGATGAACAAACTGGAATCTATCAGACACATATGATTTAAACCAGCCTAGTGCTGTTCCTTTGATCCCTGCAACATGTTCAAGCCTTTCTAAGAGAATATTATGATCGACTGTGTCAAAAGCAGCACTGAGATCTAACAAAACCAGAACAGACACAAGTCCATTATCTGAGGCCATGAGAATATCATTAGTAACCTTCACCAGTGCTGTTTTGCAACTTGGATGAGGAAAATTAAGGGTTAGATGTTCAAAAGAACTGTAGCTATCAATTGGTCTGGGACTAGTTAGTAAATCAGAACGAAAAATGGTTGCAACTCCTCCTCATCCAGTATTTCTAGGAATGTGAAAATTTAAATGACTGGAAGGAGTTGACTCATTTATACTGACATAATCCTGCTGCAACCAGGTTTCTGTGAGACAAAGAAAATCAATGTGATTATCACAAATCAAGTCATTTACTAACAAAGTCTTTGAGGAGAGAGATCTTATGTTTAATAAACCACATTTAATAGATTTATTTTTCTGTTCAGTCAAAGTTGTATTTATCTTTATAACAATCACAATCTGATCCAATCCAAACTTTTCCAATATGATATTGATACGGGTCAGTGCAATTAAAAAATTTTTTTTAGCTGTTAACTTAATTATATGGCTGTAATTTAATGATGCAACACTGAGTGGGATCACAGTTCACCAGGGGAAACTGTATTAACCCTTTCAGACCTAAACCTTAGCCCATCTGGACTTTTCCCTCCTACTCTAGCTGTAAAAGGGCAAACAATGTTAAACGATTAAATCGATTTTTGGACATATGACTACATTTTTCGGAATTTGTATAAGAATCGATTCAGAATCTTCATTTTTTCAATTTTCAACCTAGCACTATGTAAGAGAAATTTCTATATTACAGAAAGTAAAAAGTTGATAACAGGACACGGTGGATGTTCAGTCACTGGGAGCATCATCCCAGTCGATGCCCCCCGTCCAACAGGGCATTGTAGCCAAGCAGGATACCAGACCAGGTGGAGCTTCTAACAATACAACTGGAGAGTAGTAGGAGAGAAAAGTAGCAGAGAGAAGAAAAGTGGTCACTCTGTCCTCTAGTCTACACAGAGATGAAACAAAGTGTAGCAGCAAAAATATTTCATTGAATAAGTGTCTCCTCCACAAGGAGCCAGCGTTTCAGGACACCATAAACGATCATGTTTGAAATCGGGTCCCAGAGTGTTTCCGTGATTATGAGTTCTCTGGCATTCCTATGTGTAACACGCACACGGTCCTGTGGATAAAAGTAAACAGACATGGCGGGTAGTAAAGCAAATATTGACCTTATTATGGATCTTAGAAAACAATTTACTGTCCCTCCTTTATCACCAGCAGCAAAAAATGGATCCGAAGAACCACAGACACCATATGCTTTAGAATAAAGCTCTCATTTGAAGCTAGATTTGTACTGGATGACTGCACATGCTCACTGTTCTTTTCTGTTTTTCTGGGAGTGTCACAGTGCCACCAGTGGGCTTGGCATATGTACTGCAGCATTTTAGGCTGCTTTGTGTTATTTCATGAGGACAAAGTTTTTAATAATTGTGGTGCCGTTTTTACAGACTGTTTTTGAAACTACGCCTGTTTTGTCTCTGTGTAGAGCAGGCCTTAGCTTAAAGCAGCATAACTACAGAGATAGCTCAGGATTACCTTGCCGCTTTAAAATGAATCTGTTTTTAACTAGAAGCTTTATCAAAAAGGAAAGTTTTAAGCCTGGTCTTAAAAGCAGACAGGGTGTCTGCCTCTGAATTACAGTAGTCCAGCCTTGAGGAAACAAATGCATGGACTATTTTTTTAACAATCACTCCTGGACAGGAGCTTCTAATTTTAGCAATATTCTGGAGGTGAATGAAGGAAATCCTAGAACCCTGTTTAATATGGGATTTGAATGCGAAGTCTTGGTAATCAGCTTAGTAACCATTACCCTGGTTTCCATGTTATTGTCTATCATTCACATTCACAGGTAGGCCTTGACCCCAATTCAAGCCCTGACTGGCACTGTTTGCAGCCCAGTAACTATAGAACAGATGTGTGAAACAATGACTTGAAGAACAAAATGTATCTTCAAGAGTCAGTTCTCTCACACCACAGGCCTGGACATCTGCAAAGGAGCACCAAACATGGGAAATGGAAGGGTGGAAGATTTATTCTTTCATGTGAAAAACAAATTGTGGACTTCTCTTGGCTGTCAGTGTTACAAGCGTGACAATGATATCGTACTGGAGATGTTTTCTGTGGTAAACAGTCTGTGTGTGTGTGTGTGTGTGCGGGGGGGGGGGGGGTCCTGGTTTTTGAGCATCCTGTATGGTTCACTTTGAACGAGTTTGTCTTTAAAGTGCCCCAAGGTTACAATTGTTGTGAATTGGTGCTATATCAGTTGAAGTGAATTAGACCCTATCAGTTGAAGTTGATGTTTGTCTGCAGAGCGGTCGTCACCATGATGGAGCTCCCTGACTTCAGCAGGCAGCTGATGCAGCAGCTTTGGACCCTGAGGAAGGAGGGTCTGTTCTGTGACTGCACCATCCTGGTGGGAGATAGTCCTCACAGGGCTCACAAGGTTGTGTTGGCTGCCTCCAGCATGCTCTTCAGGTACAGGTGAAAACACTGAGGATTGATTCAAATCCAGAAAGCTTCTGAAACATTCAGCAAATTTAGATCAAGTGTAGTTTGAAAGCTGGTGGAATGGGAACAGTAACAACCTCTGGCCCTTGTTCAGGTCCCTCTTGGATAGCTCTGACACCATCTCCATCGACACCACTGTGGTTTCCTCCCAGGAGTTTGGCTCGCTGCTGGAGATGCTCTATACCGGCAGGTTGCCTCTGGGGAAGCACAATGCCAGCCGCATTGTTGCGGCGGCGGACAGCCTGCAGATGTTTGATGTCGCTGTGGGCTTTAAGAAAGTCCTCACCTCTCTGGTGAGTCAGAAAGCTCCTGTTCTGGACCCTTGTAGGCAGACAAGCAGCCAAGAGGATTCCAGCAAAGCCTGGAGGGAGAACCCTGAAAGTCCAGCTTCACAGAAGATGGAGACAGCAGCTGAGCTGGAGAACAACTGCTGTCATGACAACAAGCAGGATGCAGAAGAACCAACTCCTAAAAGAGCCCGTGAAGAGCTCTCTGGTTTGTTTTTAGACTTTCCATCAAATATGTCTTTGATATTCTGAATTAGAGCAGCAAGTATACCGTTAGTACAACACAATGTTCCAAATAAATCCAGAGTACAGTAACCTCTGCTCTTAGCTGCCACCTCAGGTAAAGACATGCTGAAGGTTTTGAGAAAAATGGAGCCTTCATCTTGCCAATTTGACATCACTTTAATATTTCTCAGAGCTGGAGCAGACAGACGGAGGCTTCTCTGACCATTCTTCTTTTCACAATGAGTCTTGGCTCATTTCTAATACTTCCAGTTCAGTCCACAGGTACCTGTCATACCCTGTTCAGGTGTGGGACTGAGATGGTCATGGAAGAAGGTTAATGTTTTACCTGATCAGTTGTTTCTGTGTTGATTTTGCCTCAAGTGATCCTTTTTTAGTCTTCTGTCTGAAGCCACCAACTTTTTACTTACTCTTCCTGTATTTATGCCACACCGTTGGAAATAAAACGAGCCCACAGCATCACAGATCCTGCACTATATTTAGAAGTGGGCATCAGGTGATTTTTCCACTTATCGCCATCTGCTTTCCAATAGACTCACCTGGATTGTTTAGCTGCTGAAACGCTCCGTCTTATTTACATTTGTCGTGTCTGGACAGAACAGACCAGCCTGCCTTCCAAACATTCAGTTAGCATGGAGACAACTTTTAATGCTCATCATGAAGACTTTGAGATGCCACTCTTTGTAGAAGTTTTCTAACAGTGAGTTTTCAAGATTTAATTCAGTTCACAAATATTTTTCTACCCCAAAGGGAAATGAAATGTCATAATGTCATAACTCGTGTCATCCAAGTATCGAGCTAACAGCTTAACACCCGGCAGCAGAGACCATATTCCATTGTAACATGATGGATAATATGATGATAAGCTCTGCTAATCCACCTCATTAGCTGATGGATGGAAGAGATGGTTTGAGCTTCCCCCCTCTTGATCTGCATCAATGGTTGACCCCTCTAACCATCCTCCTTACTCTGCAAAGTGGAAGATAAACGTTTAAAACAACAGTTTCACGTCTTTAAACGTCCTAATTATTGTGGCTGTAGAAATGGGCTGGTTTAGACCAGTAGCTATGTCCCTGTTCCCTCGTCGTTCCTATTATGAAGAGATGTAACCTCTCTGTCAGGCTGCATTCATAACCATCGAAATAAAAACAATCCTAATGGAAAGTTCCAAAGCTGATCCACAGAAACAGAAAGCTATAAAATTTTAACAACACTTCCGCCGCATTAAATTTCTAAGGATTTAGGATTCCCAACACTACAACATCATTGTACTGATGGTTAGCATGACTCCTTCTTTTCCCTGAGCATACCGTGTCAGAGTTGCATCAAATTAATAAAACATGTAATTGTATATAAGTATTCCTTCACATATGTGAGAGTCTCTCCAGCATGGATGTTATTAAAATATAATATCCTACTAAATATTGTATCCAGGGAATCTTTTACAACAACAACATTGGAAATGTTAATTTGTTGGATTCTTCCCAGCAGAAACACATATAGCATCATTTTTACAGGACCTGAAGAGGCCAGAACCTTAGAGAGAGGAGGAGATGAAAACAGCACATCGGCCACGGAAGTGTCAGAGGGACCCGCTGCCCAGCTGCTTCAACATTCCTCCCAGGTGGTGGCGCTCCTGAGCAACATGCCTTCAGTCCTAGAGCTGCTGAGCCAGGCAGCACAGAGCAGTCTGGATGAACAGGACAGACAGGTACAACAGCCCCCCCCCTCCCCGTCAGCCCTTCAGTCTAATCGTCCAGTGGATGGAGAACTCGTCCTGTTCACTCAGGCTGGTTCTCCACTCACTGTCTGCTGCCAGCTCACATAGCTTTAGTCTTGGCCTATATCTCTGCTTGCCGTACCTCAACTACAGTCTCCGGTAAAGCCGGAAAATGCTTATAGCATTGTCAACAAAAGGGCAAGAAATCCTGCTATTAAAAGTTACAGAGGAACAAATATCTTCAAGACATTTTATCAGGCTAAATTAATCTGGGACACTAAAAATAAACCAAAGGGGCTTCTAAGTCTAATGAAATAATTGTAATGGGAGATTTTAATGTCAACTGGGACTGTGAAAAGGACAGAAAATCACTTAAAAGAAATAATGGAGACTTTAAACTACAGTCAACACATTGAACAACCCACAAGAATAACGAGACACTCTAAAAATAAAATAGATCTGGTTTTCAGTAATAAGCCCAAGCGAATTATTCAATCTTATAATTTCGTCACTGGTATTTCAGATCACAATTTCATACTATTTTCTTTAAAACTTACAAAATTGCGGGTTAAGAATAGTTTTTATAGTTAATCTAATAGGAGATCCTTTTATGAATTCATACCAAGAAGTCAGCGACAAAATGTAGCACAAGCATTAGCATCAGTTAACCTGGAGCCTTTATTGTGTAGTGACGATCCACAATTTTGTAGCAGTGATTTCACTCACCCTGTTAAGGATGTTATATCAACATACTCTACTAGAGATCGACAAAAAAATTAAGAAAACATTTAATCTGCCCTGGTTAAACAAAGAGTGCAAGAATCTAATGAAAAAAAGAGATCAATTACTAAAACAGTTCTTGAAAACAGGTCTAACTCTGGATAGAGATTTACTTCAATGCGGAACAAAGTAACAAAAGGTTTGAGACAGGCCAAAGCAATTTTTTTTATAGATATTATTGAAAGAGCCAAAGGTAATGGTAAAATTATCTGGCAACACCTAAATAAATTGCTTGGCCGTCATTCAAACTAAAATAATAATACAATTGAACTTTATGTAAATAACTCTATTGTTAGAGAGCCTCTAACTATAGCCAGTAACGTAAACACTTTCTTTATCTCATCTGTTAAGGAGATCAGTCAGAGTTTTAACTCAGTCGTATGCTCTGATAATATGAGTGATGCTGGTCAAAATTTGTTCACCATCACTCATATTTCAGACACTGAAGTTACTAAACTAATTACAGGTATAAAAAATTCAAAAGCACTTGATGGTATAAACACAAATTTTCTAAAGGAACATATGGACTTGCTTGTACACCCAACAACTCATGTTTTGAATATGTCATTTGAACATTCCATTGTTCCAACAGATTGGAACATTGCTGCAGTTACACCAATTTTCAAAGCAGGTGTGAAGACTGACATGGCTAATTATTGCCCCATAAGCATACTCTCGGTTATATCTAAACTAGCTGAGAAGTGGGTGGTTAGACTCCTCACTGCTCACCTAGAAAACCCCCAACCCTCATTACAACCCTTCAGATCTACCTCCCTGTGGTTCTGAGTAACCGTTCTGCACTGGATCCTCTCTATAACTGCATTCACAATATCAAACATTGGCTTTCCCAGAATTTCCTCCACCTGAATGAAGGAAAGACTGAGTACATTCTGTTCACCCCGGACTCACCCAACAGCTCCCCCAGTTTTGGTCCTCTAACACCTCAGTTTGCTCCGACAGTGCGCAACCTGGGTGTTATCTTTGACAGTGGTATGTTGTTTGGAAAACAAATAAGTGCAGTAGTGAAGGCAAGCTTTTACCAGCTAAGGCTACTCAGCAAGGTCAAATCCTTCCTGTCCCGGGCTGACCTCGAAAAGGCTGTCCATGCCTTCATCAGCTCGCGGATCGACTATTGCAATGCCCTCTACACTGGACTTAATCAATCACTCCTTAACCGGCTTCAACTGGTACAGAACGCTGCAGCACGTCTCCTGTCCAACACCTCAAAATGCTCTCACATCAGCCCAGTCCTCCGCTCTCTCCACTGGCTTCCAGTCCGGTTCAGAGTGGAGTATAAGATCCTGATGGTTGTATTCAAGGCCATCAATGGTCTGGCCCCTGCCTACCTCGCTGAGCTGGTAATCATCTACCAACCAACCAGAACTCTGCGTTCCTCTAATCACATCGCACTGGTCAAGCCCAAGTACAATTACAAAAAGTTTGGAGGCCGGCCCTTTTCTGTCCAAGGCCCAAAGTTGTGGAACGCACTTCCAGTACAGCTTCGAAGCAACTCTGAGTTGGGTGTTTTTAAATCACAGTTGAAAACACATCTTTTTCGACAAGCTTTCGATACGTAGCCACTGTCTCGATTACTGTTTGTATTTTATTTTTTTATTTTTTTTTAATGTTTTTATTTAGTGCCATTTACTGGGGCTCTTGTTTTATTTGTGTTTTAACTCTGGAAAGCACCCTGAGCACCTTTTGGCTGTTGTAAGGCGCTATATAAATAAAATTTGATTGATTGATACATCCATTGCAGTTTGGCTTTCGGGCCCATCACTCCACAAATACTGCCCTGTGTGGGTTAGTGGAGAACTTGAAGAGCTGGACGAGAGTCCCTGTGTTGGAGCTGTATTTTTAGATCTGAAGAAGGCTTTTGACTCTGTAAACCATCAGATATTGTTGTCCAGGTTGACTCAGTTTAATATTTCTAGTCAGGCTCTTCAGTGGTTTGCCTCATATCTCTCACACAGGAGACAGTGTGTGGTGTTGGACGAGGTTAAATCCCCATATTTAGACTGTGATACAGGGGTTCCTCAAGGATCCGTTTTTGGGCACTTATTGTTCTCTCTTTTCATCAATAACTTACCTGAAGTTTGTTCAAATATATTCGCTCAAATGTATGCGGATGATGCAGTTATATATACACAAGCCAAAAGTGTCCAGCAGGTGGCAGGATATCTTACAGCTGCTTTAGCATTGATGCATAGCTGGCTGAAGGACTCATGCCCCATGTTGAACACCACAAAACCTGTCTGTATGTACTCAAAATGTCCCTTTAACTTGAAGCAATCAAACATATTTCTGGATGGAGTAGAGCTTGAATTAGCTCCAGAATTTAATATCTTGGGGTCATTTTAGACCCAACACTATCCTTCAAGAGTCACATAAATAAAGTGTCCCAGGTACTTACATTTAATACTCAAAATTTTAATCATATATGTAGTAATTTAAATATGATAATTGCAAAAACGTATTTTTATTCTCTCATATTGACTATTGTTTGACGTCCTGGTCACTTGCTTGTCCAACAGCACTTAAAACTATTGAAAATCTTTATAAAATAAGTTTAAAATTACTGGACGAAAAACCGATTTCCTACCAACTACTGAATTTCAATAACTTAGTGAAACTTAAAAGAGTGTGTTTAATATATAAAGTCCTACACTCCCTTGCTCCACCACCACTAAAGGAGCTCATTAGACGTAAAGAAAACTCAGACAGGACCACTCGAGCCACAACCCGATGAGACTTGTTTATACCCCACAGGCGGACAGCATTTGGGCAGAACGTCCTCTCTGTCCAGGCTGGCCATCTGTGGAACAGTCTTCCTCAATCCATCAGAGAATACTCTACATTCAACTTGTTTAAGGCACAGGTTAAAAACTGGTTATGGACAAATCAAGTGTGTGATCATGTATAAGTTGTATAGTTTTAATGCTCTACTTAGGAATAGAATGGTATGTATGTGTGAGTCAGGAGATGGAAGTTTTTACTATGTACAATGCATGGTCTGTTTAAATGTAAAATATTTTAATGGAAATGTACAATCATGATCATTTGTATTGCCTGACAATGTACAATTTACGGGGATTGTGCATCGATTGATATGTTGTATAGTGAAAGTGGAAGAGCAATGAGTGAGAGTGCATTTGTAGAGGCTGTGCAATATGGATGTCTATTGTAATATGTTTTTTGTTTAATGTTTGGACAACAGATGGAAATTAGCCCTAGGCTAAAATCTGGTGTGTTTACATTCGTGTTATTTTTTTAACATGTATGTTTATTAACATGCACTGTCCCAAATAAATAAATAGTCTGAATTGACTGACAACCGTTGATCCATCCATTTTCTTCCGGTTATCCGGGGTCGGGTCGCGGGGGCAGCAGCTTAAGCAGAGAGACCCAGGCTTCCCTCTCTTCAGTCACTTGGGCCAGCTCCTCGGGAGGAATCCCGAGGTGTTCCCAGGCCAACTGAGAAACAAAGTCCCTCCAACGTGTCCTTGGTCTTCCTATGGGCCTCCTGTCGGTGGGACATGCCCAAAACACATCACCAGGGAGGCGTCCAGGAGGCATCCTGACCAGATGCCCGAGCCACCTCAGCTGACTCCTCTCGATGTGGAGGAGCAGGGGCTCTACTCTGAGCCCCTTCCGGATGACTGAACTTCTCACCCAATCTCTAAGGGAGAGTCCAGACACCCTGTGGGGGAATCTCATTTCAGCTGCTTGTATCCGTGATCTTGTTCTTTCGGTCACTATCCAGAGTTCATGACCATAGATGAGGGGAGGAACGTAGATCGACCGGTAAATCGAAAGCCTCACCCTTCGACTCAGTTCTTTCATCAACACGACAGACCGGTACAGCGGCCGCATAATTGCAGACCCCTTACTTCTGCCTATTGATCTCCCGCTCCATTTCCCCCCCCCCATTCGTGAACAAGACCTCCAGATACTTAAACTCCTCCACTTGGGGAAGGACCTCGTCCCTGACCCAGAGAAAGCACTCTACCCTTTTCCGGCTCAAGACCATGGTGACGGATTTGGAGGTGCTGATTCTCATCCCAGTCGCTACACAGTTGGCTGCGAACCGCTCCGGTGAAAGCTGTAGATCACGTTTGATGGAGCTAACAGGATCACATCATCTGCAAAAAGCAGAGACCTGATCCTGAGGCCACCGAAACGTATCCCCTCATCACCTTGGCTGTGTCTAGAAATCCTGTCCATAACAGTTAAGAACAGAATCCGTGACAAAGGGCAACCTTGCCGGAGTCCAACTCTCACTGGAAACGAGCTAGACTTACTGCCGGCAATGCGAACCAAACTCTGGCACCGGTCGTACAGGGACCTAACAGCCCGTATCAAGGGGCCCGGTACCCCATACTCCCGGAGGACCCCCCACAGGGCTCCCAGAGGGACACGATCAAACGCCTTCTCCAAGTCCACACACCCTCCAGGACCCTGCTGAGGGTGTAGAGCTGGTCCAGTGTTCCACAGCCAGGACAAAAACTGCATTGTTTCTCCTTGATACGAAGTTCGACTATCCGTCGGATCCTCCTCTCCAGAACCCCCGAATAGAACTTACCAGGGAGGCTCAGAAGTGTGAAACCCCTGTTGTTGGAATAGGGGGACCACGACCACGGTTGCCAATCCAAGGGAAGTGCCCCCGATGTCCACACAATATTGCAGAGCCGTGTTAAACAACACAGCTCCACAACATCCAGAGCCTTAAGGAACTCCGGGCGATTCTCATCCACCCCCGGAGCCTTGCCACCGAGCAACTTTTTAACCACCTCGGTGACCTCGGCACCAGAGATTTGAGAGCCCGAGCCAAAGTCCCCAAACCCTGCTTCCAGATTGGAAGGCGTGCTGATAGGATTTAGGAGGTCTTCGAAGTATTCCATCCACCGACCCAAAACGTCTCGCGTCGAGGTCAGAAAGCACACCATCCCCACTGTAAACAGTGTTGGTGAGACGCCGGATGGTGGACCAGACTCGAAGCCGCACGGAATTCGTTCTCCATGGCCTCTCCAAACTCCGCCCACGCCCGAGTTTTTGCCTCAGCGACAATCAGCTGCTTCCGGGGTCCCACAGGCCAAAAAGACCCGATCGGACTCCTTCTTCAGCTTGACAGCCTCCCTTACCACCGGTGTCCACCAGCGGGTTCGAGGGTTGCCGCAGCAGCAGGCACCAACCATCTTTCGGCCACAGCTCTGGTCAGCTGCCTTGACACTGGATGCACGGAACATGGCCCACTTGGACTCAATGTCCTCCACCTCCCCCGGGACGTGTTCGAAGTTCTGCCCGAGGTGAGAGTTGAAACTCCTTCTGACAGGAGACTCTGCCAGACGTTCCAAGCAGACCCTCACGACATATTTGGGCCCACCAGGTCTGTCCGGCATCCTCCCCTACCATTGGAGCTGACTCGCCACCAGGTAGTGGTCAGTGGACAGCTCAGCCCCTCTTCTTACCAGAGTGTCCAAAACATGCAGATCAGATGAAACGACAACCAAGTCGATCATTGAGCTGCGCCCCAAGGTGTCCTGGTGCCAAGTGCACATATGGACTCCCTTATTTTTGAACATAGTGTTCATCATGGACAATCCACGACGAGCACAGAAGTCCAATAACAAAACACCGCTCGGGTTCAGATCAGGGCATAGCTGCTCCCAACCGCACCTCTCCAGGTCTCACTGTCATTGCCCACGTGAGCGTTGAAGTCCCCCAGCAGAACAAGGGAGTCCCAGAGAGGAGCACTCTCAAGCACCCCCTCCGAGGACTCCAAAAGTGGTGGATAATCTGATCTGACGTTCAGCGCATAGGCACAAACAACAGTCACGACCCGTCCCCCCACCTGTAGGCGGAGGGAGGCCACCTTCTCATTCACTGGGGTAAACCCCAACGTATAGGCGCCAAGATGGGGGGGCAACAAGTATACCCACCCCAGCTCGGTGCCTCTCAACGGGGTCAACTCCAGAGTGGAAAAGAATCCAACCCCTCTCGAGGAGACGGGTTCCAGAGCCATGTGTTGAGGCGAGTCCGATGATGTGTAGTTGGAACCTCTCAACCTCACACACCAGACCCGGCTCTTTGCTCACTAGAGAGGCAACGTTCCACGTCCCAAGAGCCAGCTTCTGCAACTGAAGATCAGACCTCCAAGGCCCCCGCCTTCGGCCGCTGCCCTATGGCCCCTCTCACAGGTGGTGAGCTCATGGGATGGGGGGCCCATGTCACCTCTTTGGCCTGAGCCCGGCCAGGCCCCATTCGTAAAGGCCCGGCCACCAGGCACTCGCCAACGTCCCCCACCTCCAGGCCTGACTCCAGAGGGGGGCCCCGGTGACCCGTGTCCAGGCGAGGGGACTCTAGGTCCATTTATGCATGTTAATCATTTTCCTCTCATAATGCTAAACAAAGTCTTTAATTTCATTTCTATCACTGTTCTTGTGGATGAGTTCATCTTAGTGTATGTAACCAGAAGTTTACATACAGTGAATAAAAAGACAACTCCATATTTTTTCTCACTGTCAATTGAAATCAGGACAAAACCTCTCTTGTTTCAGGTCAGAATCAACACAATGAATTCTATTTGCTGAAAGCCACAATAAAGATAGAAAGATTATGTCAGAGATGTATTTATCAATGTCTTTAAAATCAGACGTTTACATCCAGAAAGGTTACTGTCTCTTTAAACGAGGGAAAGCCAGATGATGATGTAATGACTTTGGAAACTTCTGATGGGTTAGCTGAGACATTTGAGTTAATTGGAGGTACCACTGTGGATGGATTTTAAGGCCACACCTGGAACACGCTGCTCTCTGGTTTGACATCATGAAACCTGGAAACACCATCCCAAGTATGGGGGTGGCAGCTTCATGCTATGGGGCTGTTTTGCTGCAGGAGGAACTAGTGCATTTCATAAAATAGATGGCACAATAAAGAAGGAACATTATGTGGAAATATTGAAACAACATCTGAAAACATCAGGCAGGAAGTTAAAACCTAGGTCCAAGTGGGTCTTCCAGACGGACGATGACCCTCAGCATCTAGACAGAGTGGTTCCAGAGACTTCTAACGGGACTCAAGGACAACAAGTAATAAACCACGCAAGCATTCAGGGTAAACCCTGCCTGCTCAAGGAGAGTTCAGTAGGTAGTGAAAACGCTCCCATGAAAAGTCAGAAGTACACAATAGCAGACCGGACTGGACCAAGCTGCACCGTTCTGCTCAGTGGAAACAAGGTGACTGTCTTGGTGTGGCCACACACAAAGCCCTGATCTCAGTCCTAGACAGTATTGGTGGACAGATCTGAAAGTCTACAAACCTGACAGGGCCAGAACTCCAGCAAACTATAGAGAAAAGCTGGTGGGAGGAAACCCAAAACATTGGCATCAATACATACAGTTTAAATCAACGCTATCAAATACTGAGGAACGGTATGTAAACTTCTGAAGTCAAAGAAAGTATAAAACAATCAGCTAATAGGAATAATTCTGTTGATTCTAACTGACCTAAAACAAGAGACATTTAGACGTTCTGATTTAACTTCAGAGAGTAAAGGGAAAAAAGGTGTATGTAAACTTCTGGTTTCAACTGTAGATACATATAGTTAAGCTAATCAAAGCTGGAGTTGTACCAGGAACATGCAGATATCTGACAGTAATGCTGCAGAAAGCTTTCTAAGTTTACAGAACAATATTAAAAATGTAGAAATGAAGTGATTTTGTTACCAGGCTGGTCGGATCGGGCTTTGGTTTAAACTGACTGCAGCCTGATGGCGGAGTTTAGCCTATTAAAATAAAAACTGGATTACAGTGGGTCTAATGCAGATATACTATTGAGCTTTAAACTGACAATGCTGCTGCTCTCTGAACTCTGGGGATCACTCTCTGTTTGTGTAAGGTGGTATGTCAGTGCTACGAGGACACAGATCCAGGTTCGGTGTTGGAGAAGCTGATTGGCAGATTGAGGAATGGAGGAATCAGTGAGGGGTCGTTCCTCCAGCTGCTCTGGACCGTCCAGAAGGACGCTCTGTTGACGTTCCCTGCCCAGCTGCTCTCTCTGCTGGAGGATCTGGATGGGAGAACACTCCAAGCTGAAGGTAGAGAGATACATTTTGATCTGTTAGCTGCTCTCTGGGCTTCTGGTACATCTGACTTTTTCTGTGTTTCCTAGCCTGCCAAGAGCAGCCAGAGGGGTCCGCAAAGGAAATAAAGCAAGAGGAAAAGGGAGACAGGGAACCCAATGGTGGACAGAGTGACGAGGATGAGGAGGCACATGCTGCAGCAGACTCTTCATCCTCTGCCTCCTCTGTCTCCAAGCGCTACGCTTGCCGATGGTGCAAAAAGACTTTTAACTTCAAGTGCCGAATGCTCGCCCATGTGAAGCGTTGCTCCTTGTCACAGGAGTGTGAAGTGCAGTGTCCACAGTGCCCCAAGAAACTGCCGAGTCAGCGAGCTCTGCAGCGCCACCGGGGGGAGGTTCACCGTAACACATCACGGGTCAAGAAAAGGGTGGCCTGTGACATCTGTGGACGCAGCTTCGCCCACCCATCAGGTGAGAGTCCTGACCTGTGATCTCTGCTATCACTGTTAAATATGGAGGTACACTATTGTAAATGTTTATGCAAATTCAATGCAGACATGTTGGAAGCTGATAGTTACACCTGTAACCCTTTCCTCACTGTGTGAGGTCAGACTGAAGCATCATTTCTATTAGCTGAGTGCCAGAATAATAAGAGGAAGACTTTTTACAAGTTGACAAACATTTTCTCAGTATTTGGTAGAAGCTGTCTGACCTGGTTCCTCAATCTATCCCACCATAACTTGCTGGAATTTTGACCCATTCTTTCTGACTAATCTGGTGTGACTGGGACAACTCTACAGGACAGGGCTCTGAAATGTTCAGTATTTTGTCTTTAAGTCACTTTCTAACTAACTTGCTGATATATTTAGGGTCCTTGTATACACTTTAGTTCAACATTTCTTTGATTGAGGCGTTGATTTTTTTGGGCGGGGGCAATTATCCGCTCTGGTTGTGGATGCCATGCAGCTGGAAGTATTTTTGCTCTTTATCACTTCTGGACAGTTGTTATGATGTGTAACCAACAAAGTGTGTGGGGTGGGGTTTGTTCCCCCAACCGGGAGCACCTGATTAGCGTCTCAGTGAACTATGACCTCAAATCCCAGAGGAGTTGAAAAGGATGCTTCATGGATGCAGAGAGACAAGGAGGAAGTTCAAACCACCTCTTCCACCATGATGATGGTCAAGAATCATATCCTCTACTCCAACGTCTCTCTGTGTGACTTTCTCACCTTAAAGCCAGACAGAGATTTCAAGAGGAGCAGCAAAAGCAGTGGATTAGCAGTGGTTACCAATAACTAATGGTGTCATAGGACATGTTACTGTGGAATTTTGACTGTCACACACAAACAGTCTTCAGTCAGGGGCCTCTTCAGATTCACTGTAAGACTGAGTGCTTCAGGAAATCCTTCCTGCCCATTACCATCCACAATGACTCTTTGAAGATACTTGGGTGATAGGAGTTAACATTTAGCAACATTTAATTTCCCTTTTAAATAAATAACTAAGTATTTTTTAACTGAATTGTGTCCATCTGGAAACCAATTTGTGTCCAAGCTTTAAATTCCTGGCTGATGTCATAAGATGTTGCTTCAATATTTTCACTTGATGTTCTTTCTGCAGTATTTTATTAAAAACACCAGTCAACAACCCCACAACATGATGCCCCAATTTTATCAAGCTCCATCACCCACTGAGTGATGATTATGGTTATTTAGCTTCAGTTCGCTAAGAGCAGGGGCTTCATTTATAAAACTTTGGGCAGAATCCTTACTAAAACTGTACTTAAGCTCATTAAAGTAAGTTTACTTATGCAAATACATTTTCCAAGCTATAAAACCTGCATGCAATTTCTGCTTAATAAATCAAACCCTCCCTGGAAATGTGCTCCGGTAATTTTAAATCAGATCCGCCTCCTACACACCCACTTTCAATTTGCATCTATTTAGAGCTTTGCATTCAGAAGGCGACCAATGCGCTTCATAGTAAAAGAAAAAAATATAGTTAGCGATTAGAAAATGTGTAACAAGACAAAAAGAGTAAAGAGATTCAAATAAAAAATAAAAGCAGCAGTACAAGCAATTAAACAAATAAGAACAATAAATATTTTTGTTTGAATTATATGATTACTTCTTGTTGCAGCAATAAGGTTGCTAATAAAACAAATAAAAACTAAATTACAACAGAACGTAAAAAGCTTCAGCACTCCTAGATATTTAAAGCCTGACAGAAAAGATGCGTTTTAAGTCTATTTTTAATAAGTTTTATCTGCTCAAAATATTATTTAGGGGTCACAAATAAACTGAAGAGCTGGGAGTGATGGTGGAGGCCTGTCACAATAAATCAATCAATTGTATGATAATTTCAAATAAGGTCAATAATTTTTCCAGCCACAATAATTTCCATTTACATTCTTGTTTGTTTTCCTCTTATGTCTCCCTCTTTTTACCGGAGAGACTGGATGAAAAGCAAATATTTGGGTAGTAGCAAAGTGTTATGACACAGAGTGAGTGAGTTTTGTCAGGTTTACATAACCTTCAATAATTATGATCAATAATTTAATATTAATATTATTATTGATGAGGTTCAAGTTTTATCAATTAATATTTGGGGCACCACTTCGCTTTGGAAGAGCAGACATCCAGTCTCTTCTTGAAGGTGTAAATTTACACGCTGTGGACATTAATTGTACGCATTACTCCAAGCAACTTCTCTTTAAGCTAAGGGGAATTTATTAAGAAAATAGATCAACCATACAGCACAAACAATTAGTCAATAATTCCCATCTATTCTAAAGCATGGAACTAACTACCACAGATCCGACTCTGCGACCAGGTGATCAGAGAGCAAGAGACAGAGCGAGGAAAAGAGAGAGAGAGAGAGAGAGAGAGAGAGAGAAAGAAAGAAAGTGGGATCCGCTCAGGATAAAACAGTTTCAAATACAGCGGCAACGCCAAATGAGCCAACAGGTTCAGCGCTTAAAAGAACACTTTAACCCAACACTGAACAAGATCTAACTCGTTAAAAACTCTATTTTCTCTATTTATCTCCACCCAGGCACCAGATTAGCATAAATGAACCGGTTCAGTCCTACTTTAGGTTCAGGGAAGTCTGTTCCACGAGGAGGAGAGGAAAATGTGTCCGTAGTTGAGCAAGGAAAGGAAGAGTTATAAAAACCTTCACAGGATTTTAGGACCGTGTTTCCCAACTGCATGCCGGTGGCTTGCAGGTCGACGTCGTAACGAACTGTCTTGAAACAGTCCGGATATCACCCAAACTGGATACACAAACAGATGAGCACTTCGAAGCTTTGAAATGAGGGTTCTTTCCGGTCCAGCGGGTCAGAACAAGAGAATCTTCACCAGTGAGATGTCCTCTGTGTGGCAGGAGTTTCTGCTAAGAACCTCTGCTGAGAACAAATTGAAAATGGCTACCATTCTTATACGCCTTTGGGCATGATGTCATCGTTGATGTCACCATTGGTGGCCACGGACCAATAGGAGTGTGTTGGGGGTCACCGCTAGGATTGCTGGGAAATGTGGTCTGCTCAGTCCATCTAGGAAAATGGTTTTAAGTCGTCCAACAGTCTGTTCAGTTCATTTGTGGAAAATGGAGAACCCAACAAGAGTAAAAAGGGATGTCTTTTTTTATTCAAACTGAGTGTTTTTGTTGCTAGTTTGCACTTTTTGTTTACAAAACTCCTAACTTGTAATTTTGACAGTTTTTCTTGTCTGAGCCTAAGGATTAATTGTTTTTCATCATTCATCCATTTTTATCTCTTTCATTTCAGTTGTTTTGTTAACTTATATTGGATAAAAGATTAGATATTACTTAATTTCCCTCTGGGATCAATAAAGTGTTTTTGAATTGAATTCAATTTGAATATAAAAAATGTCTTCCAGTTACAGTGTTAAATGTTCTTTAGTAATTCAAGTTTATTAATTGTTGAAAATGGTCTCAAAATGACAATGTTATCATTTATCGCAATAATTTCTGGGTAATTTATCGACCTGCAAAATTTGTTATTGTGACAGGCCTAGCTGGGATGCATGGTTCCAGCGGGTCTGTCGATTTAACACCGGACCCAGTTCAGCACAAACATGTAATGGGACTGCTTTAGGGAATCTAAACCGGCTGATCAAGCAGTCATCATCATGGGCCAGGAAATCTCTAAAAACTCCCCCCATCCAGATGTTGCCATTGGCTGATCCTCAAGGAGCGCCAGCGCATCCGTGCTGCCGCATTATGCAGGAGTGTCACTGCAGTATTTATATTTGTACTCTGTAATCACGCCTATTGCTACACACCTTATCACAATGAATACACCAAAACTGAGCATTTGCTACATAATCTGAAGACTCACATATGAACATACTGTGACACAATTCTAAAATTCATCATATTTTCATTCAGATTCTCATTTTTATTCTCACTTTAGAGACGGGATGGGGGCTGACTGGTGTGTGTGTGTACATGTATAGCTATACTTGTGTGGACCAACCTTTGACAGGCCACCACCCTTGTGTGGACATTTGTAGTTGTGAGGACATTATGCCTGGTCCACACAATGTTTAACAAGCTATTAAACTCTACTAGTTAGGTTTAGAGGTATGGTGTGAATTAGGTTAAGGTTAGGGTTAGGCATGTATCAGTAATGGTTGGGTTTAGGGAAGGTGTCTGGGTTAGGCATAGTAAAATCAATGGAAGTCAATACAATGTCAACACAAGGATAGCAAAACGTGTGTGTGTGTGTGTGTGTGTGTGTGTCTGCGCGTGCACAGGGTGCACAAGTCTGAAAATGTGGCCTAAATTCAAAAGGTTTTCAATTCACCGGCTTTGCTGCCAGTTTCCCCGTGTCCAAAATGTCTCTTAGTGTGCTTAAAGTTGCACATTTTTCTGATTTTTTTTCTATAAAATGCAAAGTTTGCTGGAAAGTGACTTACACAACTTTCAGAGGCCTTTTTGTGCATAGGTAGGCTTTATAAACAAGGTCCCTTTTCTGTTGTTTTGTTTTGGCTCTGAAAGTCACAGGTCTAGTATTTAATGACAGGTATAGAACCTAAAATAATGCCCTATTATACAGTAAAAATCTCATACCAGACCCATTTAGTCAGTCCAGTATGTTTCTAACTAATTCTTCTTAGGGCTCTTTCTTCTTATCTCTTCATTTAGTTTAAGAGAAATGATGGCAGCCTTTGCAGGTAACGGGGTTCTGTAAGTAGTTTTGGAAGCAATTCGTCTCGTAAACTCAGACCAGAATATTTTGTTGCTTTGGCAGATAATTTTGAGATAAACTTTCAAGAAACTAAGCTAAGAAACATCTATTTGTTCAGACCGTAATTAAGGAATTACATCTGCATGACCCAGGTGAAAAGGTTAAGATTCTTCGGACTAAATTATTATTATTATTATTCCTGACATTCTGTTACTACTAAGAAGAGGAATGATAATGACTCTTACTCTGGGCTTGTGTCCTTTTACAGTATGTTCACAATTATTAGGCAATTGAGTATTTTGAGGATTAATTTTAATATACAACAAATTCAGTACTAACGGTCAATCCAAAATGTTAATACACCTGAAACATGAATTTTTGTGCAAAGGAAATGTGAGTGTGCACATTCTCAGGGGAGTACATATGTATGCACAATTATTAGGCAACTATTAGTGTGCAGAATTATTATGCGACTAAATGAAACAACACAATTGTACCATTTAACTTTATCATTTACATCTGGTAAAGTGAAAATGATTATCAAACAACTCAAATTTAACAGATACAAAAATGTAAACAAAAATCACTGACCAATATAGCCACCCTTCTTTTCAATAACAGTAATTATCCTACCATTCATGGAATCTGCCTGTTCCTTGATCTGTTGATGATCAACATTTTGTGCTGTAGCAACTACAGCCTCCCAGACACTGTTCAGAGAAGTGTACTGCTTTCCAACCCTGTAAATCTCCCATTTAAGAAGGGCCCACAAGTTCTTAATAGGGTTTAGATCAGGTGAAGATGGGGAGCATGTCATTATTCTTTCATCCTTCAGACCTTTACTGGCCAGCCATGCAGGAGTATTTTGATGCATGCGATGGAGCATTGTCCTGTATAAAAATCATGGTCTTCTTGAAAGAAGCAGATTTTTTATTGTACCACTGCTTGAAGAAAGTGTCTTCTAAAAACTGGCAGTAGGTTTGAGAGTTGATTTTGAGCCCATCTTGAACCCAAAAAGATCCAACTAGCTCATCTTTAATCTTACCAGCCCACATTAGTACACATCTCCAACTTGCTGGCGTCTGAGTCAAAGTGGAGCTCTGTGTCCGTTACTGATCCAGCCGCGGGACCATCCATCCATCTGGACCATCAAGAGTCACTTGCATCTCATCAGTCCATAAAACCTTTGAAAAATTGGTCTTGAGATATTTCTTGGCCCAGTCTTGACGTTTCAATTTATGTGTCTTGTTCAGTGGGGGCCGGGTTTCAGCCTTTCGTACCTTGGCCATGTCTCTGAGCACTGAACACCTTGTACTTCTGGGCACTCCAGGTAGGTTGCAGTTATGGAATATGGTGGAACTGGAGGATAATGGGTTCCTGGTAACTTCACGCTTGATTGTTCTCAAATCTTTAGCAGTTAACTTGCGTCTTTTTTTAAATAAACATGTTTCTTGTGACCCTGTTGACTTTTTGCAACAAAATGTTTGATTGTTCTGTGATCTCACCCCAATATTTTACTAATTTCAAGAGTTCTGCATCCCTCTGAAAGGCTTTTTACAATTTTTTATCTTTATGGGTCTGTTAAATTAATTTTTTGGCCCATTTTGCCTGAGGAAAAGAAGTGGCCTAATAATTATGCACACCTTGATATAGGGTGTTGATCTCCTTAGGCCACACCCTCCCTCATTACACAAATATACATCACAAATATATATGCTACAATCCAATAAGCATTCAAGATTGTACAGCTTGGAGTTGGAATATATGTGTATAAATGATAAGGTGAAAATACTCACTTGCCTAATAATTGTGCACACACTATATATACAGAAGAAAGCAGCCAATGAATCATTTAGTAGAGGTTTAGGGCCCTAATCCTGTTTTCTAGAATCAAGAGAGAATGAAAAATTATGATGAATAGCTAAGGATGATAAATGAGTATGCTTGTAAATATATCAGTGCCACATATCTTCACAACGAGGATGCCTTTTAAATCATGTGTTTAAGGCTTCATTTGGTAGAAAAACATAAGGGAAAGTTTCAGGCTTTATCTTTTAACCTCTGTTGTTGCTTTGCACTAAAAAACAAGTAACAAGTAATAACAGTTCTTTTTCAATCAGACTTAATGTCCGATTAAATATACTCGGTTTAATTATTCCTATGAACAATGTGATTAAGGAGAAATTATTCTGCACCCTAATGTGATGCTGGTATCTGGCTCTTTAATAACCAATTCAGTCGTGCTATGAAAAAAAACTACAACAACTCTTTATTCTTCAGAATAACGTGTTCCGGTTCTTTTAACTCAGTAATGTAATCTTACACACAAAAACTCATAACACTTTGGAATAAATGTAACCAGGTTTAATTAAGGCTCGGCAAGTAGATGGTACAATGGCAGCGCTGGACCTCAGTCTTACATAAAATAAAGCATGGTCAAGAAAGCGGTAAAACACATAGAAACAGCTAAAATATACACTACTCATAATAAGTTAGGGATATCGTGAGAGACTCCGTGGATGTCGTATATATGGTGTTTGTTTCACTTCAGAGATTTTTGGGATAGGGAGGCAATTGTATTGTGATAGACACGCCTCATTTTGTATTTTCCACAAAATGGTTTCACTGTGTACAGTGCGCCTTACATATTGGGGCCAACACCAAAAAATACTAAAGACAACCCTTTTCAATGTGGCATCAATGTCAACATTCTGTGGCTTTAAAAAGCTGGTATTGTCAGTAAGTCATTCCAACTTCATCCTTCAAATAGTCATGAACACACGACGTCACTTAACGGACGAGCAGCGCCACCTGGGCATAGCACGCCTTTGGGTCGGTGGCAGCAGGGGCGTAGCAAGCTTTTCAAAAGTGTGGGGGATGGGTGTGGTTTTTTGTGAACAATAAAAACAATGAATACAGTGACAGAAGGATACAAAAGGTATAACATACAAGATAATAAGTCAGAAAATGAGTCAAAATAAAGTCTAAAATAGTTTAATAATTCCAGGGGGAAATTATTTTTGCTACAAACTCCAGATATACAAACAACACATAATACAAAACATGAATACATACATAAATGTCTGTCTGTCTATCATATAAACTTGAACTATAAATGTAACAAACGACAACAAGAAACTGACCAATGAAAACATGACCAGCTACCTCTGGTTTAAAAGAACCAAAAGTGCTCTTTCCGTCTTCCTTACAGGAGACAAACTTTTCAGCAATCCTTTTTCTGTTTACCGTGTTCAGCTTGTCTTTATGTACGTGGCACACAGCAACACTGTTGAGCCGGGTTTGGATCGTGGTGCTGCGTAGCCATGTTTTCAGCCTCCAGAGGCTGCTGAAACTCCTTTCTGACTCTGCTGATGAAACAGGCACAACTAGAAGGAGTCGGCCAACTGTTTCAACTTGGTCAAAGAGACCACGTACCTCTGGGGTCATCCCTTGAAGAACAGCAACAATTTCAGTACTAGACTGGAAGCTGTACTTCGTTCTGAACAATGCAAGCTGAACTTTGAGGATGTCTGGGTTGATTTTTGGGTACTGTTGGACACCATTTATCTTTCCAGTTAGGAGGACTTGTTCCAGGTGACTTAACATTTGCATTCCCTCGTGCTCAAATCTTTCTCTAAACTGCATGTCAGCAACATCCAGAACTTTGTAGAATTCAGTCCCAACATTTCCCTGCTGAAATGTCTGTAAGCCTGTGCCTTACTAGCCGCATCAGACTCACTCACTGCCATCTCAGCCAAAGCCTTGATTGTGCACTCGTACTGGTTTAGCACAGTTCGGATGGAACTCAGGCGGACTGTCCACCTTGTTGGACACAGATGTCTTATAGTGTGACATGGACACTCACCCTCCTCAGACCTTGCAATTCCCTTAAATATCTCCTTCAGTTTCCCTGACTGCCCAAACAACACTCCCAACTCATTGACCCAATCCAGGGAATTCCAGATAAATATTGAGGCAGTACAGGACCTCTGTGTAATTAGGTTAACACAGTGGGCAGCACAATGAACATAAGGAGCCAGAGGTTGTGTTTTTCTTACAATGGCCTCTGCGCCATTGTATTTGCCTACCATATTTGCGGCCCCATCATATGCTTGTCCACGTAACCCAGTGATATGCAAGTTTAGGCGCTTCAAAACATCCATGACTACCTTTGCTAGATTTTCTCCTGTTGTCAAAGAAATCTCGTAAAGACCAATAAATTCTTCACGAGGGACTAAATCCTTGTCAACATATCTCAAACACACTGCCTGTTGCTCTTTTCCAGACAGGTCTCGTGTCCCATCCATCATAACAGAGTACTGTAGGTGTGGAAGTGATTTGATGTTTTCAACTATTTCTCGTATGATCATGCTGCTGAACAAAGTCAGAATTTCATTTTCAACCATAGGTGAAGTATATAAATCTTTTCTACCACATGTCAACCACTTGGTTACATGCTTCTCAACTTCCCTTACAAGATTTATCTTGAAAGAGGTGTCAATCTTCTCCTGCCTCTTTCTTTTTTGCATGTTAATGATACTGCGTGACAAAAAGACAGTGGTAAGCTTGATAGTGACATGGGTCTGACATGACTGTGATTGAGACTCCTAACTTTTACTTACTTGCCCCTTGAAAATAGGAGATATCAAAAACAAACAAAAGAACCCACACAAAGCTTTATCTCTGGTGGTATAAATAATGTAACAATTTACTGTTTTTATATGTTAGAATAATATAGTCTTTTTTTCATTGTTTGCATATCTGAACAACTATGACATGATTTCTCTCTTTTTCTCCTAATCTGGTACAATCAAACACAACAGGTAAGTATCCACAAACGTATTCAGCTAATCAAGAAACAATGCTCAAAATATCAAATAAACCCATAAATACACTGCTTATCAATGACAATTTCTCCCTTCTCCTTGTCAGTTACCTGCCTAGTTAATCACAATTATCCTACTTTATAAAATGCATGCCCCATACATAACCCCAAACTTGGCTGCTGAATAGGGTTGCAAACTCCCAGCAAAAAAAATAAGGAACCACCCCCCACCCTCTGCCTCATGATGCTTAATCGACGTAATCAACTTTAATTTAATGCACGTATAAAACACATGCATAGAAATTAGATATTTTTCTACAATAATTAAATAGATTCAACATCTTTCTTCGACAGAATTCCAGACTCCACAGATCAAGTCAACTTTGTCAATCAAACCATTCAACAGTACATTACACAGCAGACTGAAATTGTGTTTCTCCCATACTCCAATTGCAATGTTAAACAAGATATGATACACACTAAGCATAAACTAAGCATTAGACTAAACATAGTGCAAATAGATATTTAACAGATAGACAAATGACAACAGTGAGCTTACAGTTACCAGACTATCCTACTGTTCCAGAATATGGTCAGGTTGAGGTATTTTACTGTAGTGCAATACAATGTGCAAAGACAGCCAGCAACAGGCTATTGCACATAGCCTTTTATTAATTTTTTTTTTTTTAACACAGAACATGTGAATCGAAAACACTTATCCAGCCTGGGTTGCCTCATAGAAGGGTGTTTGGATACAAGATGTTTTAAATTTGAAGTGGAATTTTTTGCGATCGACAGAAACTTTTTCCTAATGCAGAGTGTGCATTGTACCGTTATATTCTTTTATTTCTCTTTTACAAAATTAAAATAATGTCCGTACTTCCATGAAGCTGTGCAACTGGTCTCTGCCATTTTGCCATGAGTTCAAAAACTCTCACTCTCACTCTCACACACACAGGAGGAGCAGAGCACAGATTGTTTTAGCTTCCCTTCATTGGCTCCCTGTTAAATCCAGAATAGAATTTAAGATCCTTCTTCTTACATACAAAGCCCTTAATAATCACGCTCCATCATACATCAGAGATCTAATTGTTCCATATGTTCCTAAAAGAGCACTTCGCTCTCAGACTGCAGGTTTACTTGTAGTTCCTAGGATTTCTAAAAGTAGAATGGGAGGCAGATCTTTTAGTTATCAGGCTCCTCTCCTGTGGAACCAGCTCCCAGCTTTAGTCCGTGAGGCAGACACTCTGTTTACTTTTAAGGCCAGGCTTAAAACTTTCCTTTTTGATAAAGCTTATAGTTAGAGTGGCTTAGGTCATCCTGAGCTATCTCTGTAGTTATGCTGATATAGGCTTAGACTGCTGGAGGACAGACTTACCAATTTTCTTCACTCTGCTACTTCCTTTTCTCCTACGACTCTCCAGTTGTATTACAGTACATTCTGTTATTTCGACTGTTAACTTTGTTTTCTCTCAGTGTTTTTCTCTCCATAGAAGATATACCTGGTCTGGTATCCTGCTTGGCTGCAATGCCCTGTTGGACGGGGGGCATCGACTGGGATGATCCTCTCAGTAACTGAACATCCACTGTGTCCTGTTATCAACTTTTTACTTTCTGTAACATAGAAAGTTCTCTTATATCGGATCTTCTGTTCCTTCTGTGTTCTGCTCTGTCTTCTCAAACCCCCAGACGGTCGTGGCAGATGGCCGCTCCTACTGAGCCTGGTTCTGTTGGAGGTTTCTTCCTGTTAAAGGGGAGTTTTTCCTCTCCACTGTCGCTACATGCTTGCTCAGTATGAGGGATTGCTGAAGGATTGCTGTGGTTGGAAATCTGCCCAACCTCACGCCAATGACTGACGCAATCTGCTGGGATTCCTTAAATAGGAAACTTTTTAACTGATTGGAATGTTTGTATAATTGTATTGAAATGACTTCTTGTTAAGTGCCTTGAGATGACATCTGTTGTGAATTGGCGCTATATAAATAAACTGAATTGAATTGAATAGATGAATCACAGCGCTTCGGCTCTGCTGATACAGCCGCAGATGGCATAGTTCCTAGTCCTACAGACAATCCCGGCTGCAGTCGGGATTTTTCTTTCCTTATTGAGAGAAATTCTTAAAATAACGGATTACTTTTTTTTTTAAATAACAAAGTTTCTGATTGCTTAATGCACAAAACTAACGCGTTAAGTTACACATTTCACAGAAAAAGTAATTAGTGTACTCTAACGCGTTACAAAGTGTTACCCACAACATTGATGGCAGAAGTGCGAAATGCAGAGTAGCAGCCAATGGCCGCTGGCTGCTCTGCTTTTTGACTACGACACTGGGGGCCACCATTGCTGTAGTAACGCCATATAGCCGCTAGTCCCCCATTGGAATACATTGCACTTTAGACACGTTAAAAACAACTTTACTGCCTGTTCCCTATTTTTTTTTTAAACCGTCTACAGCTACATATTGCTCCTGTGATTACGCTGGGTTAAAAAAACCCAGAGGCACCAGGCTGGTTAACTTAGGATACATTTTCTAAATCTTGCATAATTAATGAGGGCCGGACTTTGATTGACAGGCCGTTTACGTCGCTGCCTGACCCATCGGCTTGGCTAATAGTTGGCTGCGCATCTGGCTGTGGAGCAGCATTCTGTCTGAGTCTTTTCACTTTGATATATTAGACTAATATGTGAGACTAAGTAAAACATGTTTGTAATTACAAAATGTAAGTTTATATTTTTTTTCCTTGTCTGTTTGACCACTATAACATTTTACTGCTGATATGCAGTGTGCAATTTGTGAAAAAGCAAAGGGGGGGATTTATTTTATTTTTTTACTTTTTATTCATGAAAATAACGACAGGTTTGTGTATGGAGGCTTGCAAGGCATCTTGCACATACGTTTACCCTTTAAAAACTGACAGAAAATGTGAAAAACAAAATTATTGTTGACATAAAAAAATTAAGATAAGATCAAATACATTAAGATGATTAAAATTAAAGATAAGAATCCACTTGACTTATCCAGTCATAGCAGGTAAGATGATTTTTTCCCCGTGGCATCAGCAGCACCTTGTCCGCCCTCTCAGACCCAAAACTCTCTCTGCATATTTTTCTGTGGTGAAAAAAATCACCTTGGAAACAAGCAAGGGTCAGGTGCAGAAATACTTTTCAGATGTAAGAATCCCTCTATAGCCTCAGTTTATTAAACTGTGTGCACGGATTTGGGGTGATACATGAAAGTATAGATATTTGAGTCATTGTAGCCGGCACCATGTCCGCGGTAATATTGATCAATTACAGTTTTGTCCCTACCACTTAAAAACCTGATGTTCTTTTTGTTGTTTGTTTTTTAAACAGTGCATCCACCAGCGCAATTTTCATATATTCAGTATCATCTTTAATGCAAGGTGTTCTAATTATGCTGCGCTACCAGCTCCATGCTTCCCAGAGGAAAGACGGACATACACTTATTTGGACTATTTCCACAATTTTTGCGATCAGTTTGTCTTCAAAGCTGTATAAAAACAAATATTGCATTTGTTGTGCATGGAGTTGAAACAAACCTGGTCACTAGTGAGATCTTAGTCGTATTATTTAAAAGTTAAAGGAATAATACCCTTTTTTAAGTTTAAAGCTCGGAAAAGGGCCAGCACGATGCCCAAATCAGCGTGCACATTAAACGTGCTTACGGATTTTATTAAACTGAGGGTACATATGAACCTAAAAATAATTTCTGCACCTGATCCCTGCCGGGCTCCGTGCAGAGATGAAGGGAAGATTGTTCAGTGTTTTTATCATTCTTCCTCTAGTCTGTCAAACGGATTCTGCAGGATTCTGGGTTGATTGTGCAGAATCCCCTCTTGAACTCTGCTGCGGAGACGGAACGTGTAAACTGCAGCCATTATTTTATGAAGGTGTTCGCCTATGTTTAATATACATTTTTAATTAACCTTACCATAACCTATTATCAATTCAAAGATGCCAACTCTCTGAGGATCAGTAATATTTGTTCTGATGTTTGCGGGAGAAACAGAAAGGCATTCACAACCTTTAACAACTTTTATTTTCAAGAATAAAAAAAAGAAAAAACCATCAAAAAAGGTGAAAAACGTGCTCCTGACTTGACTCCAACCCCTTCGCCCTCCGTTGTATCAGGATATTGTCGACCGTGGCCTTATTTGTATTCATTTCTGGGGAGTAGAATTTAAATCATTATTAAATTAATTCAATTTCAATTCAGTTTATTTATATAGCGCCAATTCACAACAGATGTCATCTCAAGGCACTTAACAAGAAGTCATTTCAATACATTTATACAAACATTCCAAACAGTTAAAAAGTTTTCTATTTAAGGAATCCCAGCAGATTGCGTCAGTCATTGGCGTGAGGTTTGGCAGACTTTCCAACCATAGCAATCCTTCAGCAATCCCTCATACTGAGCAAGCATATAGCGACGGTGGAGAGGAAAAACTCCCCTTTAACAGGAAGAAACCTCCAACAGAACCAGGCTCAGTAGGAACGGCCATCTGCCACGACCGTCTGGGGGTTTGCGAAGACAGCGCAGAGACACAGAAGGAACAGAAGATCCGATATAAGAGAACTTTTTATGTTACAGAAAGTAAAAAGTTGATAACATGACACAGTGGATGTTCAGCCACTAGGAGCACCATCCCAGTCGATGCCCCCCGTCCAACAGGGCATTGCAGCCAAGCAGGATACCAGACCAGGCATATCTTCTATGGAGAGAAAAACACTGAGAGAACACAAAGTTAACAGTCGAAATAGCAGAATGTACTGTAATACAACTGGAGAGTAGTAGTAGAAAAGGAAGTAGCAGAGTGAAGAAAATTGGTAAGTCTGTCCTCCAGCAGTCTAAGCCTATAGCAGCATAACTACAGAGATAGCTCAGGATGACCTAAGCCACTCTAACTATAAGCTTTATCAAAAAGGAAAGTTTTAAGCCTGGCCTTAAAAGTAAACAGAATGTCTGCCTCACGGACTAAAGCTGGGAGCTGGTTCTACAGGTGAGGAGCCTGATAACTAAAAGATCTGCCTCCCATTCTACTTTTAGAAATCCTAGGAACTACAAGTAAACCTGCAGTCTGAGAGCGAAGTGCTCTGTTGGGAACATATGAAACAATTAGATCTCTGATGTATGATGGAGCTTGATTATTAAGGGCTTTGTATGAAAGAATAAGGATCTTAAATTCTATTCTGGATTTAACAGGGAGCCAATTAAGGGAAGCTAAAACAGGAGAAATGTGAGCTCTCTTTTTAAAATTCATCAGAACTCTTGCTGCCGGATTTTGGATCAACTGAAAGCTTTTAATGGCATTTTGTGGACTACCTGATAGTAAAGAATTACAGTAGTCCAGCCTTGAGGTAACAAATCCATGGACTAGTTTCTCAGCATCACTCCTGGACAGGATGTTTCTAATTTTAGCAATATTCCGGAGGTGAAAGAAGGAAATCCTAGAAACCTGTTTAATATGGGATTTAAATGTCAAGTCTTGGTCAAAAATTACGCCGAGGTTCTTTACGTTATTACTGGGGGCCAATTTAATGCCATCCAGATGAAGTGATTGACTAATCAGTTTCTTTTTTAGAACTTCTGGTCCAAAGACAGCAACTTCTGTCTTTTTAAAAGCAAAAAGTTTAGATTCATCCATGTTTTTATGTCTTCCAGACATGCCTGTAATCTACCTAACTGACTGGGTTCATCAGGATTTATGGATAAATATAGTTGTGTATCATCTGCATAGCTGTGGAAATTTATCCCATGCTGTCTAATGATTCTACCAATTGGGAGCATATATATGGTGAACAGAATTGGTCCAAGCACAGAACCCTGTGGAACTCCACAAGTAACCCTTGAGAGTGAAGAAGATTTATCATTTACATGAACAAACTGGAATCTATCAGACAAATATGATTTAAACCAGCCTAGTGCTGTTCCTTTGATCCCTGCAACATGTTCAAGCCTTTCTAAGAGAATATTATGATCGACTGTGTCAAAAGCAGCACTGAGATGTAACAAAACCAGAACAGACACAAGTCCATTATCTGAGGCCATGAGAATATCATTAGTAACCTTCACCAGTGCTGTTTCAGTGCTATGATGAGCTCTAAAAGCTGACTGAAACTCTTCAAACAGCTCGTTACTGTTTAGATGCTCACAGACTTGATTAGCAACAATTTTCTCAAGGATTTTGGATAAGAAAGGAAGGTTAGATATATGTCTGTAATTCACTAAGTCATCTTGATCAAGGGAAGGTTTCTTGAGTAAAGGTTTAATTACAGCTATTTTAAATTCTTGTGGTACGTATCCGTTTACTAAGGATAGATTAATCATATCCAAAATGAGGCTGCCATATCCGATGCTGCCTCATTTACTGAGGAAGAAGTAATCATGTTTGGGAGGATGCCAATGATTTTATTTTTAATATAATTAATTTTATTTATGAAGAATCCCATAAAATCATCACTGCTAAGAGCTGGGGGAATAGTTGGCTCAACAGAGCTATGACTCTGTGTAAGTTTGGCAACTGTAATAAAAAGAAACCTAGGATTGTTTTTATTCGCCTCTATTAATGATGAAAAATATGCTGTTCTAGCTTGTCGAAGGGTCTTTTTATCAAATCAAATCAAACTTTATTTATAAAGCGCTTTTCATACAAGAAGTTGCATCACAAAGTGCTTTACAGATTAAAATGACTCTACATAAAACCACCTTCCCTTCCCTCCCCCACAGATTTAAAAGCATGGTCACAGTTATACCCCCCTCCCCCCAACCCAACTCCCATGCACACACACAGTTAAAAGAAAAAGTAAAAAAGGACATTGGGCCGAGTGTAGATGAACCATGCAAGGAAACGCCATCAGAGGAACCATCTGCCCCGGCAGCGGTAGACTAACAGCAGCAGCCGAGGCACCGACACAGGGCACCCAGTGGAGGCAAGGCCAAGACCCCCACCTCCACCCAAGCTCCACCTGGAGAGCACCCAGGCAGCCACAGCCGACCACCGCTCTCGGGGCAGAGGGCTCCCACAGAGGAAACACTGGAACGGGGATTAAGATAAATTAAAATATAAAAATAAACAGTAAATTAATGTGCTAAGATTAAATAGTAAAACTGATAAAAATATAATCATATAAAACATGCAGAGCAATTAAACAATGTAATAAATAATAATCAGTTAAAAGCTAGGGTGATTCTTGAGCCTGCTCTTAAAAACATGAACGTTCTCTGCAGCCCTGCGGTCCTCTGGCAGCCTGTTCCAGAGGTGAGGGCCATAAAACTGGAAAGACGCCTCGCCATGCTTGTGTGTCCTTACTTTTGGGGTGACAAGGAGACGGCTGCCAGAGGAGCGCGGAGACCGTGAAGGTTTATATGGTAAAAGCAGTTCAGAGCGATAAGAAGGGCCAAGACCATTAAGACGCTTAAAAACCATTAAAAGAACCTTAAAGTCGATCCTGAAATGTATGGGGAGCCAATGCAATGATTTCAAGACCGGTGTAATGTGCTCCCGCCTCCTGGTCTTCGTCAGGACACGTGCTGCTGAATTTTGTAGTAGTTGTAAACCTGGTATACTCTTTTTGGGAAGACCAGAAAGCAGGGCATTACAGTAATCAATTCTACCGGACATAAAAGCATGCAGCAGTGTCTCCGTATTGGCCCGAGAGAGAATGGGGCGGACTCTGGCGATGTTCTTTAGTTGATAAAAACCTATTTTAGTAATATTTTTTATGTGAGGAATAAAAGTCAGCTCAGAGTCAAAAATCACGCCCAGGTTCTTCACTTGTAAAGATGGATTAAAACACAGTAATTGTAGTTTTGGTAAAAGTTTCTCTCTCTGAGCCTCAGGACCGATGACTAAAACTTCAGTTTTGTCCTGGTTGAGCTGGAGAAAGTTTTCTGCCATCCAGGATTTAATGTCTAAAATGTAGACTGTTATTCCAGGTTAAATAAGAATCCTCTAGATGTGTAGAGCGCTACTTTCTCTCCAACTTCCTAGTATTCTGCTTTAAAGTACACAACTCTGTGTTAAACCAAGGAGTCAGCCTCCTATGGCTAGCCACTTTCTTCTTTAAGGGGGCTACACTATCTAATGCCAAATGCAATGAGGACGTAACGCTGTGAACCAGACCATCAATTTCTGAAGGGTTAGAGATAGAGATGCTGCCATCCACAGTGTTAATTTCAAACACTGAGGAAATTAAGCATGGAACAGATTCTTTAAAAATTGTTACAGCATTGTCTGATAAAGCAGGGGACCAGAAAAGATTACCGAGTCTGACATTGTTTTGGCAAACTTACACACCGAAGCAACACTAATTTTTGTTACCTCCGATTGGCGTAACCGGGTATCATTACCGCCAGCGTGAATAACAATCTTACTGTATTTACGCTTATCTTTAGCCAGCAGTTTCAGGTAGGATTTGATGTCGCCCGTTCTGGCCCCTGGCAAGCATTTGACTATGGTCAATGGTGTCTCTAATGCCACGTGTGTGACTATGGAGCTGCCAATTACCAGGGTCGGCTTCTCAGCGGGTGTGTCGCTGAGCGGGGAAAATCTGTTAGAAACGTGGACGGGTTGGTGGTGGCCCGTGGGCTGGGCCCTAGAACTATGCTTCCTACGTACCGTCACCCAGCCGGCCTGAGGTCCCGGCTGCGCGGGCTCTACTGGAGGACGGCTAGGGGGTTCAATCCTTTTTGGCTCCACGCTGGCTAATGGGCCTCGGCTATCTGCTGGTTTTTCAACAGCGCAGAGCCGTGCTTCTAATTCTGATACCCTCGCCTCCAAAGCTACAAAAATATTACATTTATTACAGTTACCATTATCACTAAAGGAGGCAGGGAAGTAACTAAACATCTGACAGAGAGAGCAAGAGAGAAGAGAAGGGTTAGAGACAGAAGAGAGAAGAGTAGCCATAGCCGCAATGAAGCTAAGCTAACTGAGCTAGCGAGACCTTACCACCCCAAGAAAAGCTGTGTGAAACACAAGGAGTTCCCAAAATGTAAAGTACACCACCACAAAACGTGTGTTTTCAAGAGAGTCTGAACACCAAACAGCTCCATGGAGCACAACAGTAACAACAGGAAATGACGCAATGCGGCTTACCCCGTCACAGAGTACCAACAAACACTGCCTCCAGTGGAGTGAACTTCTGTCTTGTCAGAACATACAACACAAATTACAATTATTACTGTATTAATCCATTCATAGCAGCACACACGATCCACACGCATTCAACACACATACAGTGCACGCACTTTTCATACAGGGAATTTAATACTTGACACATTATTATACACTGTATATATACAGTCAATGTTACACAGATTAGACTAGGCTAATAAACATCCTCCACTCGGCTTTACATACATTTGAACAGCAATCTGTCTCGAGACTCGTTTTTTATCCAATTGTCTTCGCTATCACGTTGTGATAATTCAGTTTAAATTGCTGTATTTCGTTCGACTGTAATTATAGCAACACTACATCTTAATAATTATTTTAAGTTATGAGTTCTTATCTTATGAGATTTGGGTGGAAAAGAGAGCCGTCGGAGGTGCACAGCTGGCTGGAGTAGAATGAAGCGGGAGCTCTATACATACAGTCAATGAGCGGATTAGCCTCTAGCTTAGGTAGCCAGGTTTAGCATCAGAGCTACACGCCCCGTGAGGGCCAAGCAGGGCCGAGTCTACAGTGAAGATCGCGCCCTTATGCCCTTTTTAGGAACAAGCTGCGTCAGAACCGGGGAGGTGGAGTCTGTAAATCTGCCATGATTTCCCCCATGAACGTGGTCATCATGGTAAACGGGGAGGAGTGCAGAAACGCTGTGCATAATTTATACAGTCAATGGTAGCAGCATGGAGATGAATAAGTTTTGTAAAGTTGTTACATTCTAGTGCAAGGGACATTGGTACCTTCCCAAAGGAAAAAAGTACTATAGCTTACTAGGGTACATATTAGACTTAATTTATACTATATAAGATAATGGATTTCTATACATTTAACATCAGATGACCACTTTGGTTGTAAGATTTAGATAATTATTTATTAAAAGCTAGACATTTTAAAAGAGAATAAGAAAGAAAAGTACGTATTTGTTCCCCCCTTTCCCTGTTAATGCCCTACCTGGCCCCCTGGTAAAACCTTGCTAGAGCCGCCCCTGCACAGTTACCAGCTGTCAGCTTTGAGAAAAGGATCCTGGTGTGATTGGTCTCTAAGAAACAGTTCATAACTTCCCTTCAACTCATTCATGTCACCTAAAAGGTAAACGTGTTTTTCCATCACCTGTTCAGCTCTGATGATTCAGTAAGGACATCTCCTGGTTTCATCTTCATGTTTCCCTCTCACCACATATCCAAAAAAACTGATATCATGACCAGCAGCTTTTACAGCTGTGGCTCCAGCAAACCTGAGCTGATACTATAAAGTCATATTAAATTAATTTTAACAACAGGTTATTAAACGTGCTGCTGTTGTTTAACGCAACATCCGCTGGCTTCCTCTTTCTAGGGCAAAGTGTTCGGTAAACAAACGAGAGAGAGAGACGGGACTGGTGACAGAAAAGCCAATCATTGATCAGTTCCATGATTGAAGGAGCAACAGGAGAGAATGAGAGACGATGCAGCTGCGCAGCGTAAAGACACTGAATAACTCCAGCTTTTCTTCATTCTAGCTGAAGTACCGGACAAATTGCATTCCTTTTCACCTCAATAATGAATACGGAACACGTAATATTTTCTCTGAAAACGGGAAAATTCAATTTTTTACGGAACTGTTGGCAACCCTACTGCACTAACTGGAACAATATTCCAGTTAGTCTAAAAAACGAAATATAATACAGAAAAAACTCGACATGTCAACAAAACATAAACAGAACATCTTCCCAAACACATATCAAGCTTATTTAAAAACATTGAAAACATAAACTCTCATTCAAATTACCTGGAAAAGGTAGACGTAAATAAACATAAGTTCCCACCTCCTCCTCAGCACTAGCTGACCGATCTAACACACCAAGAGAGGTGGGACTTAAGGCAGAACAGCCAATCATCAGCCGGTCACACTCAAAGCCGGTGTCATGTTTCAGAAGGAGTGTGGGGGGGCATAGCAGCTGCAGAGAGCGCAGACACAGAGTGGCCAGATAAACGGAGTAGCAAGTGCTGTAAGACGTTAATGCAAAACTGCAGAAAAAGTGTGGGTGTTGAACCCTCTCACCATGGAAAGTGTGGGTGTTAAAACACCCACATCCCCCATGGGTGCGATGCCCCTGGGTGGCAGGCAGTCACATGTTGCGCGTGAACTTTGTGTGTCTCAAAAAGTTGTCAGCGGACTTGTATCAAGACAAAGAACTAATGGCAGAGTGACAGACCCAGGAGTGGAGCCCCACTGCACTCAGACATCGTCATGCAACTGCCACACAGCTGCAGGCCCTTTTACGAGATGTGAGGGGTACTGGGGTTTCCAGACAAACCATTTGCAACCGACTCCACCGCTTAGGCTTGAATGCCGGACGACCAGGTGACTCCACTGACGCCGAGACACCGCCGTGAACATTTGCAGTGGGCACAAGACCATGTGACCTGGACAATGCAGCTGTGGTCTACTGTCCTGTTCACTGACGAGTGTCGGGTCATCTTGCACAGAAGAGATGGTTGTCAGCGTTGCTGGTAAAGGCGAGCTGAGCGATACGCTGAGGTCAACATGGTCCCCAAGGTTAGCTTTGGTGGAGGAAATGTAACAGTCTGGGCAGGCATCAACAGTCAGCGTAAAACTGATTTTGTTATTGTAGATGGCTCAGTCACTGCATGTTCTTACCTCAGAGACATCATAGAACCCATCATCATCCCCTAATTCCGCCAGTACACCCTCTACTTTCTTTTCATGGATGATAATGCTCCACCACATCGTGCCAGAATTGTCACAGCTCGACTTCAGGAAGTCGGAGTGCCTCATATGGTATGGCCAGCAATGTCCCCTGACCTGAACCCCATAGAACACGTTTGGGACCAGCTGAAGCAGCGACTGGATGATCATATCCCACCCCCACGTGACCCGGCAGAACTGGGTGTAGCACTTGTAGAAGAATGGAACGCATTGCCTGAGGACAACATCATGAGGCTAGTGAGGAGCATGAGACGTCGCTGTCAAGCTGTCATTGCTGCAAATGGTGGAAAAACCCACTACTGACATTGTCAATTTGGGGTTACCCTTGTTATTGTCTACATTTTTGGGGTAATGAATATTACAGTAATGAAAATTGTGTTTCTTCTCATTCATTATTAGTAATATCAAAATATACTTTTACTTATTTAATTAAAATTCAGACGAAATAGGAATACCTCTCATGTAAATAACATAACTTATTGTGAGTAGTGTAAACGAAGTGTGCGTGCAGAGCTTGCAAAAACCCATCAGCACATTCCTTGTTTTCTACAATCTTAGTATCCCTCTAATATTTCCTTTTTTAACATGGACAAAAAAAACCTTCTGCTTCAACAAAGAGGATAAAGGACAACAAAAGGTTCCTGGATTCCTGTTTTTCTGTCACCTAAGTAGTTCATCTGTTTCCTGATGTTTGCAACATAAGCAGTTCAGCAGTAAGCAAAGTTCATCCGTTTCCTGTCTTCTGCCCAGTGAGACGGATGCTCTGCTTTATTCTAACAAGAATAAAAGTCAACCCGTTTCCTACTAAACTTGTGATGTTGCAGGCTTGGTTTACCACAAACAGGCAGAGCACTTTGAAGTGAAGCCATTTGCCTGCGAGGAATGCGGTGCAGTGTTTGGAGCCAACTCTTCTCTGAAGAACCACATGAGGCTGCATACTGGAGAGAAACCCTACCACTGTCAACACTGTGACATGAGCTTCAGTGTAGCCGCTGCACTAGCTTACCACACCAAGAAGAAACACTCTGAGGGTAGGACAATCTCACCAGCAACATGGAGCAATCATCACTAGGTTAAGTATGTCTTCCTTGTTTTAAAAATACAAATTTTAGCCAGAGTGTTACTGTTTTTCAGGAAAGATGTACGTGTGTCAGTACTGTAAGGCTGTCTTCGCCCAGTCCATTGAGCTTACACGTCATGTACGGACGCACACTGGTGACCGGCCTTACGTTTGTCGGGAATGTGGGAAGGGCTACAGCCAGGCCAGCGGACTCACTGTTCACCTGCAGACCTTCCACAGTAAGAACCTACAGCAGGGGAATCACTTCACCTCTGATTGTAGCTCTATCACTCAGGGAATGTCCTAACTGGGGTGCCAACCTTCCCAGTTGCAGCACGTTTTATAATTGTCAGAGTCTACAAGGATCAAACTGAGCAGATTAGAACATACTTCCTCTTTAAGAAGCTGCTTTACATTCCTGTGCTTTCTCTCACCTCATATTCTGATGCCTCACCGATACATAAAACAGTTAACATGGAGTCTCCTTGTCTCAGTAACAACGTTCACACAGAAGGCAAGGCAATTTTATTTGTATAGCACGCTTTCAACAACAAGGTGATTCAAGGGGCTTTACATGATTAGGGGTAGAATAAAAATAGCAGTAAACACAGACAAACCATATATTGTAAAACAGCAAGAAGCATACATAAAACAAGATACATCAAAACATGACCCACATGCAGTTCTAAACAGATACATTTTTAGTTGTGATTTAAGAGAACTCAGTGTTTCAGCAGCTTTGCAGTTGTCTGGCAGTTTGTTCCAGATTAGAGGAGCATAGAAACCAAAAGTTGCTTCTCCATGTTTGGTTCTGAGTCTAGGGATGATGAGTAGACTGGAATTAGAGGACCTGAGTGGTCTGGGGGGTTGGTATAGTAGCAGTAGATCTTCAACATATTTTGGTGCTAAGCCATTCAATGATTTATAAACTAGTAAAAGTATTTAGAAGTCTATTATCTGAGCTACAGGGTAAGGACTTTAGAACTGGGGTAATGTGCTCTACTTTCCTGGTTCTAGTGAGGAACACGAGCAGCAGCGTTCTGAATCAGCTGCAGCTGTCTGATTGACTTTTTAGGCAGACCTGTGAAGATGCTGTTGCAGTAATCAATCCGACTAAAGATAAACGCATGGATGAGTTTTTCTAGGTCCTGTTGCGACATCAATCCTTTAATCCTAGAAATGTTCTTCAGGTGATAGAAGGCTTAACTTGTTATTGTCTTTATGTGACCCTGGAGGTTCAGGTCTGAGTCCATAACTACACCTAGATTTCTGGCTTGATCAGTAGTTTCTAGCTGGATTAACTGAAACAATGGGCTAACTCTTGATTGTTCCTCTTTAAGTCCAAAAATAATTACTTCAGTTTTGTTTCTATTCAGATGGAGAAAGTTATGGCACACCCATCCATTGATTTGCTCGATGCATTTACTTAGGGTTTGGATGGTGGAAGAGTGTTGTAATCAGCGTGAACCTGGTAGTGATCACATTGGGTGTGTTCACAGATCACAGAACCCCATTTAGAAATCTGACCAACATGTCATCAGTCACGACAGGCAATCAGGCTGAAAATTGGGCCATTTCCAGTAAACAGCTGATTTCTTGGTGCCTCTCTACCGACACATTTGAAGAAATCAGCTTAAATTGACTGATTCTGCTGGGTGTGGTGACCCAGTGTCCTGCTGTTCCTGGCGGGGGGCATCGACTGGGATGATGCTCCCAGTAACTGAACATCCACCGTGTCATGTTATCAACTTTTTACTGTCTTTAACATAGAAAGTACTCTTACATCAGATCTTCTGTTCTTTCTGTATCTCTGCTCTGTCTTCTTGAACCCCCAGACGGTCGTGGCAGATGGCCGCTCCTACTGAGCCTGGTTCTGGTTCTGCTGGAGGTTTCTTCCAGTTTAAGGGGAGTTTTTCCTCTCCACTGTCGCTACATGCTTGCTTAGTATGAGGGATTGTTGTGAGGTCAACAACACAACACAGGCGACTTTCTACTGTCGCTACATGTTGGTCCAGGAGGAGGGAACGCTGCAAGTCAATGACTTGATGAATCTGCTGGGATTCCTTAGATAGAAAACTTTGAATTTGATTGGAATAGATGTACAGTTGAATTGAAAAGACTTGTAAAGTGCGTTGAGATGATGTGTTGTGAACTGGTGCTATATAAATAAACTGAGTGGAACTACTGTCGTTCTCAGACCTGTCAGAACCTCATGACTGTAAGAAGTGTTGCCTCAGCTTCTCTACCCTGGAGGAGCATCAGCAACATATCCAGGAGCTTCACCCAAAGGATTTCCATAAATGCAACACATGCAGCAAGGTATTCCAGAGCGCCACCCTGCTGGACAAACATCAAGTAACACACTCTGGAAGCAAGCCATTCAGTTGTCAGCTCTGCAACAAATCATACCAGGTAAGATGATGTGCATTAATCAGAGGGGCTTCTGTCTGCTGTATTTAGTTGAATTTGTGTTGCTATAAATAGATGGTCCGAGAGAAAGCCCAGACGGTCAGTACCTAGAATTTCTTGGAACATTTTTTAAAAGAGCAAACTGTCCTTAAGGAAGCTCAGATCCTTTAGTTCTTCTGACTTTAAAGCATATTATCCTGCCTCTTCTTCCTGCTTTCTGCGAGGATGGACGCTTTTCTCTTTCCCTCCCTACTGTTGTCTACTTCTGCATTTTTTGTCTTGTCAACTATTTTTTGAGCCTATCTCTGCATTCTCCTCCGGAAAGAACAACCATGGTTCTGGTTCTGGTCTGCTGGTCTCATACAATTAGTTAAATTTTTCCCGGAGAACGGCTAAAAGGGAGAGCCGAGTTGTTCCGATGGAACATCATGGAGGATCTTGTGTCTCTCACTTTTGACCATCGAGGATGTTGGAAACATTTATATAATTGGATTCATGATAACCGGATATCTGCTGATTATCGCAGTTGGATTTTCTGAGGTATCGTAAACTTCAAGCTTAAAGGCAGCAATTGGCAGGCTGCCTAGGCTACAGGAAGGTTGCTGTGCTGTCAACACTCAGACTATTTGCGATGTGCGAGCAAAATCAGACTCATTTCGCTGCGTGGGTAATAACTTGGAGAAGTTCTCAGCCGGCTGGAAGGTAATCTGGTTTAATCCGATTTGGCCATTCCGACAGAACTCAGACCACTGACAGACTCTAAGGCAAGAGAAAAAGTGATCTTCGCCTGTCTCTAAAACAACTTCTTGTCTACTGGAATTAGACTCCCTGGTCTTGGTACACCAAACAAAAACTCCCTTGGATGTGTGTGCAAAAGGACACTCCATCCCACCCCACTCCCCCACCCCCCACATGAGTCTGTGAGCTCCCTGACTCAGCCCCAAGGTTGTATATTACATCACAGGGGATAGACTCTGGGATTGAACTGAGAGGAGTTTCATGGTCTCACACTCACAATAATGCACACATAGATGCACGCACGCTCACGCCACAGCTACAGACATGCACGCGCTCCAGGATTTCAACATGCTCGCGTTACCCTAAGACTCCCGCTCCCACTCCCGCAAAGTGGACTAGTGGAGCGTGCTAAGCCGCGAACCCAGTCTGCCCAGTGGGGGTTCTCAGAACCACCCTTCCTGCCTTGTGTTATCATGTGTTGTGAAAGATATATGTGCTTTCTATGTTTTGCTGTGGTTTTTTCAGCACCTCGGCTCGGCTCCCTGTAGGGGGCTGGGCTGAGTTTCCTTTTTCCCCTGTTCACCCCCCCTACCTAGTGTGAATCCTTTCTATCTGCTAAAGGGGCGCTGGTAAAGCCGGCTGCTATCGCGGTCTTCCAAATCCTGTATTGTGTTAATGTTTGTAAGTGTTTTGTATGATCTTGGATTGGTTGTACTGAAACTTTTCATCAATCCCCACGGGGATTATTAAAGTATCTCTTATTCTTATTATTCTTATTATTGTATTCCTTGATGTGAACCAAATAAAAGATGAAGGAAAGAATCATTTCTCTATTAGGTGATATTCATAGATTCTCTCACTCTCTGTCGCTCTCATCACAGCAGCTGTCCGGGTTGTGGTACCACAACAGAACCACCCATCCGGACGTGTTTGCCAGCCACACCCGGCAACTCAAGACCCTGGTCCAGTGTGAGCTCTGCTTCAAGTTCTTTCCTGATGCTGCCAGCTTGTCCACGCACCAGGCCACCGAGCACCAAGGTGAGGAGCAGCTCACTGCAGCAGAGATGCCTCTGGCTCATTGCAGTGGGACAAAAAGGAGATGATATGAATATGAAATATTCGTCTAAGAGCATTAATCAGAAACACTCTCAGATGTCTCCGTCCCAGTACCACAGTCGGGGTGTTTTGTCTGCCATGCAGTCTTCACAGAAGCTGTGTTTGTTTTCAGCCTCACAGTCGGCGGCTGTGTCCTGTCTGTATTGCAAGGCGGAGCTGGGCGGTGGAGATAAAGCCCAGGAGCACGTCTGCAGCCAGCCCGTCAACCAAGGCGCCGACGGCTTCAGCTGCCCCCTCTGTACTCTGATCTGTGTCTCCCAGCTGGAGCTCCAGGAGCACCTGCTGTCCTGTCACATGGAGCTGGAGCCAGGAGCCGAGGGACACGCCTCCACCACCTACACGGTAACACCAGCATCATTTTATTAGCAGGAATAATATAATAATAATAACCAGTAGAATAATTTTGTTGCACTGAGTGGTCACAACGCTTGCTGACAGCTTGATAAAAGATTATATTTAAAGAACAGTCTAAATCATTTATTAGGTTATTAATAATCAAGTATTTAATCTCTTACTGCTGGAGTTTACTTATTCACTGTTTCCCAACACACTGTCCTGCATGTTTTAGATGGTTCCCTGCTTCACCAAATTTAATTGCAGTTGAGGGCTGATTAACAGGCTGAACTGCTGTAATCTGAATCAGGCGTGGAAACATTTAAAACATGCGGGGCAGTGTGCCTTGAGAACCAAGTAGGGTGACCAAATGTCAATATCTCCTCGGACATGTGAGGATTTCATAGATTGAAGAAAATGTCCGGTTTTTCATCGTTTTTAAGGGGACCAATAAACATACTTAAATTGACTGGTGCAATACACGCAATACAACAATCTTTATCTCATTAGACGTTATCCCCCGAGCTGCTGCCTAGTGGCTGGTTCTGCTCCATTCATTCAGACAGCGGGCTGTAACAATTTGCACCTCGTTGCTCTGCGTCGTTCAATCAATCAATCAATCAATCAATCAATAAATCTTTATTTATAAAGCGCTTTTCATACAAAATTGCATCACAAAGTGCTTTACAGATTAGAATTACCCCACATAAAACCACATTCCCATCCCCCCCAAAGAATTAAAAACATGATCGCAGAATTAATTAATTAGCTAGAATTAAATCAAATTATTCATAAACAGACCCAGTTCTTAATTCAAAGACTTAGGATAGAAAACTTTGAACAAGGTAATAAATCAGCTAGATTTTTGGCTAACCAGCTAAAAATTAATAAAGAAAAAACAACTATATCTGCTATTAAAGATCAGACCGGGAATACAGTATATGATCCTGGAAGAATAAACAACACATTTAAAGAATTTTACAAGGCTTTATACTCACCAGAGATAAACCCATCAGATCATGAAATTGAACAATTTTTGGATAACATAACACTACCTAAATTATCTGAAAGTCAAGCGATGGCCCTGGATTCACCACTAAAAGCGGCTGAACTCCAGGAGGACCTCCAAAGCATGCCCAATAATAAGGCTCCAGGCCCAGATGAATTTCCAGCAGAGTTCTATAAAGAATTCTGGAATATTCTGGCACCAAGATTCCACAGAATGCTGCAGGAAACCAAGGAAAATGGCAGACTCCCACCAAATATGAATTCTGCCTACATTAGTCTTCTACTAAAATCAGGTAAAGACCCTTTGTTTCCTACCAGCTATCGTCCCATATCCCTCATTGATGTTGATCTTAAAATAATCTGCAAAGCCCTCGCAAAAAGGATAGAGAAAGTAACCCCTCTTATAATACATCCTGATCAAACTGGTTTTATTAAAGGGAGACATTCATCCACAAATTCACGTAGATTAATAGATTTAATAGATTTTTCTAACTGTAAAAACATTAAAACTAATATATTATCTTTAGATGCAGAAAAAGCATTTGATAGAGTTAACTGGAAATTCTTTTTTGTAACCTTACATAAATTTGGCTTTGGAAATTCTTTTATAAACTGGTTGAAAATATTATACAGTTCACCAACAGCGTGTATCAGAACAAATAACCAAACATCATCTAGGTTTTATCTTCAGAGAGGTACCAGGCAGGGATGTCCTCTCTCTCCCTCCCTGTTCGCTATTTTTATTGAACCACTAGCTGCAGCAATCAGGCAAACTCACAATATTAAAGGCATAAAATGCAATAACATAGAACATAAAATCAGTCTTTATGCAGATGATGTATTACTTTTTCTCCAGCATTCACAAACCTCTTTCTCTCAGGTAATCGGGTTGATAAACTCTTACTCAAATGTTTCAGATTATTCTATAAATTGGTTAAAATCTACAGTTCTTCCAATCAATTGTTCTGTCCAGAATCCAACTAATACACAACTGCAGTCAGGGAATATTACCTATTTAGGTATCAATGTCTCACCAAGACTGGCAGATTTAATAACGCTAAACTACATCCCACTTTTAAAAAAAGTTGAAGATGATCTTGCTAGATGGAAATCTCTACCCATATCACTTATGGGAAGGGTTGCTTCAAGAAAAATGATGGTTTTGCCCAGAATCAACTACTTATTCTTAATGATCCCAAGTAAACCATCACTAGACTGGTTTAGATCTCTGGACTCCTCTATCTCTAAATTTCTTTGGAAAGATAAACCCCCACGTATCCGCTTAAAAACACTGCAGAAGACTAAAGAAAAAGGAGGTCTAGATCTACCAAACTTCCATCATTATTTCTTAGCTAACAGGCTCCAATACATATCAAGAGGGTTAAAACATAGCTACCTACACGAGTCCTGGATAGACATAGAACAGACACTATGTAATAAGATAAAACTTTCAGACCTACCATTTATTAGCTCAAATATAAAACAATATGAATGCTTTAAAAGCATAAATATCAGCTCCTCTCTGACAGCATGGTGGGAGTTTCTAAAAATGAGTCCACAATAATCCCATGCGGACGTACGCCCATCTGGACTAACCCCGACATCTTGCAGGGAAGATGTATGGTGGGTTTCCCAGTCTGGAGGTGCGATGGAATTGAATACCTGGAACATATATTTGAAGGAAACTTTATCTACATTAGATGAATCAATAGCCATCCCTATTTCAAAATTGGAGGTGGATTTTTCAGCCAGCTTTGACCAAAATGTCTGGTCCCAGATATGTTTAAGAACCTTTAAAATAACAAAAAATCCTAATTTGCAATTAATACAATACAAAATCCTTCATAGAGTACACTATACAGGTCAACGAATGTTTAGGATGGGTTTTACATCGTCTAATACCTGCTTACAATGCACAAGCAATATACCAGATACTTATGTTCATGCGCTTTGGTTCTGTCCACCTGTTAAGAAATTTTGGTGCCAGATATGTGAGACTTATCAAAGTGTCTGAAATGTAACATCCCACCATCTCCCTCAATTTGCCTGTTAGGAAATTTAAATGATGTCACCATGGACACAAAGTCAGTTCTAATGGTTCACATTGCCTTATGCATCGCTAAGAAAACTATCCTCCTGAACTGGAAAAATAAAAAAGCTCTTAATATTAATCAGTATAGAAATCTCTTGTTGGACCATATTGGTCTTGAGACGGCCTCTGGCTCCATATCTGATCAATCTCTCTGGGCTCCTTTGATCGGCTCCATCACCTAGTGGGGGTGGGGGGCACTTGGTTTTGTCGTTTGGGACACTGTTGCTGATGTGGGGGTTTTGGGGTTGGAGGCGTCTGGGGGGGACCCCGGGGGGTGGGATCACTGGGCGGTTGGGGCGCTGGACGTGGGGGCCGGCCTGGGGTTGGGGTTTGGGTGGTGACTCCTGATGGCTGCATGTGGTGCCTTGGGGGGGTTGCACTGGCGGACATGGGTTACTGGCCTGGTGGCCGTGCTGCGCCTGGGTAGGGTCTGGGGTGGGCCTGGGGATTCGGAGCTCGGGGGCAACGCGCCCCCTAGCTGTGGTCCTGGCTGGGGGTTGGCCGGCGTGGGGTCTCTGTTGGCTGTGGGGGTCGTGGCCGGCCGGCGGCCGGCAAATGCAGCCGCTTCTCTCTTTTTCTCTGGGCCGATTGTCATCGCCAGTCCCTGTATGGCGTCTCGCCTTGTTTGCTGGTTGGGGTGCCTGGCTGCTGGTCGCGGCGGCTGGGTGGCGTTTCTGGGCCGGATCAGTCCTTTTTTGCGCTGGACTTGGCTCCTGGGTCTTGGTCTTTGTGTAGGGCGCTGGGGTTGGGCATTTGGCCGGGATCGGTCGGACTTGCGGGTGGACTGGCCGGGTGGTGGGCGTGCAGGGCAGGTGGGTGGGGCGCTGGGTTTGGTCTCCTGCCGGGCCGTTGAGGAACAGTGGTCGCTCCACAAAGAATGAGGCTGGTGGATGTCGGCCTGGTTTGAGAGTAGAGCATATATCAGGGTGGGTTTAGTTCCCCTTCTGGGATGGGGCTGGGGGGACTGCCTTGGGGTCCGTGGGGCTTTGTGGTGCTGTGGCCGTGGGCCCCGGGTCGAACGTGCCATGGCCTCCCTCCCCTGCTGGATCCCGGTGAACAGCGGTGCCTATTGGGGTCAGTGGGGGAGCTGGCTCCCTGGGAAGACATTTTGTCTCCCAGTCCTTCCCTCCCCATCCCTGGACACCTCTGTCCACCCGCTCCATCACTTTACCACTCATATAGGGTCTTGGGGCATGGGCACATCACTGGGGTGCGATGAGGGGCTTCCCTCCTCGCTGTCCCGTGGTGTCCTGGGTCCCAATTTTAATATACAACTTAGACACTCCCACTTATAACATTTTCACACGACACATATGTAGGGACTTTGGGGTGGGCACACTTTTCGGCATCCAGAGGGGGAGCGGTACAATCAGCTTCACCTCTGGTGCCGGTGCCCACTGTTAAACCACATATAGACACTGAGGGCTCGGCGTGGGGGTTGGGGGATGTGTGGCTGCCTCCCCCACATCCCACCCCTCTGTTTTAAATGCACATTATAACAACACGCATCAACACCATACTCGAGCGGGAAGATGGAGGCTAGGGGTCTTTTCCCACCCCTGTTCGCTACGGGCCATCAGGGGTTGGGGTCCGGAGGAGGACAGGCGGTCTGGTCGGGGTCCTGGGCTGTCGGACTGCTTTGCCACTGTGGGGCCCTTGGCGGTCTGCTTGTCTCCATCCTAGAAGGTAGGGGGTCCACCTCCCGGGTCCGGGGGTTGGTGGCTCTACTGGGGCATCAGTACCTGGACCTGGGAGCATAAAGTGTGCATGGGGTGTGTGAGTGAGGGTACAGCGTCTTTTTTTTGGGTGTCTTGGTGAGTCAGTGAGAATGTATGAGTTTAAGAGGGAGGGAACGTATGACTGTGTCTGTATGTCTTTGTCTACCTGTCAGGTTGGATCTTGGTCTGCCCCCTCGCCTGGCGCACCTCAGGCCTTACACTTAATGGGGGGCCTATTTCCCCTCCGTCACTCCCCGCCGGTGCCCCTAAAAGAGGTGCCCCACCGGTTGGTTGGGGCACCTCTTTTAGAGGTGCCAGGTTTGGGATTGTTGGGTGGTGCCTGCTCGGTGGCTCGGCGGGATGCGGATCCGGTGTCTCTGCTCGTTTGATCACCTGTTCTGTGCGCACCGTGCGTGGCCGGTTCATTGGCGGGTTGGACCGGCCCTGGCCCTCGTTGGATGCCTGGTCTTGGCGCCCTGCGTTGCGCGGGATCAGGACCCGGGAGCTGGTACAACTTGGCGTCCAGATGCTGGCTGAGCCCGGCCTGGGGATGCTGTCCGTCCCCTGCGGCTATTGGTGGGGCGCTGGGATGTTGGCGGTGGGGATTGGCCTAGGGTGGAGGCGTCGCATGGCGGCCGGCCGCGGCCCCTGCAGTGCCGGGGGCCCCTCGTCGGCCCGTCCCTTGTCGGGTCCCTGCTGGGGGGTGGGGTGCCCCTGGGCCCCGGCTCCCCCGTTCCCTTGACCGGCCCGCCCCGGCGCGGCCGGTTGCCGGCGGGGCCCGTGGGCTCGTCACTGCTGCCCCCCGGGCCCCTGCATAGTGGCCGCTGGATGTTCCCCTGGGGTTCTCCTTTGCTCCTCTCTTGGGGGATGCGGTCGGCCCCGCCCGGGTCCGCCTGGGGCTCTGGCGGTCCTTTGGACGTCTTTGCTCCGATCTCCTTCATGTCTGCATCGATTCCTGGGAGACGGATTGATGTCTGCTCACACCAACTATCGAACACTCTTATGGAGAAACCTTATATGCACCAGCATGCTAACACACACACATAGATGTGGGGTCTCTGGTGTTTAAGGAAATATTCTTGGGCTGAGGTTATCTTTACTAGAGCTTGATTAATCGGTACCATGAGTTTTTCTGTGACATTGTTGTATTTTTATATCTATTTTTGTGTGATGTGGTTGTGTAATTCTTAGTTCACAATGTTTGGTTGGTTTTGTCGATGTTCCTTTTTCGTGTTTTGTTTTGTTTTGTTTTTCCCTCTCTCTCTGCTGTCCTGTGGGTATGGAGGCAGACTTCAATGTCTTCCTGTGTTTTCTTTGTTCCCCTTCCTCTCTTGTATTTTCAACTCACCCTCTCTCTTGACTTTTTGTTTCCTACCTCTCTTCTTCATCTTCCTTCTTTCTTCTCCTTAATTTTCCGTCTCTGTGTCCGTAACATCAGGAAATAAAAACCCCAACAATTCATAATAAAGATTTTTCACACATATATCAAGTGGAGTACTATAGCAAAAGCTGTACTGCTCCGCTTGTGAAAGTAAATCTGTTGGGCTTCTACTTGGTACTCAGACACCAATTCTGAGCTCCACACTGCCAAACAGGACACGTTTAAAAAAAATAAAAAAAATTGTTACAGCATTGTCTGATAAAGCTCTACTATAATGACATTTTCTTTCAGATTAAAGATGGTCAGTTAAAGTAAATTCAAAAGTTATTAAGAAGTGGTCAGACAGGACCGGGTTATGTGGGTGGACTGTTAATTCCTCACACTCAATACCGTATGTCAGTACAAGGTCCAAAGTGTGTTTGCCCGAGTGGGTCGATCCCTGTACTTTTTGAGTAAAGCCAATTGAGTCTAAAATAGCACTAAAGGCTGCATTTAGGCTATCACTTTCAGTATCCACATGAATATTGAAGTCCCCCACTATAATGACCCTATCAGTATTTACTACTAAATCAGATAAAAAAAATGTGAGATCTGATCCAAGAATTGAGAGTATGGGCCTGGTGGACGATACAAAACCACAAACAAAAATGGTCTTAATGTTTTGCAACTTGGATGAGGAAAATTAAGGGTTAGATGTTCAAAAGAACTGTAGCTATCAATTGGTCTGGGACTAATTAGTAAATCAGAATGAAAAATGGTTGCAACTCCTCCTCCTCGCCCAGTATTTCTAGGAATGTGAAAATTTTAATGACTGGAAGGAGTTGACTCATTTATACTGACATAATCCTCCTGCTGCAACCAGGTTTCTGTGAGACAAAGCAAATCAATGTGATTATCACCAATCAAGTCATTTACTAACAAAGTCTTTGAGGAGAGAGATCTTATGTTTAATAAACCACATTTAATAGATTTATTTTTCTGTTCAGTCAAAGTCGTATTTATCTTTATGAGATTTCCATAATTTGCTTTTGTTGACTTACCTTTTAATCCATTTAATTTTGGCCTTGGGCAAGACACTGTTTCTATAGGGTAATGGGTGGGTAACAGTACAGAAGCAGCAGAGAGGTGGGTTAAACTACGACTCTGCTTCCTGGTCTGGACCCTGGGTTGTCAGTGTTTTGGAGGACTAATAAATTCTGCCATATTCCTAGAAAGAAGAGCTGCTCCATCCAAAGTGGGATGGATGCCGTCTCTCCGGATCAGACCAGGTTTTCCCAAAATGTTCGCCAGTTATCAATGTAGCCCACATCATTTGCAGGACACCACCTAGACAACCATTGATGGAATTACAGCATGCGTCTAAACATGTCGTCACTGGTCCGATCAGACAGGGGACCAGAAAAGATTACCGAGTCTGACATTGTTTTAGCAAACTTACACACCGAAGCAACACTAATTTTAGTGACCTCCGATTGGCATAACCGGGTGTCATTACCGTCAGCGTGAATAACAATCTTACTGTATTTACGCTTATCTTTAGCCAGCAGTTTCAGGTAGGATTTGATGTCGCCCGTTTTGGCCCCTGGCAAGCATTTGACTATGGTCAATGGTGTCTCTAATGCCACGTTTCTGACTATCGAGCTGCCAATTACCAGGGCTTCTCAGCGGGTGTGTCGCTGAGCGGGGAAAATCTGTTAGAAACACGGACCGGGTGGTGGTGGCCCGTGGGCTGGGTCCTAGAACTATGCTTCCTACGTACTGTCACCCAGCCGCCTGGGGTCCCGGCTGCGCGGGCTCTACCGGAGGACAGCTAGGGGGTTCTATCCATGTTGGCTCCGCGCTGGCTAATGGGCTTCGGCTATCTGCTGGTTTTTCAACAGCGCGGAGCCGTGCTTCTAATTCTGATACCCTCGCCTCCAAAGCTACAAAAATATTACATTTATTACAGTTACCATTATCACTAAAGGAGGCAGAGAAGTAACTAAACATCTGACAGAGAGAGCAAGAGAGAAGAGAAGAGTAAGAGACAGGAGAAAGAAGAGTAGCCATAGCCGCAATGAAGCTAAGCTAACTGAGCTAGCGAGACCTTACCACCCTAAGAAAAGCTGTGTGAAACACAAGGAGTTCCCAAAACGTAAAGTACACCACCACAAAACGTGTGTTTTAGTGTGCTTGTGTGTTAAAATAACTTAGAGAGGCCTCAGCACAGAGAAAACTAGATCAATTCAAGAGAGTCTGAACAACAGCTCCACCGAGCACAACAGTGACAACAGGAAATGACACAATACGGCTTACCCCGTCACAGAGTACCAACCAACACTGCCACCTTTCCTCAGAACCAAACATGGATAAGAAGGCCCAAGACCATTAAGGCACTTAAAAACCATTAAAAGAAACTTAAAATATATCCTAAAACATACAGGGAGCCAATGCAGTTAATTTTAAACAGGTGTAATGTGTTCCTGCCTCCTGGTCTTCATCAGGACACTTGCTGCTGAATTTTTTAGAAGTTGTAAACCTTAGATACTCTTTTTGGAAAGACCAGAGAGCAGGACATTACAGTATTCAATCCTACTGGAGATAAAAGCATCAGTGTCTCAGTGTTGGCCCGAGTGAGAATGGAGTGGACTCTGGCAATATTCTTTTGATGATAAAAAACTATTTTAGAAATATTTTTTATGTGAAGGATAAAAGTCAGTTCAGAGTCAAAATCACGCCCAGGTTCTTCACTTGTAAAGAAGGATTAAAAGACAGTGATTGTAGTTTTGGTCAAAGTTTCTCTCTCTGAGCCTTAGGACCGATTACTAAAACTTCAGTTTTGTTCTGGTTGAGCTGGAGAAAGTTTTCTGCCATCCAGGATTTAATGTCTAAAATGCAGTTAAAGTGCATCCGTCAGCCATGTGTCATCAGGAGACACGGAGATGTATAACTGTGTATCATCAGCATAACTGTGAAAGTTAACTCCATGTCTTCTGATGATGCTGCCAAGAGGGAGCATATGAAGGTTAAAAATCAATGGGCCTAAAATTGAACCCTGGGGCACACCACATGTAATCCTGTGGACCTTAGAAGAGCAGGTATCTAAACTTATCATAAAAGTCCTGTCTGTGAGATAGGATGTAAACCATTTGTGAACAGCACCAGAGACGCCAATCTGTTTTAAACGGGTTAAAAGAATAGTGCGGTCCACTGTATCAAAGGCAGTGCTTAGATCCAGTAGAACCAACACTGTCACCTTCTGGGCATCGTAGTTTAATCTAAAATCATTTAAAATCTTCAGAAGGGCTTTCTCTGTGCTGTGGTTCACCCTAAAACCAGACTGAAATTCCTCTAGGACATTATTAGCATTAATCATATCATTAAGTTGAATTAAAACAAGCTTTTCTAAGATCTTGCTTAAAAGCAGTAAGTTAGGGTGTATTCAGACCTGCACTGTTTGGTCCACTTTAAATGGATCAGGGTTCATTTGTAACGCTGATCCGGACCTTTTATGCATGTGTGAATACACAGAAACGAATCCTGGTGCGGATCAGAGAACTGGACCGAGACCCACTTTTTTAGGTGGTCTCGGTCCGCTTCCAAACGGACTCTGGTGTGGTTCGCTTCAGGTGTGAATACAAACCACTGTCGATCCGAACCAACTCCAGGATTCATGTGCCTTTTTAGACTAAACAAGCCACCGTAGCAAGGTAAGTTCATACCTGATCCTTCGTCTTCTGTTTTTGCCACGGTGGAGCGAGCATGTTATGGGTCAGGGCACGCAGAGCACATCATCTCCTTCGGGTTACTGCATGCATTCCCCGACGCCTTTCCAAAATATGAAACAGAGTGTCGCGAAACCTGCATTGAATGAGCTGCTTCTTGACAGTCAATGTGATTTTGCAGCTCCCATAACAGCAGAAATATGCAGAACAGCGTAGGGCTTCCATGTTTTCCTCCATTTCCAGGTCTGCGCTCTGTGTGCCGCCCTAGTCATTGCTGTCCAATGGGCGCATCGATCGTCACAACCGTCGATGTGTTTACAAAATATAGTTCACTTGGGAAATGTACAGTATGAATGCGAACTGTACCATTTAATTTTTGTCCAGTATGACTTAAAAAGTGAACAATTATTGTTACTGGTAAATTTTCCATCCATCCATCCATTTTCTTCCGCTTATCCGGGGTCGGGTCGCGGGGGCAGCCGCCTAAGCAAAGAGACCGAGACTTGCCTCTCCCCAGCCACTTGTTCCAGCTCCTCGGGAGGAACCCCAAGGCTCTCCCAGGCCAGCCGAGAAACATAGTCCCTCCAGCGTGTCCTGGGCCTTCTCCTGGGCCTCCTCCCGGTGAGACGTGCCTGAAACACTTCACCAGGGAGGCGTCCAGGAGGCATCCTGACCAGATGCCCGAGCCACCTCAACGGACTCCTCTCGATGTGGAGAAGCAGCGGCTCTACTCTGAGCCCCCTCCGGATGACTGAGCTTCTCACCCTATCTCTAAGGGAGAGCCCAGACACTCTGCGGAGGAAACTCATTTCAGTCGCTTGTATCCGTGATCTCGTTCTTTCGGTCACCACCCAGAGTTCGTGACCATAGATGAGGGTAGGAACGTAGATCGACCGGTAAATCGAGAGCTTCGCCTTTTGGCTCAGCTCTCTCCACCACAACAGACCGGTAAAGCGCCCGCATAACTGCAGATGCCCCACCAATCCGTCTATTGATCTCCCGCTCCATTTTTCCCTCATTCGTGAACAAACCCCCAGATACTTAAACTCCTCCACTTGGGGAAGGACCCCATCCCCGACCCAGAGAAGGCACCCCACCCTTTTCCGGCTCAAGACCATGGCCTCGGATTTGGAGGTGCTGAAATGTTCTAATGCGGAAAAGTAATTATTTCTATTATTAATTAATTTCCTGAGATTTTAAAGTCATTTTTGTACTTGTGAAAGCCTATCTGAAGTTTGTTACTTAACTGTTCATTCTAAACACATGGAGAATGCACACTTTAAATATATTAAAATCAAAAGTGTTGGCCCCTTCCTGAAAGTGTTTCAGACTGGGCCAAGTGTCCTCTTTTTTTGGAAATCAAAATCTGGTCATCCCAGGACCAAGGTTAAGGAACCCTGCTTTCTGTGCTAGTAGTGATTTTATAGAGGGTTGTATGTAGAACCAGAGCTTACTGACTCAGCCTGCTGATGTTCAGTACAGATCATAGTGTTTTAGAACCCAACTGTGGATCCAATGTTTTCTTCAGCTCAGCATTTAAAGCTCGTTACAGGCACCAATGAACAAAATGACATGTCTGACTCCGTTATAGTAACATCATGCATGAACATGAGCAGATGTAAACACTCCACCTATGACCTGAAACATTTACCATACCAACCCAGCCTTTTTTTCCCATCAGGTCATTTCAGCAGGAGACAAAGAGGATGGGGCGGAGCCTAACATGCTGTGTGAGGAGCAAAGCCCCCTGGGAGCTGACCACCATGTGGTTGTGGCTCTCAGCAGTGGAGGGGAGAGCAGATCATCAAATGAGGTGGTGGAGATGAACATCAATGAGCTGCTGAACAGCTCCGTCGCCTTCATGTGCGAGGACAAGAAATCTGCTCCTGACACCTAACCACGGATGGTTGGGAACTCTGCTGTGGCTGCCAGCAGCTGTGTTTCTAGCAGGTCTGTCTGACAGGAACTGCTAAGCATGTTTAAAATCATCCAGGTTCTGCTTACTGCAAGTCTCTGGTATATTAAGAAGCAATAAATTCTACAATAAATGGCACGTTTGTTTGTAACTTGTGACGGTCTTCTAAACCAGAAGAGTTTTTACTTTACAAAGGACTGACAACTTCATCTGCAGTTGAAGGCATCAGGGTATTAGCAGAACTGAGTGGGAGAAGCCATTATTTGATCCCATGCTCAATTTAGGTGTCCCCCCTTCCAAATAAATAATTAATCTAAACTTTTAGGGTTTAGTTTAAGAGGAAAATTACTTTGGTGCCCACAAACTACACAAATGAGCCCTTCCTCTTCAATGAAAGTACCATGCAAGATCTTACATCATGTGGTAGGTTGAGAGGTCAGACCATAGATACTCAGAATAATCTTCAGGGACCAAAGTCACCAAGAACACCATTGGTGACTCATGTCTTCATAATGGATGCAGATCCCCAATGCCTAAATAGGAAACTTACTGAACCTTTAAACTAATTGGAATGTTTGTATTGAAACGACTTTTCTTGTAAAGTGCTTTGAGATTACATCTGTTGTGAATCGGCGGTATAGAAATAAACTCAATTGAAATGCATCAATGAGTGCCTCAATGCGGCGTAGCATGGATGCTATTAGCCTGTGGCACTGCTGAGGTGTTATGGAAGACCAAGATGCTTCAATAGCGGCCTTCAGCTCTTCTGCATTGTTCCGTCTCATGTCTCCAAATCTTTCTCTTGGCAATGCTCCATACATTCTTAATGGGGTTCATGTCAGGCAAGTTTGCAGGCCCATCAAGTACAGTAATCCCATGGTCATTGAACCAGGTTTTGGTACTTTTGGCAGTGTGGGCAGGTACCAAGTTCTGCTGGAAAATGAAGTCATAATCTCCATAAAGCTGGTCTGCTGAATGAAGCATGAAGTGGTAATGGGGGATGGCTGCATTGACTCTGGACTTAATAAAGCTCAGTGGACCAACACCTGCAGATGACATGGCTCCCCAAATCATCACAGACTGTAGAAACTTCACTCTGGACTTCCACCATCTTGGATTGCGTGCCTCTCCATTCTTCCTCCAGACTCTGGGACCTTGGTTTCCAAATGAGATGCAAAGTTTTCTGTTCTTTTTTTTGTAGCCCAGGTAAGACGCTTCTGATGTTTGTTGCTCAGGAGCGGCTTGACAAGAGGAATAGGATATTTAAAGCTCATGTCCAGAATCCGTCTGTGTGGTGGCTCTTGATGCTCTAACTCCAGCCTCAGTCCACTCATTGTGAAGGTCCCCAACACTTTTCAATGGCCTTTCCCTGACAACCCTCTCCAGGCTGCGCTCATCCCTGCTGCATGTGCACCTTTTTCCTCATAACTTTCTATTAATGTGCTTTGATACAGCACTTTGGGAACATCCAACTTGTTTTGCAATGACCTTTTGATGCTTTGCCTCCTTATGGAGGAGGTCAACAATGGTTTTCTGTACAAGTGTCAGGTCAGCAGTCTTCCCCATGATTGTGATTCCTACTGAACCAGATTGAGACCATTTAAAGGCTCAGGAACCCTTTGCAGGTGTTTTGGAATAATTAGCTGATTAGGGTGTGACACTGAGCCTAAAATGTTGAACCTTTTCAAAATATTCTAATTTTTGGAGGTTTTGAATTTGGGTTTTCATAAGCTGTAAGCCATGATCATCAAAATAATAACAAAGGCCTGAAATATCTCGCTTCGCATGTAATGAGTTTGTAGGAGCCATTTATGTTTATTGTTTGCATAATATTTTATTTTGTTTGAATATATTTATAATAGTATTTTGGACACTGGGTGACAGTGATTAGATGCACATGGTTGTATATAAGGGAGCATAGGTAACAGGAAGTGGTAGCCACAGGTAGGGGGAGCACACAGTTCTCACCAGACCACAGACAACAGAGCACGGCTACTCGGCGTTACAGATCAGATACACGGCACGCTAACAACTGGGAACAAGATAAGACGTCAACTGTTGTGTTCATCTGATTGTACAATTTATTACAATAAACCACAAACCTCAACTGCAATAATCTCTGGAAACCCTTTGTGTGTCTGCGTAGAAACTTCACCCCTACCTGTGTGCATGATTGCAAACTTGGTTAAAATAAGATACGGATTGCCAATACAAAAGTGAGAACTGTGCTCTATGAGTGAAAATTGAGCCAGTAAAAGCATTGGAACTGGATAAAGGTTGTTTTTACAAAATAACTGTTTTCTTTCATAAAACAAAACGCCGTCATCCCCAATCAACCGATCATTGACGCCACCTGTGCGAGCTAATTGACGGAGATTGGAAACTCCGAACGACAACGCGCAGGCAGAGGGGTATGTGCAACATTAAGCTTTATTGGAAAAGCCAGAAACAGCTACATTAATGGATTTCGTTGATTGAAGCCTATACTGTCACCACAATATCAGTTGTCTGAAACCTGTGATTGCCGTGTGGTTTACTGGATCACGCCAAGTGAAACAAATGTCTATTGTCAAGTCTGACGTTCGGTCACAAGATGGCGATGTTGCACTGGATTCTGAAAAAGAAAAAAGGGTTATTAAACACACTGCTAAAGGTTTGGAAATGTTCATTGAAAACTGTCAGAAAATAAGAAACTGGAAATGTAAACAAGCTAAGAAGTTATTGGAATTGTTGAAAGAGCTAATGAAATCAAAGGAGAATGCAAATGAAGTGCAATCTTACTTGGTTAAATTAATCAACATCTGTGATGAAGCCAAAATAAATCATGAGTCCTTGGTGAAGCTACCACTGCTTGAAAATGAACTTGAAAGCCAAAATCACTGGTTTCAACAAAAAATTGAAACTTTTGATAATTTTATACAAGATGTAAATGTGTGGTTTTCAGAGGTTGGGTGGCATAAAAAAACACACCATTGCTAAAAAAGTGAACACAGATGACATTGGACTGGATGACAGTGTTTCTAATGTGTCAAAACCTAAATCAAACCACAAATCAAGTTCTTCATCATGTGCATCTTCAACAACAGAAAAGGCTGCTCTCATGGAACGGGTTGGTCATACATTGGTGCGGTGTCCACAAATCAGGAAAAAGATGCACAGGGATAAAATAGACTTCATTAAGAAAAGGGGAGTCTGTTTTGGATGTTTGAAAGTAGGACACATGAGCAAAGACTGCAATAGTCGTTTGACTTGTGACGTGTGCAATAAAAATCATCCTGAAATACTTCACATTGAACAAAAGGACATGGGAAAGAATACAGAATTGAATGAGAAATCAATTGGGAGCAATGTCATTCTCTCACCTCATACATGTGGGCATATTGGGGCCGATAAGGAAGCCTGTCTCTTCTCTATTGTTCTAGTACAAGTAAAGACCCCCAAGGGAGACAGTGTTGCAAACTTATGCATTTTTGGATCATGGAAGCTCATCTACCTTCTGCACAGAAAGCTTGATGAGAAGACTGAATGTTACAGGACAAAAGGCTAGTATTCTTCTGCGTACAATGAACCAAGAGAAACCTGTGACCAGTTATCATATCTCAGGTTTAGAGATATCAAGTCTGGACAAAAATGATTTCATACAACTGTCCAATGTATTTACACATAAGACCATGCCTGTTTCCAAGCTCAACATTCCAAGAAAAGAAGACCTGACTCAATGGCCTTACTTGAAGGATGTCAAGATTCATTAAATAGATGCCGGTATTGACCTGCTCATCGGCACAAATGCTTCTAAGGTATTGGAACCTTGGGAGGTGGTCAATAGCCAAGGGGATGGACCATATGCTGTGAGGACCCTCCTGGGGTGGGTCATCTATGGTCCCATGAGAGGAGACGACGACGTCAGGGATGAGAATGGTTGCCCTGTTGCTGCTGTCAATCGAATGACTATTGTGAATCTAGAGGAGCTACTGGTTAAACAATACAATCATGATTTCAATGAAGTAACCAGCAAGGAAACAGGAAATGTCCAGAGAAGAGATAAAATATTTGGATATTGTGAATCACTCAATAAAAATGACAAATGGTCACTACTGCCTAGACTTACCTTTCAAGCAAAAAAATCCCAGCATGCCAAATAACCGTTGCATAGCAGAGCAGCGCATCCAAAGCCTGAAACGCAAGTTTGGTAAAAATGAGATGTTTCACAATGAATATGCAACTTTTCTCAAAGAAATGATTGACAATGGCTATGCTGAAATGATACCAGTAGATCAATTGAATCGTAATGATGGGGAACTCTGGTATATCCCACATCGCGGGGTGTATCACTCAAGGAAAGCTGGGATTCCTTAAATAGGAAACTTTTTAACTGATTGGAATGTTTGTATAAATGTATTCAAATGACTTCTTGTTAAGTGCCTTGAGATGACATCTGTTGTGAATTGGCGCTATATAAATAAACTGAATTGAATTGAATTGAATTGAAAGGAAAGGAACCTTAAGAGTGGTCTTCGACTGCAGTGCTGGCTTTAAGGGAACATCACTCAATGAACAATTGCTACAGGGTCCAGATCTTACCAACTCACTCATCGGAGTACTCATCAGATTCAGACAAGAGCCGGTTGCCGTGTTGGCTGACATCAAAGCAATGTTTCACCAGGTCAAAGTGTCAGAAAGACATATAGACTATCTACGATTCCTATGGTGGCCTGATGGTGATGTGCAGCAGGATCTCGTCGAATACCGGATGAAAGTACACCTCTTTGGAGCAGTGTCATCACAGAGTTGTGCAAACTTTGCACTAAGAAAGACAGCTGAAGATAACAAAGCTCACTTTCCAGCAGAGGTTACAGACACCGTAAAGAACAACTTTTACGTAGATGATTGCTTAAAATCCATGTCCACAGAACAGGACGCTGTTCTTATGGTAAGAGACCTGACTGCTCTCTGCCAGAAGGGAGGTTTCATATTGTCAACAGCCGTAAAGTATTGGCATCTATTCCACAAAAAAGCAGAACCAAAGAGACAAAAGAGTTGGACTTGGACAGGGACAACCTGCCAATGGAAAGATTGCACTGGTGCGTTGAAAAAGATATGTTCATGTTCAGAATTACTTCACAGCCACGAGCATACACCAGACGCGGCATCTTGTTCGTAGTTGGCTTTGTATACGACCCTTTAGGATTCCTAGCACCATTTATTCTGCCAGCCAAACTGATTATGCCGGAACTCTGTAGAAAAAACATTGGATGGGATGAAAACATACCCCAAACTGTTTCTCAGCAGTGGACAGGATGGTTGGCAGATTTGAACAAGATGAAAGAGTTTACAGTGGACCGTTGTATGAAGCCCACAAGCTTTGGTCAAATCAGAAATGCAGAGTTGCACCACTTTTCAGATGCAAGCGAGAGTGGATACGGTACGGTTTCATATCTTAGACTGGAAAAAAATGACGAGGAGGTGCATGTTGCTTTCCTGATAGGGAAAGCAAGAGTATCACCATTAAAACAAGTAACGATTCCCAGATTGGAGCTCACAGCTGCAGTTCGAGCTGTCAAAGTTGACAGAATGCTTCGGAAGGATTTATAGCTTCAGCTGAACAAATCCATCTTTTGGACTGATAGCACAACAGTGCTGAAATATATCAACAATGAAACCAAACGTTTCTGAACATTTGTAGCAAATATAATCTCCTTTGTAAGGGATACTACTGATGTGTCACAATAGAGATATGTTAGCACAAAGGAAAATCCGGCAGATGAAGCCTCTAGGGGGCTAACAGCAAACCGCTTCTTAAGCGGCAAAAGATGGATCAAGGGACCAGAGTTTCTCTATCAACCAGACAGAGAATGGCAGAAACCTCATTTGGAAACTGCAATCTCTCCCAATGATCCAGAAGTCAAGCAAGACATCACAAGCAACCTCATTGTGAAAGGTCCATTGAACCCCACCAGCTCTCTGATAAGTTATTTCTCTTCATGGAGAAGTCTGAAGACAGCTGTAGCTTGGCTACTTAAAGTAAAAACAACTATCTTACTGCTGACTAGAAAAAGAAAGGAGATTCAGACTGCTGTGAGTAACTTTAAAGATGAGTCCAGCCAATTAAAGGAGATGCAAGCTTTTAAAGCAACACTCCAAAGACAGTTTTTAAATCCTGAGGATCTGATACAAGCAGAACATGCAGTTATTTCTTTCAATCAAAGACAAAGCTTTGAAGAAGAACTATCTACGCTTGAGGCTGGTAAAAATTATGTTAAAAAAAGCAGTCATCTACAAACTGGACCCGGTGTTGGATGATGGACTTCTGAGAGTAGGTGGTCGCCTGAGTAGACTAGCGATGCCCGAAAAGGCCAAGCATCCAGTTATTCTCTCGAAAGATCTGCACATATCCACACTATTGCTACGACATATCCATGAACAACTTGGCCACGGAGGAAGAAATCATATTCTATCTCGACTCCGTAAAAAATACTGGATTATTAAAGGTAACTCGGCCGCAAGAAGGATCATAACAGACTCTGTTGTGTGCAAACGACAGCGGGGAAGAGTTGGAGAACAGAAAATGGCAGACGTACCCCTGGAAAGGATTCTTCCACACAAGCCTCCATTTACAAATGTTGGAGTAGACTACTTCGATCCTATAGAGATCAAGAGAGGACGAAGTCTTGTTAAAAGATATGGCGTAATCTTCACCTGCATGGTAAGCAGGGCAGTACATCTTGAAGTTGCATATATTCTTGACACTGACTCCTGCATCCATGCATTACGAAGATTTATTTGTCGACGAGGTCAAGAGTTGTCTTTAAGATCAGACAATGGCACGAATTTTATTGGACCTGAAAGAGAACTGAGAGAATCACTTAATGCCTTGAATCAGGACAAAATCCAGATTGCTATGCTTCAGAAAGGAATAAAATGGCACTTTAACCCCCCAGCAGGATCGGATCACGGTGGTGTAAGGGAGCGTTTGATCTGCATGGTTCGAAATGTGCTGCACTCTGTTCTTAGCCAACAAGTTCTGGATGATGAAGGATTGCAAACTTTAATTTGTGAAGTGGAAGCAATCTTAAATGATTGACCCATTACAAAGCTTTCTGAGGACCCAATGGACCTGGAAGCACCCACCCCAAAACACCTTCTTCTGTTGAAAACCAAGCCAATAATACCGCCTGGACTCTTTGTAAAAGAGGATCTATACCAAAGGCACAGATGGAAACAAGTGCAATACATGGCAGATCTCTTCTGGAAAAGGTGCACACAGGAGTACTTGCCTTTAATCCAAGAACGTCAGCGGTGGTCAAAGGTAAAAAGGAACTTTGCTCCAAGTGACATAGCTGTGGTGGCTGACTCCACTGCACCACGAGGCTCCTGGTTAATGGGCAGAATACTGGAGACGAAAGCAGATGCACAAGGCCTTGTGCTTACCGTTCGGCTTCAGAAAAAAAACAATATATTGGAAAGACCAATAACAAAGATATGTCTGATTAAAAAGACTGAGACTGAGAAGGACTGATGGTAAAGACCAGATCCCACCATGTGCCATGTTCTGGACACCTCTGGCCCAAACAACTACAAAAAAAGGGTGTAATGTATATAGCTCCTTTCATTATTTTTTGGTCATTGTTATTTGTTATATAAGACAATTAGGGGCCGGTGTGTAGGAGCCATTTATGTTTATTGTTTGCATAATATTTTATTTTGTTTGTATATATTTATAATAGTATTTTGGACACTGGGTGACAGTGATTAGATGCACATGGTTGTTTATAAGGGGGCATAGGTAACAGAAAGTGGTAGCCACAGGTAGGGGGAGCACACATAGTTCTCACCAGACAACAGAGCACGGATATTTGGCATTACAGATCAGATACACGGCATGCTAACAACTGGGAACAAGATAAGAAATCAACTGGTGTGTTCATCTGATTGTACAATTTATTACAATAAACCACAAACCTCAACTGCAATAATCTCTGGAAACCCTTTGTGTGTCTGCGTCGAAACTTCACCCGTACCTGTGTGCATGATGGCAAACTTGGTTTAAATAAGATACGGATGGCCAATACAGAGTCTATATCATATACATAAGCGTAAGACACGGAATACAAGTGGGGCATGTTCCCCACACTTTTTTTCAGTCATTACAGCTGTTTAATCCGTTAATATGCGATAACGTCTTTTTCCGAGCCGTCTTTGAAAGCACCTTAAGTGTACACATAAGCAGCCATGTTCAGTAACCATTTCAGAGCCAGCAAAATGCAAAAAAACTTTTGATAGTTTCTTCCTGACAAACAGTTAGTTGTGTTATGCTTTGCATGCTGATAATGTTAGCTAAATGATGACTAGTTAATACATGTCAGTATAGTATGTTAAGCTATTTTACATCCCTTACTTGTCAGTTCATGCTAGGAATAAACCCAATCCTCCTTCATTACTGTGTACAACTTGTTCCCACTATTGCTTTCCTCATATTTGAAAGTAATATTGTCAAAAAGACATAGCAGTGTCTGTACAGGAGAAAAGAGAATATAAGTGGCTGAGAAAAAATATCTATGGCACAAAAGGGACTTTTAGGCTAATTTCCACAGTAATTACGCTGCTACTCATCCTAATTCTATTTCAAAATCTTGCTTTCCACATTTTCATATCTTTATTGGCAGAATAGAAAGATCAGAGTCAGGGAGGAGAAATGAGACCAGAGGTCAGCAGCAGGGAGGATGAGACAGGATCTTCACAGGTAAGGAGAGATCAGAACCAGCTGAGAGATACCAGGCAGGAATCAGGACAGGGTTAGAACTGATCATTCAGAATTACTCTCATTCCCTCTCCAAAATGTCTTTTGTTTGTATTTTAATAAGTAACCCAGGATTGATGTGAATCAGTTTGATAGCCTGTAAAAAAGAAGTGATTTGCTGATTCAAACTCAAAGGTTCTTTCTTTAACCTGTAGTTAGTCCAAATTGACTCCACAGACATTTGAGCTTAGTTTTTTGTTCCTGCTCAGCAGGTGGTACTTGTAACCATTCATTTTATTAATAGTAATAATGATAACTGTCTTTAAACTATTAATATTGATAATAAATAAACCAATGCACTCATTGTGCAACAGTGATTAAATGGTTCTTTAGCCACTAAGAAAAGGTCCGATAGGATGATAAATCACTGAAAAGATTTCTGAAAAATGTGTCCCCCTCACTTCTGAGATGGTTACGCCCCTGCTTATGTATTAGTTTCACCCCTTAAAGTTATTTCCTGAGTTAAATGAACTTTTGCACGATATTCTTAGTTTTTAAGTTTCACCTTTATGGTAATGCCTCAAATGTCGAGGCGGGACATGTGAACAACACAGAGTCTTGGATGTACCATGGAAGAGTCTTGTAGCATAAGGACCCTAAACATAAGGCCAGTGACACTAAGGAGTGAAGCAGATGATGATCCTGGAGTGGCCGAGCCACTTTCCATCTTTCATCCCATGCAAAACATTATGATGCCCTGCAACAGCCTTAAAACCATCAGTCTTTATTAGAGTATCTATGGAGGGCTGAACCAAAATCCCCCCTCAGATGTGTGCTAACATCGTGACCAGGTACAAGAAATGTCTGATCTCAGAGCTGTTAACAAGTACTAAGTTTTGCTTCAAGATCAAATATAGTAGAAACCAGATATTTACATACACTTCAGAACAGAAACGACATACAATTCCTTACTGTCAAACATCAAACCAGAGTTTAACTTTATTGTTTTAGATCGATAAATATTTGCATATTTTTGTATTTGTGAAATGTTTGAATAAAGAGAGAGATAATTCTGTATTTTTTATTATTTTCATCAGAGTCAGAAGTATACATACACTTCCTCAGTGTTTGGTAGCTTTCTACAACAGTTCACTGGAATCATGACCCACTCCTCTGGACAGAACTGCTGGAACTGGTTCAGGTTTATAGGCCTTCTTGCTTACAGTCGCCTTTTCAGGGTCGCCCACAGATTTCCTATGAGACTGAAATCAGGACCCTGTGATGGTCACTCCAATACCTTGACTCTGTGTTCCTAAAGTCACTTTGTAACTCATCTGGAGGATCTATTTAGACCCAAGGTTCAACTTCCTGGCCCCTTTTTTTCAGATGCTGCTTCAATATGTCCACATCATTTGCTTTTCTCATGATTCCATCTACTTTATGGCGTGCACCAGTCCGTTCAGCAGCGAAACAGCTCCACAGCATGATGCTGCCACCCAATACTTCACAGTAAGGATGGTGTTCTGAGGTTTCAAAGATTCCCACTTTTTCTTCCAAATATAATGTTTATCATTACGGCCAAACAGTTCAGTTTTAGTTTCGTCAGACCAAGGACACGTCTCCAGAAATTCCGATTTTCGTCCCCATGTGCAGTTGTTAACTGTAGCCTCCTTTTTTATGGTGGTTTTGAAGTAATAGCTTTCTTCCCCCAGAGTAGCCTTTCATGGTTCTACAGTACTGGTTTTACTGGGGATAGTGACACTGACTTACCAGTTTCAGCCAGCATCTTCACAAGGTCTTCTGCTTTTGTGTGCACTGGGAAGAAGTCTCTGTGGAGAAATGCTCCACTAGCACAAAATGAAAAAGAGAGGGTTCTCAGGCTGAATGAAAAAAGCAAAAAACTAAAGTCCAGCTTCACTGTGAACATATCACTTAAATCTGAAACATGCAAGGGAACCATTCTTTACTGAAGTCATTAACAAAAACAGTAACAAATCATCGTGCGTTGTTTGCCACCCTAACCCACAGATTAACAAACCTGTGACTGCAGCATCGGAACTGCACTCTACCAGGGCCTGTAATGAATTGGCTAACTTCTTTACAGATATATATTTTTTTAATGAGAGGGTTAACATGCACATAAACTTCAATACTTTTTCCAATTACAACAAATGTAGAGAAAATGACAATTCTATCAACTCAACCATAAAAAATAGAAGAAATCATTAACCAATTAAGCTCCTCCCCCTACTGTCTTGACCCACAGCTTTCCTTAAGAAAGTTTTCCCTGTCATTGGGTCTAATCTTGTTCAAATAGTGAACTCATCCCTCCTGTCAGGTCTCTTCCCCCAGGCTTTAAAAACAGCAGTTATTAAAACACAGCTAAAGAATAATAATCTGGACAACACATTAATGCAGAACTACAGGCCGATCTCTAATCTTCCATTCATCAGTAAAATTATTGAAAAAGCTGTTTCAGCAGTTAAATAGCTTCATAACAATGACCAACCGCTTTGATGTTTTTCAGTCTGGTTTCCGTGGTAACCTCAGCACTGAGACTGCCCTCGTCAAAGTTTTCTATGGCATCCGCATAAATACAGACTGTGGTAGAACCACTGTGCTGGTTCTGTTGGATCATGATATATTTCTGGAACGACTGGAGAGCTGGGTCGGACTCTCTGGTACAGGACTTGGTTGGTTCGAGTCTTACCTAAAGAACAGGGACTTCTTTGTTTCAATAGGAAACTTTTCATCAGAACGAACAGAAATTACGTGTGAGGTGCCCCAGGGCTTATAAGTAGATTGGTCAGAATTAATTCAATTCAATTCAGTTTATTTATATAGCGCCGATTCACAACAGATGTCACTTATAAAAAACTTTTGCCAAGAAAAACTTAAAACAATGAGAAAGCCATGCAGTACGACGTGGGTCGACAAATTATTGCTTTCTCCTCTCAAACCAAGACCTCCTCTGGGACAATCAGATCACAATCTTGTTTTTCTCTGTTCAGAATATATACCACTTGTTCAGAGGCAACATGTTACAAAGAAAACTGTGAGAAAATGGTCACAGGAAGCTGAAGAAGCCCTGCAGGGTTGTTTTGCAACCACAGACTGGATGACTCTTTGCCAAGCACATGGAGAGGACATTAATGCCAAGCACATGGAGAGGACATTAATGCCATGACTGAGTGTGTGACTGACTATATAAGCTTCTGTGTGGACATCATCATCCCCACCAGAACAGTGAGATGCTTCCCTAATAACAAACCCTGGATCACCGGTGACCTGAAGGAACTGCTAAACAAGAAAAAAGAGCCTTCAGGGAGGGAGACAGGGAATTACTAAGGAGTATACAGAAGCAACTTAAGGTCAAGATCAGAGACAGCAAGGAGGCATACAGGAAGAAGCTGGAGAACAAACTACAGAGGAACAATATCAGAGATGTCTGGTCAGGAATGAAAAAGATCACAGGCTTTGAGAACAGGAAGGATTGGATAGATGGAAGTCTGGACAGAGCCAATGAACTGAACACATTCTTCAACAGGTTCAGTTCAGGAACTAGCTCAGCATCCTCCTCTCCTGTTCTCAGCCAAACAGACATCCCACTCTCTTCTGATCAACAGCTTTCCTCCTAGATCTCGGATGTTTTATCCTTCACCTCAGTCATGGACTCTTCTGATTTCACAAGTTTGACTTCAACCAAGTCAGGAAATGCTGTTACCCCCTTTGCCTCCCCCTCCCACTTGTCTGTCTCTAAAAGTCAGGTGAAGAGGCAGCTGGAGAAACTGAACTGGAACAAGGCTGCAGGTCCAGATGGTGTCAGCCCCAGAGTCCTGAAGGCCTGTGCAAAGCAGCTCTGTGGGATTCTGCAGCACCTCTTCAACCTTAGCCTAACTCAGGAGAAGATTCCAGTGTTGTGGAAGACATCCTGCCTTGTTCCAGTATCAAAAAGAACTCACCCATCGGCCATGAATGACTATAGACCTGTTGCCCTGACATCTCACATCATGAAAGTCCTGGAGAGACCCCTGTTGGCACCCCTGAGTAAGCAAACAAGAACGTATCAGGACCCAATGCAGTTTGCTTATCGCCGTGGAGTTGAATATGCCATCATACACCTGCTTCAACCAACCCACTGTCATCTGGACAAAGCAGGCAGCACTGTGAGGATCATGTTCTTTGATTTCTCCAGTGCATTTAACACAATTCAGCCTGATTTGCTTTGTCAGAAACTCCTGAAGACACAGGTGGAGCCCTCAACAATCGCCTGGATCAATGACTACCTGACCAACAGACCATAATTTGTGAGACTGAAGAATTGTGTGTCAAACCAGGTGGTCAGCGGCACAGGAGCACTACAGGGGACCGTACTCTCACCATTCCGTTTCACTCTGTACACCTCAGACTTCCAGTACAAATCAGAGACCTGTCACCTGCAGAAATACTCAGATGACTCTGCAATTGTCGGGTGTATCAGAGATGGACAAGAAGCTGAATACAGAAAGCTGGTGGATCGCTTTGTAACATGGTGTGGAAACAATCGTCTCACCTTGAATGTGAACAAAACAAAGGAGATGATTGTAGATTTCAAAAGAAACAGGGATAAGTCAAACACCGTTTCCATCATGGGTGAAGAAGTGGAGGTTGTTGAGGAGTATAAATACCTTGGAGTTCACCTTGACAACAGACTGGACTGGAGACTGAACACTGAAGCCGTCTACAAGAAGGGACAGAGCAGACTGGACTTCTAGAGGAAGCTTAGGTCCTTCAAGGTTTGCAGCAAGATGCTGCAGATCTTCTATAAGTCTGTTGTGGAGAGTGTAATCTCTTCAGCCATCATCTGTTGGGGTAGCAGCATCAGAGCCAGGGATTTAAAAAGTCTCAACAACCTGATAAAGAAAGCTGGTTCTGTCCTGGGGACGACTGTGGAACATCGGAGATGATGATGCAAAGAAGGATTCTTCATAAAATCAACAAAATTATGGACAACCCTGAGCATCCTCTGCATGAGACTATCCTGCAACAACAGAGCATCTTCAGTCGGAGGCTTCTTCAGTTTCGCTTCAATACGGACCACTACAGGAAATCTTTCCTGCCCACAGCCATTATTATCTACAACAACTCCTTAAAGAATTAATATGAGCTATACCAACACCTAATTTCCCTCTGGGATCAATAAAGTATTTTTTAATTATTTTTTTTTAATTTGAAAGAATAAAATAAAACCCTCATCTTCAAATAAATGATTAAAATCAAGTAAGTCAAGCACAAGACGAATGTTATGAATTGAAAGTCCTTTTATAAATCCAGATTGTGTTTCTGAAATAATTTGATTAATGCCAGATTTCAATCTGTTTGCATATAGATGGGTAAGAATTTTCTAATCATTATTGAGCAAAGTAATAGGTCTAAGATTATCAATTAATCTATGATCTTTTCCAGGTTTGGGAATGAGTGTGATTATTCCCTGCTTCATGTTGGTTGGAAGTATGTGGGTTTCAGATATTTCTATTAGCATGTTAAAATGGATGTCTTTAAGATTTTCCCAGAAATGCCTATAGAAAGGACTAGTTAGACCATCTGATCTGGGTAATTTATTTAGTGCTAAGCATTTCATATCCCTTTCAATTTCTTCCATTCTGATATCTGCTTTACAAATACTTTTTTTAAACATTCATCAATCCTGGGGACCCATTCTTTAACATGCTCAAAGAAAGCATCAGCGTTCGAGGATACAAAAGAGGACGAGTACAAGTTACTGTAGAAATTAAAGATTCCCTTGGAGATTAAAACTGGGTCAGTACATTCTTGACCATCAATCAGGAATGTTTTATTTCATTTCGTTCTTGTCTTTTCTTTTCCAGTCTACAAAAATATGCATAGCTTTTCTCTCCGTCCTCTATCCATTTCGCCCTCGATCTAGTATATGCTCCTTTGGCTTTAGAAGTATAAATTCTTTCTTTTTTTTTTCTTCTTTTTTTTTTAAACGTGTCCTGTTTGGCAGTGTGGAGCTCAGAATTGGTGTCTGAGTACCAAGTAGAAGCCCAACAGATTTACGTTCAAAAGCGGAGCAGTACAGCTTTTGCTATAGTACTCCACTTGGTATATGTGTGAAAAATCTTTATTATGAATTGCTGGGGGTTTTATTTCCTGATGTTATGGACATGGAGACGGAAAATTAAGGGGACGAAAGAAAGAAGATGAAGAAGAGAGGTAGGAAACAAAAAGTCATGAGAGAGGGTGAGTTGAAAATACAAGAGAGGAAAGGGAACAAAGAAAACACAGGAAAACATTGAAGTCTGCCTCCATACCCACAGGACGGCAGAGAGGGGAAAAAACAAAACACGAAAAAGGAACATTGACAAAACAAACCTAACATCGTGAACTAAGAACTACACAACCATATCACACAAGAATGGATATAAAAATACAACAACAATGTCACAGAAAAACTCATGGTACCGATTAATCAAGCTCTAGTAATGATAACCTCAGCCCAAGAATATATGTGTAAACACCAGAGACCCCACATCTATGTGTGTGTGTTAGCATGCTGGTGCATATAAGGTTTCTCCATAAGAGTGTTCGATAGCTGGTGTGAGCAGGCATCAATCCGTCTCCCAGGTATCGATGCAGACATGAAAGAGATCGGAGCCAAGACGTCCAAAGGACCCCCAGGCGGACCCGGGCGGGGCCGACCGCATCCCCCAAGAGAGGAGCAAAGGAGAACCCCAGGGGAATGTCCAGCGGCTACTATGCAGGGGCCCGGGGGGCAGCAGTGACGAGCCCACGTACCCCGCCGGCAACCAGCCGCGCCATGGCGGGCCTGTCCATGGACCGGGAGAGCCGGGGCCCAGGGGCGCCCCACCCCCCAGCAGTGACCCGACAAGGGACCGTCCGATGAGGGGCCCCCGGGACCGCGGCCGGCCGCCACACGCCACCACCACCCTGGGCCAATCCCCACCGCCAACATCCCAGCGCCCCACCCCTGCCCCACGTCAGGGCGCCCCACCGATAGCCGCAGCGGATGGACAGCATCCCCAGGCCAAGCTCAGCCAGCACCTGGACACCAAGTTTTTACCAGCTCCTGAGTCCTGATCCCGCGCAACGCAGAACGCCGAGATCAGGCATCCAACAAAGGCCAGGGCTGGTCCAACCCGCCAATGAACCGACCACGCACGGTGCGCACAGAACAGGTGATCGAACAAGCAGAGACGCTGGATCCGTGTCCCGCTGAGCCACCGAGCAGGCACCACCCAACAATCCCAAACCTGGCACCCCTAAAAGAGGTGCCCCAACCAACCAAAGGAAGATATCGGCCCAGCGCATCAGCCGACGGACACACCGGCCCCCCCAGGCCCGGCCAGGCACGCACCAGGTCCGAACCGGATTGACCACCGACTCACCAGTAGGCAGGGGCATCCGTCACCGGCGGGGAGTGATGGAGGGGAAATAGGCCCCCCATTTAATCTAAGGCCTGAGGTGCGCCAGGCGAGAGGGGAGCCCAAGACCCAACCTGACAGGCAGACAAAGACATACAAACAGTCATACATTCCCTCCCTCTTAAACACATACATTCTCACTAACTCACCAAGACACCCAAGAAATGACGCTGTACCACCCTCACTTCACACACCCCATACACACTTCATGCTCCCAGGTCCAGGTACCGATGCCCCAGTAGAGCCACTAGCCCCCGGACCCAGGAGATGGACCCCCGACCTTCTAGGACAGAGACAAGCAGACCGCCAAGGGCCCCACAGTGGCGAGGCAGCCCGACAGCCCAGGACCCCGACCAGACCACCTGTTCCTCCTCCGGACCCCAACCCCTGATGGCCGGTAGCGAACAGGGTTGTAAGAAGACCCCTAGCCTCTATACTCCCGCTCTTAAAGCATTCATGTCGTTTTATATTTGAGCTAATAAATGGTAGGTCTGAAATTTTTATCTTATTGCATGGTGTCTGTTCTACATCTATCCAGGACTCATCTAGGTAGCTATGTTATAACCATCTTGAGATGTATTGGAGCCTGTTGGCTAAGAAATAATGATGGAAGTTTGGTAGATCTAGACCTCCTTTTTCTTTGGTCTTCTGCAGAGTGTTTAAGCTGATACGTGGGTTTTTTTCTTTCCAATGAAATTTAGAGACAGAGGAGTCCAGAGATCTAAACCAGTCTAGTGATGGTTTACTTGGGATCATTGAGAATAAGTAGTTGATTCTGGGCAAAACCATCATTTTTATTGAAGCAACCCTTTCCATAAGTGATATGGGTAGGGATTTCCATCTAGCAAGATCCTCTTCCACTTTTTAAAAAAGTGGGATGTAGTTTAGCGTTATTAAATTTGCCAGTCTTGGTTAGACATTGATACCTAAATAAGTAATATTCCCTGACTGCAGTTGTGTATTAGTTGGATTCTGGATAGAACAATTGATTGGAAGAACTGTAGATTTTAACCAATTTATAGAATAATCTGAAACGTTTGAGTAAGAGTTTATCAACCGGATTACCTGAGAGAAAGAGGTTTGTGAATGCTGGAGAAAAAGTAATACATCATCTGCATAAAGACTGATTTTATGTTCTATGTTATTGCATTTTATGCCTTTAATATTGTGAGTGAGCCTGATACCTCTTTGAAGATAAAACCTAGATGATGTTTGGTTATTAGTCCTGATACATGCTGTTGGTGAACTGTATAATATTTTCAAGCAGTTTATAAAAGAATTTCCAAAGCCAAATTCATGTAAAGTTCCAAATAAGAATTTCCAGTTAACTCTATCAAATGCTTTTTCTGCATCTAGAGATAATATATTAGTTTTAATGTTTTTACAGTAAGAAAAATCTATTAAATCTATTAATCTACGTGAATTTGTGGATGAATTTCTCCATTTAATAAAACCAGTTTGATCAGGATGTATTATAAGAGGAGTTACTTTCTCTATCCTTTTTGCGAGGGCTTTGCAGATTATTTTAAGATCAACATTAACGAGGGATATGGGACGATAGCTGGTAGGAAACACAGGGTCTTTACCTGATTTTAATAGAGACTAATGTAGGTCGAATTCATATTTGGTGGAAGTCGGCCATTTTCCTTGGTTTCCTGCAGCATTCTGTGGAATGTTGGTGCCAGAATATTCCAGAATTCTTTATAGAACTCTGCTGGAAATCCATCAGGGCCTGGAGCCTTTTTATTGGGCATGCTTTGGAGGGCCTCCTGGAGTTCAGCCGCTGTTAGTGGTGAATCCAAGGCAATGACTTTCAGATAATTTAGGTAGTGTTATGTTATCCAAAAATTGTTCAATTTCATGATCTGATGGGTTTATCTCTGGTGAGTATAAAGCCTTGTAAAATTCTTTAAATGTGTTGTTTATTCTTCCGGGATCATATACTGTATTCACGGTCTGATCTTTAATAGCAGATATAGTTGTTTTTTGTTTATTAATTTTAAGCTGGTTAGCCAAAAATCTACCTGATTTATTACCTTATTCAAAGTTTTCTATCCTAAGTCTTTGAATTAAGAACTGGGTCTGTTTATTAACAATTTCATTTAATTCTAGCTTTGCTTTACAGATTTTGCCTAGTTTCTCCTCATCAAGAGAAGCTTCTAATGAATTAAAAAGTTTCTTCTAATTCCTGAATACGTTTTTTTTCTATTTTCTTTTTATTTGATGAGAATGAGATTATTTTACCTCTAATCACAGCTTTCCCTACCTCCCAAAGAATGGATGGTGACGTACCATGTATATCATTATATTCCAAACTCTTTTCTCTCTGGTGCCAGCTCCATGAACATTCCATGTGACAAACCTTAGAGTAGCCATAGTTTTGAGACAAAAGTTGTAAAATCCATATCACCATAGAAACAGATAAACAAAGGTGCATTATTAGTTTGTGCTTGGGGTTACCTGATTGAAAATCCAAAAGCCGAGATATAAGAAAGAGAGAAATAGAAGAAAGTTGCGAAGGTGTGAAGGGTGAGGGTGAGAGAGAAAGAAAAAGTTATGTTATGAAAAAATTCTGTGTGTTTGTGTGAGTGACTCCCAGCGGCTGGCATGAGAATCAGCACCTCCAAATCCGAGGCCATGGTCTTGAGTCGGAAAAGGGTGGGGTGCCTCCTCTGGGTCGGGGATGGGGTCCTTCCCCAAGTGGAGGAGTTTAAGTATCTGGGGGTCTTGTTCACGAATGAGGGAAAAATGGAGCGGGAGATCGATAGACGGATTGGTGGGGCATCTGCAGTTATGCGGGCGCTCTACCGGTCTGTCGTGGTGAAGAGAGAGCTGAGCCAAAAGGCGAAGCTCTCGATTTACCGGTCGATCTACGTTCCTACCCTCATCTATGGTCACGAACTCTGGGTGGTGACCGAAAGAACGAGATCACGGATACAAGCGGCTGAAATGAGTTTCCTCCGCAGAGTGTCTGGGCTCTCCCTTAGAGATAGGGTGAGAAGCTCAGTCATCCGGAGGGGGCTCAGAGTAGAGCCGCTGCTTCTCCACATCGAGAGGAGTCAGTTGAGGTGGCTCGGGCATCTGGTCAGGATGCCTCCTGGACGCCTCCCTGGTGAGGTGTTTCAGGCACGTCTCACCGGGAGGAGGCCCAGGGGAAGGCCCAGGACACGCTGGAGGGACTATGTTTCTCGTCTGGCCTGGGAGCGCCTTGGGTTCCTCCCGAGGTGCTGGAACAAGTGGCTGGGGAGAGGGAAGTCTGGGTCTCTTTGCTTAGGCTGCTGCCCCCGCAACCCGACCCCGGATAAGCGGAAGAAAATGGTTGGATGGATGGATGGATGGATGGGTGTGTGAGTGATAAAAGAAGAAAAAAGGAGTGACAAAGACCTTTGGTGATAGACATGTGAAGATGAGAAAAGAAAAAAGAGCCAGTATCCCAGTGCTTAACCCTGGCCCCGCCCACATTGAGTAATGTAAACAACTTTACAGAGCTGTGCTAACATTAGATTATAGTTGACTGATAAAACAACTCTTATCTAGCCAGTGTTACATGACTAATAAAGCCAAGGTGTAAGCTGGGGGTCGCTGAACAGCTGGCCATTAACATACAGTTTATCTACTGCTACTGTAGCTCTGGTGCCTTCACTGATATATCTCTTCCTGATTGGGAACAAAATGCGCCTTCTATCCAGGATTTCCTTCGGATACTGATTGTTAACGCTGTAATTCGTTCCCCGCCGCTCTCTGCCCTGGCCTCTGACCTGCTCTTTTTGCTTGTAATGCTCGTATTTACCAACAATTTGTCGCAGCCGGCTGTTGTTGGGCTTCTTACCTCCGACCTGGTGGACGCGGTGAAAAGTGATGTTTTTTACCGTGTCGTTTCGGAGTTTTAGCTGATGTTGGAGAAAATCCCGGACGGTGGATTCAGCGTCGTCCTCAGCTTGTTCTGGGATCCCGGAAAAAACAAGATTGTCTCACATTCCCCTTGCCTGTATATCCAAGATAGTTTCTTTCATCCTCTTACTTTTTCCGGACAGCTGCGTCATCCCCTCGGTGAGTTTCTTTACACTGTCTCTCAGTATTTGGGTTTCTGCAGAGAGGATGCTACCTGTTGTAGGCTGAACTCCAGGGATTCCCTTAGAGCTTGAAATTCTTTGTGGAGAACCTCAACCAGGGCCAGACGGGCGTCTAGCCTGATAAACCATCGGCCTAATTTGAAGCCTGTTTCTCGAAAAATGCTTACCCATTAAAAATTAGCATATTTCAGCAACCAAAAGGAGTATTTGAACCATTTTTGTGTCATTGTAAAGGTAACATTGAGTAGAATTGATAGATGTATCATTATGCATGTTATCTGTTACTGGTTAGGAGAAACGGAAGATAGAACACAGCAAAAATGTGTTTTTTTTTTTGCTCCGCCTAAAAAAACAAACATGTTTTGAATTGAAAAACTCTATGGATATTGCTTGAATGGCAGTGGTTACTCAATAAAATGTAAATACAACATGTGGACATTATCTCTGCAAAAGTTGATACTGATTATGTGAAGCAGGACAAAACTAGAGAGGTTTTAGTACAGGCAAGTCAGGCGAGGTGTCCAGTTTGGCACAGTTTGGCAGAAAGTGCCATTTCTATTTTTGTCATGTAAAAGTTATATTTTTTTATTTTATTGTCACATAGTCTTCAGTAGTCCTAAAATAAACACTTTTGGGCGCTTTGGGAAAAAAAATCTGATAATAATGCAATAATGGATACATGTAAATTTTTATCCTGTGCGCTGTGCGCCCACTTGTGTAATGCACATGCCTTGCCGGCTGGTAGTTTTATTTTACGCAAAGACCTACTCTCGCAGCGGATTGGTCAATTTTGATGAGCGATACCTTGTTGGATTCGTAGAAGCCTATAGAATAACGCCAAAACTTTCCAAACAAGATTGACAACACAGTCAGCCAACCAGAGAGCCGAGAACAGAGTACCAGGAAGTGCCAGCATTCTCAGCGAACAGATGACAAAAACACTTTATAGGAGCAACAAATAGTAATAGAAACCCCCGAAAAGTTCTGAATGGTGCATAAGAGATGGAAGTATCAGAAAATAACGTTTATTTCTCGAAGAAATCATCTTTACACGGTAAAACAGCAAGGGTAAGGCAAATTTTACTATTGCGATTCTGAAATGCGATTTCCTGTTGTGTTATACTTTGGCTTATATCTCCGCGGTGCTTTGGTGTAGCGTCTTGGCAGATGTATCCTTGGAATTGGCTGGTTCTCTGTTTTCATTTGAGGGGCTGCTTGTGAATTTAGGACAAAGGATTGCTGCGGTAGTGCCAGAAATGTGGCTGCTGGGTTGACAACACTATGATGTTAGGTTGACAAAACTATGATGTTACTAGTTTGTTCGCAAATAGTTATTTACGTGGCATCTGAGTTGTTTGTGGTTGGTAAAAATAGTTTAGATAGCCTTGTAGCGCGTGGTCTTCTGTTTAATTTGATGTGCATTATGACTATTTTTTCTGTCAGGTTGTGTTGTCTCAAGCCTGTTGAAAAAAAGTAATTCCCTAGGACCCTCGGGTTTAAGAGGCTAGGCTGGTTAGCTTCTTATCTATTGAGTCCAGGACATCGCTGTAGCTTTTCTCTGGAGAGATGGTGGAGGTGCTGGCCTCAGAACAGGGGCGTTTCTGTGATGGTGTGCTTGTCGGCATAGCAGAGGTGGATTTTTGTGGCTTGCCCATAACAATGTTGTCAAAGCACTCGTCCAAGTAGCTTTCCAGGCTGTGCAAGGTTTCCTCGTCCAGTTTGTTTTATGGAGAATTACAAAATAATGGTTATTATTATTAAACGTTTGCTATATTTGACTCGAATGTTATGGTTTGTTTTTACCCGAGTTTGTTTGTTTTACCAGTTTACCGCCATATTACTTACGCACAGCTCTCGCGAGATCTCAGCAGCAGCTCATCTCCTCCCTTGGGTGTTAGTCCCTAACCCTTACCCTAACCCTACCCTAGTATAAATTCTTTCTAAAGAATATTGCAAGAATAAAAGTTGTTGTTTATTATCCTCATTTCCTTTCTTCCCTTTATTTACCATATAAACCATATTATGCAACGCATCAAAGAACTACAACTTGAGAGTTTGGTGCTTAAGAAACTACTTTCATCCCCCCTTTGTAATATTGTAAACACAGAGTCCTTAGGAGAGGCTGCAGCTTTTTGCATAGTGTACAGTTGTGGCCAAAAGTTTTGAGAATGACACAAATATTAGTTTTCACAAAGTTTGCTGCAAAACTACTTTTAGATCTTTGTTTCAGTTGTTTCTGTGATGTGCTGAAATATAATTACAAGCACTTTATACATTTCAAAGGCTTTTATTGACAATTACATGACATTTATGCAAAGAGTCAGTATTTGCAGTGTTGGCCCTTCTTTTTCAGGACCTCTGCAATTCGACTGGGCATGCTCTCAATCAACTTCTGGGCCAAATCCTGACTGATAGCAACCCATTCTTTCATAATCACTTCTTGGAGTTTGTCAGAATTAGTGGGTTTTTGTTTGTCCACCCGCCTCTTGAGGACTGACCACAAGTTCTTAATGGGATTAAGATCTGGGGAGTTTCCAGGCCATGGACCCAAAAGTTCAACGTTTTGGTCCCCGAGCCACTTAGTTATCACTTTTGCCTTATGGCTCGGTGCTCCATTGTGCTGGAAAATGCATTGTTCTTCACCAAACTGTTGTTGGATTGTTGGAAGAAGTTGCTGTTGGAGGGTGTTTTGGTACCATTCTTTATTCATGGCTGTGTTTTTGGGCAAAATTGTAAGTGAGTCCACTCCTTTGGATGAGAAGCAAGCCTACACATGAATGGTCTCAGGATGCTTTAATTCAATTCAATTCAATTCAGTTTATTTATATAGCGCCAATTCACAACAGATGTCATCTCAAGGCACTTAACAAGAAGTCATTTCAATACATTTATACAAACATTCCAATCAGTTAAAAAGTTTCCTATTTAAGGAATCCCAGCAGATTGCGTCAGTCATTGGCGTGAGGTTGGGCCCCGTTGATGCAGACTTTCCAACCACAGCAATCCTTCAGCAATCCCTCATACTGAGCAAGCATGTAGCGACGGTGGAGAGGAAAAACTCCCCTTTAACAGGAAGAAACCTCCAACAGAACCAGGCTCAGTAGGAGCGGCCATCTGCCACGACCGTCTGGGGGTTTGAGAAGACAGAGCAGAAACACAGAAGGAACAGAAGATCTGATATAAGAGAACTTTCTATGTTACAGAAAGTAAAAAGTTAATAACAGGACACAGTGGATGTCCAGTTACTGGGGGGATCATCCCAGTCGATTCCCCTCGTCCAACAGGGCATTGCAGCCAAGCAGGATACCAGACCAGGTATATCTTCTATGGAGAGAAAAACACTGAGAGAAAACAAAGTTAACAGTCGAAATAACAGAATGTACTGTAATACAACTGGAGAGTAGTAGGAGAAAAGGAAGTAGCAGAGTGAAGAAAATTGGTAAGTCTGTCCTCCAGCAGTCTAAGCCTATAGCAGCATAACTACAGAGCTAGCTCAGGATGACCTTAGCCACTCTAACTATAAGCTTGATCAAAAAGGAAAGTTTTAAGCCTGGCCTTAAAAGTAAACAGAGTGTCTGCCTCACGGACTAAAGCTGGGAGCTGGTTCCACAGGAGAGGAGCCTGATAACTAAAAGATCTGCCTCCCATCCATCCATCCATCCATCCATCCATTTTCTTCCGCTTATCCGGGGTCGGGTCGCGGGGGCAGCAGCCTAAGCAAAGAGACCCAGACTTCCCTCTCCCCAGCCACTTGTTTCAGCTCCTCGGGAGGAACCCCAAGGCGCTCCCAGGCCAGCCGAGAAACATAGTCCCTCCAGCGTGTCCTGGGCCTTCCCCTGGGCCTCCTCCCGGTGGGACGTGCCTGAAACACCTCACCAGGGAGGCGTCCAGGAGGCATCCTGACCAGATGCCCGAGCCACCTCAACTGACTCCTCTCGATGTGGAGAAGCAGCGGCTCTACTCTGAGCCCCCTCCGGATGACTGAGCTTCTCACCCTATCTCTAAGGGAGAGCCCAGACACTCTGCGGAGGAAACTCATTTCAGCCGCTTGTATCCGTGATCTCGTTCTTTCGGTCACCACCCAGAGTTCGTGACCATAGATGAGGGTAGGAACGTAGATCGACCGGTAAATCGAGAGCTTCGTCTTTTGGCTCAGCTCTCTCTTCACCACGACAGACCGGTAGAGCGCCCGCATAACTGCAGATGCCCCACCAATCAGTCTATCGATCTCCCGCTCCATTTTTCCCTCATTCGTGAACAAGACCCCCAGATACTTAAACTCCTCCACTTGGGGAAGGACCCCATCCCTGACCCGGAGGAGGCACCCCACCCTTTTACGGCTCAAGACCATGGCCTCGGATTTGGAGGTGCTGATTCTCATCCCAGCCGCTTCACACTTGGCTGCGAACAGCTCCAGCGAAAGCTGTAGATCACGCTCCGATGAAGCCAACAGGACCACATCATCTGCAAAAAGCAGAGACCCGATCCTGAGGCCACCAAAACGGATCCCCGCAACGCCTTGGCTGCGCCTAGAAATCCTGTCCATAAAAGTTAGGAACAGGATCGGTGACAAAGGGCAACCTTGGCGGAGTCCAACTCTCACCGGAAACAAGCCCGACTTACTGCCGGCAATGCGAACCAAACTCTGGCACCGGTCGTACAGGGACCTAACAGCCCGTATCAAGGGGCCCGGTACCCCATACTCCCGGAGCACCCCCCACAGGGCCCCCCGAGGGACACGGTCGAACGCCTTCTCCAAGTCCACAAAACACATGTAGACCGGTTGGGCGAACTCCCACGCACCCTCCAGGACCCTGCTGAGGGTGTAGAGCTGGTCCAGTGTTCCACGGCCAGGACGAAAACCGCATTGTTCCTCCTGGATCCGAGGTTCGACTATCCGTCGGACCCTCCTCTACAGAACCCCTGAATAGACCTTACCAGGGAGGCTCAGAAGTGTGATCCCCCTGTAGTTGGAACACACCCTGTGGTCCCCCTTTTTAAACAGGGGGACCACCACCCCGGTCTGACAATCCAAGGGAACTGCCCCCGATGTCCACGCAATATTGCAGAGCCGCGTTAACCAACACAGCCCCACAACATCCAGAGCCTTGAGGAACTCCGGTCGAATCTCATCCACCCCCGGAGCCTTGCCACCGAGGAGCTTTTTAACGACCTCGGTGACCTCGGCACCAGAGATTGGAGAGCCCGACCCCAAGTCCCCAAACCCTGCTTCCAGATTGGAAGGCGTGCCGGTGGGATTGAGGAGGTCTTCGAAGTATTCCATCCACCGACCCAAAACGTCCCGCGTCGAGGTCAGCAGCACACCATCCCCACTGTAAACAGTGTTGGTGGAAGACCGCTTTCCCCCCCTGAGACGCCGGATGGTGGACCAGAATCGTTTCGAAGCCGTACGGAAGTCGTTTTCCATGGTCTCTCCAAACTCCTCCCTGTCGGTACCTATCAGCTGCTTCAGGGGTCCCACAAGCCAAAAAGACCCGGTAGGACTCCTTCTTCAGCCTGACAGCATCCCTTACCGCCGGTGTCCACCACCGGGTTCGGGGGTTGCCGCCGCGACAGGCACCGACCACCTTGCGGCCACAGCTTCGGTCAGCCGCCTCGGCAATGGAGGCGCGGAACATGGTCCACTCGGACTCGATGTCCCCCGCCTCCCCCGGGACGTGTTCAAAGTTCTGCTGGAGGTGTGAGTTAAAGCTCCTTCTGACAGGAGACTCTGCCAGACGTTCCCAGCAGACCCTCACAACACGTTTAGGCCTTCCAGGTCTGTCCGGCGTCCTCCCCCACCATCGGAGCCGACTCACCACCAGGTAGTGGTCAGTGGACAGCTCTGCCCCTCTCTTCACTCGAGTGTCCAAAACATGCGGCCGCAGATCAGATGAGACGACAACCAAGTCGATCATTGAGCTGCGGCCTAAGGTGTCCTGGTGCCAAGTGCACATATGGACACCTTTATGCTTGAACATGGTGTTTGTTATGGACAATCCATGACGAGCACAGAAGTCCAATAACAAGACACCACTCGGGTTTAGATTGGGGGGGGCCATTCCGCCCAACCACACCCCTCCAGGTCTCACTGTCATTGCCCAAGTGAGCGTTGAAGTCCCCCAGCAGAACAAGGGAGTCCCCAGGAGGAGCACTCTCCAGCACCCCTTCCAAAGACTCCAAGAAGGGTGGGTAATCTAATCTGCTGTTTGGCGCGTAAGCACAAACAACAGTCAGGACCCGTCCCCCCACCCGAAGGTGGAGGGAGGCTACCCTCTCGTTCACTGGGGTAAACCCCAACGTACAGGCGCCAAGATGGGGGGCAACAAGTATGCCCACCCCAGCTCGGCGCCTCTCAGCGGGGGCAACCCCAGAGTGGAAGAGAGTCCAACCTCTCTCGAGGAGACGGGTTCCAGAGCCAGAGCCGTGCGCCGAGGTGAGTCCGACGATGTCCAGTCGGAACCTCTCAACCTCGCACACCAGCTCCGGCTCCTTCCCCACCAGAGAGGTGACGTTCCACGTCCCGAGAGCCAGCTTCTGCAGCCGAGGATTGGACCGCCAAGGTCCCCGCCTTTGGCCACCGCCCATCCTGCACAGCACCCGACCCCTATGGCCCCTCCCACAGGTGGTGAGCTCATGGGAAGGGGGGCCCATGTTACCTCTTCGGGCTAAGCCCGACCGGGCCCCATGGGTAAAGGCCCGGCCACCAGGCGCTCGCCAACGTGCCCCACCTCCAGGCCTGGCTCCAGAGGGGGGCCCCGGTGACCCGCGTCCGGGCGAGGGAACACTGAGTCCATCTGTCGTTTTCTTCATAGGGGTCTTTTGGGCTGCACTTTGTCTGATCCCTCACCTAGAACCAAATTGCCATGGGTGACCCTACCAGGAGCAAAAGCCCCCGACAACATAGCTCCTAGGATCATTGGGACACTCAAACCCCTCCACCACGATAAGGTGGCAGCCCAGGGAGGAGGATCTGCCTCCCATTCTACTTTTAGAAATCCTAGGAACTACAAGTAAACCTGCAGTCTGAGAGCGAAGGGCTCTGTTAGGAACATAAGGAACAATTACTGTTGGCATGACACAGGACTGAGCAAGCTCTGCACTGGTGGCACTCTAAAGCTATATTTTTGTTTTGTAAGCAGTTTAGTTCAGATTTCTGCTTCATATAAGAGTCACACTCAACTAAACAAGAAAAATCTTTCTGGAGATCACAGTGGGGAGATGATCTGTGGATGTCACATGGTCAAGGGCGTCAGTTTGTTTTTAAAACTGCTGGGGACAATAACCATAAACTTGAGTGTGGTTTAAAAATTGCTGGGGACAATTATGATTAATTATTGATATAGCCTATAATTATTCATCCATTTCAGGTTTCATTACAAGATGCACTGCAGTCTATAAACAGGTGTTGAAAATCATATCTTTATTCAGTCAATAAAAGTTGAAAGCCATGAGCTTATGTGTTTTGTTTTTCAAAAGGCACTGAAAACCATCATTAGGCTGTTGGTCTGCAAGAATCATCTTCACAAAGAACAATGTAGGCTATATGCACAATAATAAAAGGCGTTCCCTTTACAACCCTCGCTGTTCTGTGCGGGAAAACTTTAGGTAACAGTTCAGAGTCCTGCAATGGGGCGGCTACCCGCAGGTGGAATGTTCCAAAACAATAAAAGACAAATAATTGATTCTACTATTATTTACATTAAATCAGGAATCCTATTATTTTCTGTCTTTGACAGTTTTTTAAACTTTGAAATAATCTGAAACATATTCAATATTATTTCATTCTTCATTCATTTTAGTGAATATTCAGTCCGAACAATCTGAACAAAGAATCTCCATCGTGCCATCACACATGGAGCATATGAAAACTTGTACTAAATATGAACATTTTACCTGCAGTCTCACAACTTTCTCATGGTCTATGGACGTGAATTGCGGACCTGCTTGTGTGCAAGGGAGGCTGAGTCCGCTCCGGTTACACACTGCAGACTAGAATAACAAGTGCCACTTCTTTCTCAATGGAGACTTTCCTTATTGCCTCAACAGGAGGAAATCCACTGCATCCTCTCCTTCTGAATCAGTGGATAAGATGCACCGGTCTGTGTCCGCTGCAACAAAGCGCTCTAAAGCCTCCATAAATCTTCAAGGTGCAGTCAGTTCCTGGATACCGTTGCAGTGAGTACAGTGTCCGGGTCTGAGATGATGATGCTCAGATGCTCTCATTAGAATCTTTTTTGATTAAGTTTCCTAAACTCTGTGCGTAAAGTTGAAAATGACTGTGCATCTGCATCAAGTGGTCAGTGGAGTGAATTGTAAACTTTTGTAATGAAGGACAGCCATTAGTTTGCTGATTAATAAAGGTTGCATCATAATAAAGTGACGGCAAAAGCTCATCACACAAACACTCTTCAGATGGTGTTCCTTTTTGTGAATGCACTCACTACCTGATGGAGTAGTGGAGTGGTTGATCCGCCCATCAGAAAGTGAACTTTTGTGTGATGTCCTGCTTCATTTTCTCACTCGATTTTCCTGCCGCACCGTAAGGAGCCCTGCTAACTACAGCCTTTACAGTTTTCCATTACAGTTTTTAAAAAACGATTAAAGACGGAAAATCACACAAACCCCAATTGATTGTAAATTATATTACTATGAATCTTTTAAACATTGTACATCTGAAATTTATTTGATGCGGAGATCGCTGTGCAGAAACAAAATATTGTCCACAGTCCCTGGCTTCATCTGTGCTCTCCGTTCCTGAATCGCAAAGTCAGTCGCAGAAAAATCTCTCTCTGGCAGCCCAGGATGCCTAGATAGTGGGAACATTCCGCTGCCAGCGCAAAGTTGGGGGAATATTCTGGCATGCTCTCTCCACAAACACAATATATTAACTCCATTCTCTTTGGGAGTCTTAAACAAACAAAAGTATGACATAAATAGTTTAACCTGCAGTAAAGAAACTTCAGCCAGACCCATGAAATTTTATTAATGTATTTTTCCATCTTCACCAGCGGCACTGTAGGACTCTGCTCTGAACGTGTTTGCATACGGACTAGTCTTTTAAAATCTTGAGGTATTCACTGCAAAGAATGCTGCAGCATCTGCGCAGAAAGAAACCATAACTGTATTAGAAAGTGCAATGGAGTAATTTAGATAATACTCCGTTCAGATTCTGATTATGTGGAAATTGTGCTGGGAGCACAAGTGGATGTTAGATCTGCGCTGGTAAGAAATTCCGCATCAGGTTTAGAAAGTGGTGGGGACATGTCCCCGGCGTCCCCGGCTAAAATGAGGCTTATGCACATGGTACAGAGCACGCTGCTGGTGTATGTATATTGAAAGGCAGATTTAAAAGTAAAATTCTGATATCGATAATGATGGTCATTACATTTTTGTAATACTTGAGGCAGCACATTCTACATATATTTTAGTCAACGTGTATGGATTTAACTGTCAAAGAGAGAATAAACTTTATCTCGATAGCTTGGAAGAGCACCTACTGCACTGGTTATACAAATATCCAAATTCTTTCATAATTTTTGGTGGAGATTTTAATACTGTTTGACAACTGTCTGAATCGGTGGCCTTCAAGGAGTGCAGATTCTGCTAACTCATTTGTAAGATTGTTTGCACAAAGATTTAATTTAACTGATTGTTGGAGGGATTGTCTTTTATCTCAAACAGCTTATACATGGTGTAATAAGACACAGACAAGACATTTGCATATTGACTATTGGCTTATGTCAAAATACCTTAAAAGTGTCAAGACGAATATTCACCCAACGCCGCTTTCAGATCACAAAAAAAGTAGCTTATCCATCCCTTTATCATTATCTGCTGCTTCTAAAGCCTCAGACTGGAAGCTCAACAGCACCATTCTTGAGCATAAAGAAGTGATTAGTGAAGCCAATGGATTGATAAAACTTTATTGGAACAAAGCTCTTCCAGATAATGAATTCGGTAACAACTGGGAACTTTTGAAATATGAACTTGGTATATTCTTCAGGAAATACAGTATTAGTTTGGCAAAGAGAAAAAGACCTGATGAAACAAAAGTGATATACAACATTGCACTTCTTACTTCCAAACCAATAGAGGTTCTCAATGAATCTGATTAGACCTAAGTGGCTTGCAGCACAGGTTAGACGAGATTTTCAAGCATAAAGCTGAAGGAGTGTTCATTCAATCACGTAAAAAATGGCTTGAAGAAGGCGAACAGAACTCCGCATATTTTCTTAGACTTGAGAAACACCAGTCTAATACCAACTCTATTCTACAACTAAATATTAATGGTACAATATCTAATAAATATAACATTTAAGTATAAACAGCCAGAAACCCAGTACGCAGCCAAGACTAGAATGTTTTTAAGGGGAATTATTTGATTACACAGAAAAAGGTGTTGAAGAGGTTCTGCCTGGATCTGGGTGCTCTGGTGGCCTGGAACACAAAACTGAGGTGAGCGTGGTGATGGGATGAGAAACTCAGGGAATTAAGCAACAAAAGAGGAGTTTACCAGGAGCTGGAGAATCCCAAGGGTCCCATCTCAGAGTTGAGAGAGCTGAGAATGTCCCAGAGGTTTCTAAGAGCTCACCAAAACCAGGAAAAGGCACCCACAATCCAGAAATCTTTAGTCCAGAGACAGTCCAGGCTCATACACAGGAGGTTCTCAGCAGAGGAATATCCAAGGTCAAATAAACTTGAGACAGGGTCAGGATCAGGCAAGGTTCAGCAACAGGAGGACAAAAACTCTTATCAGAAGCCAGTAAGGGTAAGGCAAAAACAGTGGTCAGGGACCAGCAGAGTCAATAGACAGATTAGCACTAGCAGCTTAAACAGGGCTTGAAGGATGTAACAAAGGCAGATGATCTCGCACTGAGGAGGCCTAGAGCAGGAGTGTTAGAGATTTACAAACAGTTCGCAGATTGTTAGCCCTGTTTCTTCTGAAAGTTTTCAAGGTAAGTATTGATAGAGGTGCACTCCCTCCTACTTTATGTCAAGGACTAATCACCCTGATTCCAAAACCAAGAAAGGACCCTTTGTTTTTAGACAATTGGCATCCAATCTCCCTTTTAAATAATGATTACAATAAATGTAATATTGTTTATAAAAACAAAACACTGTTTTTGAATAATTGGTTTAACAATGGAATTGTTTTGGTTTGTCAGTTGTTCAAAGACAATGGGTTGTTATATGATTACTCTGAATTTCTTGTGAGATATAATGTACCAATAACACCTAAAGAATTTTCAATGGTATTTGATGCAATCCCATCTGGTCTGCACGTTATTCAGGTACTCCAACAAGTCTTCTCCCTTATTGTGCAGTCCTCCTGATGTATTAAACTCTTCTCTTGGTAGCATTTGCTTTTCTCACGGTAAGCATTTAAACACCAAGATAAGAACTTTGTTTCAGGATGCCCTGGTTTCTGTTCCGCCAGCCACATTCCTTTGGGCCAAATTTGTTACAGATATTGAGTCTCTTTGGGTATGCCCCTGGAAGTCTGGCGGATGGCCAGGTGGGCGGCCCCTGAGGACCTGGAAATCTGGCGTACGGCCAGATGGACGTCCCTTTGCCGGGCTGAGTTCTGGCGGCTGACCCAGTGGTCCTCTTCTGAGGACCAGGCAGCCGCTGAGGAGCTTGACTGGTCGGCGGCAACGAAGAGGTCTGGCCGGTTGATGTCGGCGGCGACAAAGAGGGCAGGCCGGCTGCGAAGAGTCTGGGGGTGCGGAGGCCGGCTGAGGAGAGTATGGCGGCTCGGAGGCCGGCTGAGAAGATTCTGGCGGAGTGGTGGCCTGCTGAGAAGTCTGGCGGCTCGACCGACAGCGGTCGGCAAGAAAGAGGCTCCAGCAATGGGGACGGGTCCTCCTTGACCCTCCCTGGGAGCTCTAGCGACGGGGACGGGTCCTCTCCGGGATCTCTGGTGACCCATGGGGAGACGCCAGATGCTGGAGAGCAGCCAATGTGATGGCCAGGAAGACCGCGGGAAAGGTGGAGGCTGAGACCGGCATTGACTCTGAGACTGGAGCTGGAACTGGCTCTGAGACTGGAGCTGGAACTGGCTCTGAGACTGGAACTGGAACTGGCTCTGAGACTGGAACTGCAACTGGCTCTGAAAATAAAGCTGACTTCGGGGCTAAACAGGCAGAGGCTGACTTCGGGACTGAGCAGGCTGAAGCCAGCGGACAGGTCAGACCTGGAGCCGGCGGTGAGACAGGGGAAGCTGGTCTCGACGGCCTGACTGGAGGAGCTGGTCTCGACGGGCTGACAAGAGCTGAGGGACTGGGCAGAGCCAGTGCGCAGATCGCTGCAGGGAGGACCGGAGGCGAGCGGACAGCTCGAACTTCCTCCCCGGAAGCGGCCCTACCTTAACGCCGTCGCTGCCTGCGATGAGTCGGCAGAGGCGGCTCATGCCGTCGAGGACCAGTGCCTGGGGAGCAGAACGCCAGCCTTGTCCCGATGAATGCGGACTGCTGCTCTGAGTCGTCCTCCGCCTTGGATGTTGGTTCAGCCGACATAGCCGGACAGGGAGAGACTGTACAGGCGGGCATGGGTGCTGCGTCGGTCTAATCTGATCCAATGCTTCCTTACGAACCCTCTCCGCCTCGTTCTGCAGTGTGGTGAGATCCCGAGCAGAGAACACATTCCGGAACTGAGGGAGAACTTTGAGGATCTCCTCAGCCCCAGAGATGCAAAGTGGAAGGTGAGGGGAGACGGAGATCCTGGAAAGGTTTACCCAGACGTCCTTCTGCAGGGCGGCGATCTCCCGGGCGAGTGCTGGGTCCATTTTTATGACTGGATCATTCTGTCAAGGTGTATGCAGTGTGGTGCCTGGACCCAAACGCAGAAGCCGAGGAAACCGCGATGAAGTTAGTTTTAATTTGGATATTCGACGGACATTTGTTTCATTAAAGCGGAGACTCCCTCCGACGTCTCACCGACAACTGCTCTCATGGAATGGATACATCACAGCTGAAGACTCGCTCCTGAAGGCGGTGGTTTCGGTTAGGGACCATCAATAAATTTTCAGACATCCCAGAAAATAAGACAATACCTGTGAGATCTCCTGACAAAGTAACACCCAAATATTGATACGTTGTTGCTCGACACCTGAGATACACGACACACCGATTTATTGATTTAAAAAATCATATGTAATATTTCTTATTAATTTTTTACTGTAATAGTGAGGGGTCTTCTTCAATAGCTTCCAGGTCATGTGACTGAGTGACACCAAATCAACCTTAAAATGTCTTACTACATTTAAATAACCAGACACAACTATTTATTTCCAATTTGTATGCAAATAATATTTTATATTAATATTTTACTGTAATATTTCAGGTTTTCTTTCAATAGCTTCCAGGTCATGTGACTGACACCAAATCAAACTTAAAATGTCTTCCTACATCTAAATAACCAGACACAACAATTTATTTCCAATTTGAATGCAAATCATATTTTATATTAATATTTTACTGTAATATTTCATGCTTTTCTTCAATAGCTTCCAGTTCATGTGACTGAGTGACACCAAATCAATGTTGAAATGTTTTAATACATCTAAAAAACAAGACACACCAATTTATTTTCAATTTTAATGCATATCATATTTTATATTATTTTACTGTAATATTTCATGTTTTTATTCAATAGCTTCCAGGTTATGTAACCAAATGACTCAAAATCTGTTCCCAGTTGTCCTAGGATATTAGACCAGTGAGACACAAGAGTTTTTAACACATATTTTACAATCTCATATTTTGTATGAATATTTTTATGGAATTTTATGGATTTTTCTTCAATAGCTTCCGGGTTACGTGACCAAATGACTGAAAATTTCTTCCCAGTTGTGCTACGATATAAGACCAGTGAGACACAACAGTTTTTATCAAATTTGTTTACAATCTCATATTTGATATGAATGTTTTTATGGAAAATTTAGAATTTTTCTTCAATAGCTTCCAGGTTATGTGACCAAGTGACACCAAATCCATTTTGAAATGTCTTATTACATCTGAAGAACAAGACACACCAATTTATTTTCAATTTAAATGCATATCATTTTATATTAATATTTTTACAGTAATATTTCATGTTTTTATTCAATAGCTTCCAGGTTAATTAACCAAATGACTCAAAATCTGTTGCATTTAAATGCATTTTAAATGCAAAATCTGCATTTAAATGCAAAATCTGTTGCATTTAAATGCATATCATTATATATTAATATTTTTACAGTAATATTTCATGTTTTTATTCAATAGCTTCCAGGTTAATTAATCAAATGACTCAAAATCTGTTCCCAGTTGTCCTATGATATTAGACCAGTGAGACACAAGAGTTTTTAACACAGTTTTTACAATATAATATTGTATATGAATATTTTTATAGAAAATGATGGATTTTTTTTCAATAGCTTCCAGGTTATGTAACCAAATGACTCAAAATTTCTTCCCAGTTGTCCCAGTATATTAGACTAGTGAGACACATCTGGAGGGGGCTCATAGTAGAGCCGCTGCCTCTCCACATCGAGAGGAGTCAGTTGAGGTGGCTCGGGCATCTGGTCAGGAGGCCTCCTGGACGCCTCCCTGGTGAGGTGTTCCAGGCACGTCCCATCGGGAAGAGACCCAGTGGAAGACCCAGGACACGCTGGTGGGACTACGTTTCTCGCCTGGCCTGGGAACACCTCTGGATTCCTCCCGAGGAGCTGGTCCAAGTGGCTGGGGAGAGGGCAGTCTGGGTCTCTTTGCTTCTGCTGCTGCCCATATGACCTGACCCCAGATAAGCGGAAGAAGATGGATGGATGGATGGTTGGATGGATGGATCAATACCCTAACAATATTTAAGGATGTCAATAAATATAACACAGAAAAGAAAATCAGTAACTTGAAATAATTTACAATTTATAAAATGTGTAATAACAATATTCTTTTTTTTCAGTACCGATATGTAGTTTCACCAGTTCTTTTATTTTAGTCCAATTTATATCTAAGATGTACTTTAAAAAATTGATTTTTGTAAAGTTTATATATGCTCTGTCTAAAAATAATACAAATTATTTCAAGCATTGATTGCGTTGAGCTGTATCTTTATCTTGCAAATTATTTCCATGTTTTATATGATAGTACTTGTTGCCATACTCTGCAGTGAAAAACAAAAAATCACTGTAATTTTTGTTGAGATGGCAAAAGTCTTTCCATTAATGCCAAAGGCTAAATTCGAGACTTCAAAAAGGGCTATGAAAACAGTGAGAAGAGAATTGGCCCTCGAAATCCTTGAAGCATCAGGTATCTTTACAGCTTACCAAAAACACATTATACTGCCATCAGTTTATTTTCTTATCCATCCAAACTATTTACCAATCTCTTATATTTTACACCTTTGTTGCGCCACCCAAACATCCTGTTTTCAGGTTTTTTTCAGTGTTTGATGAGAATAACTGTTGTGTAATGTGTGCTGCCTTTAAACCTGCATCCAGGCCTCTGATAACAGACTGGGTGAGGTCTTGTTGATGGATTTCAATTTTACACTAATATATCTGAGAAGGTCTAAAGCTAATTGTGAGGCCAGGTGAGAAGTAATTAAAAATCATGAATACAGTTTTTTGATCATTTTTTTTAAATCTTTACTTTTGACAGATCCAATGTGATAGCTGTGAAAGATGGTTCCATGCAAAATGTCTGAATATGGAAAAGACAGTATATGAAAGTGCAAAGACTGGAATTTGGAAATGGCCATTACGCAAATGAAGTGCAGCGTACAAACTGAGTGAAAATGTGAGAAATTGTACACAGTAAAAAAACAGTTTAGAGGTAATGTTTAAAATGCCCAAACCACAACACAGTTTCATGTGGAATGAATAAAGGATGCATAAGAAACAGATTAGAAATTGGTGTGTACTGTTCTCTAGATGTTATAGGACATTCTAACATTGATTTGGTGTCACTTGGTCACATGACCTGGAAGCTATTGAAGAAAAATTCAACATTTTCCGTTAAAACATTTGTATAAAATATGACATCCGTCAATCATCCATCCATCCATCCATCCATCCATCCATCCATCCATCCATCCATCCATCTATCACATCCATCCATCCATCCATCGCTTATCCGGGGTCGGGTCATATGGTCAGCAGCAGAAGCAAAGAGACCCAGACTGCCCTCTCCCCAGCCACTTGGACCAGCTCCTCGGGAGGAATCCCAAGGCCTTCCCAGGCCAGCCGAGAAACATAGTCATAGCGTGTCCTGGGTCTTCTCCTGGGTCTCCTCCCAGTGGGACGTACCCGAAACACCTCACCAGGGAGGCGTCCAGGAGGCATTCTGACCAGATGCCCGAGCCACCTCAACTGACTCCTCTCAATGTGGAGAAGCAGCGGCTCTACTATGAGCCCCCTCCGGATGTGTCTCACTAGTCTAATATACTGGGACAACTGGGAAGAAATTTTGAGTCATTTGGTTACGTAACCTGGAAGCTATTGAAAAAAAATCCATCATTTTCCATAAAAATATTCATATACAATATTAGATTGTAAAAACTCTTGTGTCTCACTGGTCTAATATCCTAGGACAACTGGGAACAGAATTTGAGTCATTTGGTTAATTAACCTGGAAGCTATTGAATAAAAACATGAAATTTTACTGTAGAAATATTAATATAAAATGATATGCATTTAAATTGACAATAAATTGTTGTGTCTGGTTATTTAGATGTAGTAATACATTTTAAGATTGATTTGGTGTCACTCAGTCACATGACCTGGAAGCTATTGAAGGAAAACCTGAAATATTACAGTAAAATATTAATATATTAAGTATTTTGTGCATTCAAATTGGAAATAAATAGTTGTGTCTGGTTATTTAGATGTAGTAAGACATTTTAAGGTTGATTTGGTGTCACTCAGTCACATGACCTGGAAGCTATTGAAGAAGACCCCTCACTATTAAAGTAAAAAATTAATAAGAAATATTACATATGATTTTTTAAATTAATAAATCGGTGTGTCGTGTATCTCAGGTGTCGAGCAACAACATATCAATATTTGGGCGTTACTTTGTCAGGAGATCTCACAGGTATTGTCTTATTCTCTGGGATGTCTGAAAATTTATTGATGGTCCCTAACCGAAACCACCATCTTCAGGAGCGAGTCTTCAGCTGCGATGTATCGGCTCCATGAGAGCAGTTGTCGGTGAGACGTCGGAGGGAGTCTCCGCTTTAATGAAACAAATGTCCGTCGAATATCCAACTTAAAACTAACTTCACCGCGGTGCCGAGGAAAGGTGCAAGGACGTTTATTCGAGGTGCTGCTGGTGAAGTGATGATGACGACAGGAACGGAGAGACAGGACATTGGACGAGCAGGACAGGATAACAGCAGGACAACGCACCATGTAGCCATCGACAATACAATCATCCGGTACTGAGTGAGGGGAAGTGACGGGCTTTAAAGGCAGGAGGTGAGGAGGATCAGGTGTGGATGATTGGAGAGACACAGGTGAGGACAATGATGAGGAGAGGGTGATTAGGGCAGCATGACAATAAGGACTATCTCAAAATCAAAAAATGCAAAGGCTCTTAAAACTATCAACATCTGTAATCGTTTGAAACTATTTACGTGATATACACTCTCGCACTCTTATTTTTCTTATTTCTGTTTTTATCTAATTTTATTTTTTCTGCCCCTCTATTCAATTTCAATTTCAATTCAGTTTATTTATATAGCACCAATTCACAACAGATGTCATCTCAAGGCACTTAACAAGAAGTCATTTCAATACATTTATACAAACATTCCAATCAGTTAAAAAGGTTCCTATTTAAGGAATCCCAGCAGATTGCGTCAGTCATTGGCGTGAGGTTGGGCCCCGTTGATGCAGACTTTCCAACCACAGCAATCCTTCAGCAATCCCTCATACTGAGCAAGCATGTAGCGACGGTGGAGAGGAAAAACTCCCCTTTAACAGGAAGAAACCTCCAACAGAACCAGAACCAGGCTCAGTAGGAGCGGCCATCTGCCACGACCGTCTGGGGGTTTGAGAAGACAGAGCAGAATCTGATATAAGAGTACTTTCTATGTTACAGAAAGTAAAAAGTTAATAACAGGACACAGTGGATGTTCAGTTACTGGGAGGATCATCCCAGTCGATGCCCCCCGTCCAACAGGGCATTGCAGCCAAGCAGGATACCAGACCAGGTATATCTTCTATGGAGAGAAAAACACTGAGAGAAAACAAAGTTAACAGTCAAAATAACAGAATGTACTGTAATACAACTGGAGAGTTGTAGGAGAAAAGGAAGTAGCAGAGTGAATAAAATTGGTAAGTCTGTCCTCCACCAGTCTAAGCCTATAGCAGCATAACTACAGAGATAGCTCAGGATGACCTTAGCCACTCTAACTATAAGCTTTATCAAAAAGGAAAGTTTTAAGCCTGGCCTTAAAAGTAAACAGAGTGTCTGCCTCACGGGCTAAAGCTGGGAGCTGGTTCCACAGGAGAGGAGCCTGATAATTAAAAGATCTGCCTCCCATTCTACTTTTAGAAATCCTAGGAACTACAAGTAAACCTGCAGTCTGAGAGCAAAGGGCTCTGTTAGGAACATAAGGAACAATTAGATCTCTGATGTATGATGGAGCTTGATTATTAAGGGCTTTGTATGTAAGAAGAAGGATCTTAAATTCTATCCTGGGAGCCAATGAAGGGAAGCTAAAACAGGAGAAATGTGATCTCTCTTTTTAATATTCGTCAGAACTCTTGCTGCCGCATTTTGGATCAACTGAAGGCTTTTAATGGCATTTTGTGGACTACCTGATAGTAAAGAATTACAGTAGTCCAGCCTTGAGGTAACAAATGCATGGACTAGTTTCTCAGCATCACTCCTGGACAGGATGTTTCTAATTTTAGCAATATTCCGGAGGTGAAAGAAAGAAATCCTAGAAACCTGTTTAATATGGGATTTAAATGTCAAGTCTCGGTCAAAAATAACGCAGAGGTTCTTTACGTTATTACTGGGGGCCAATTTAATGCCATCCAGATGAAGTGATTGACTAATCAGTTTCTGTTTAAGAACTTCTGGTCCAAAGACAGCAACTTCTGTTTTGTCAGAATTTAAAAGCAAAAAGTTTAGGGTCATCAATGTTTTTATGTCTTCCAGACATGCCTGTAATCTATGTTCTTTATGTTGCCATTTCTCTTCCCTTAATATGTCTACATTGCTGTCTCTAGATAGGCTATGTTTGTATTCATTTTTGATTGTATTTTCTATTTCTGCAAATAAAAAAATAAAAAATTCAGTTTCACCAACAATGGCGGACAAGGTGGGAGATGGAGCGAGCAAAGAGTACAGTTTTAAATGTACGTTTATTAAAATCTGGCGGTACAAAAATTAAAAACTTAATGTGGTTGTGTTGTTTGGCTTTTGTTGTTGGTATAAACATGTATTTTAATATTATTTTGGTAACTATCGCTCATAAACGAGTTCCTATGGTGGTCTAATGGTTCTCTGTGTATTGCCCCACTTATGTACAGCTAATTTTGGTTTTTGAAAAGAAAGCAAAAAAACGACTCCTTTTAGGAGAAATTATTACCTCTTTACTGGGACAAAATAAGACCACGGTGGCATGGAGGTAGAAGAATAAATCCAATTACACTCCTAATGCTTAGAGGAGTCTTATTAAGCTTCAAAAACCTCATAACCTGTGTTCTTAGTATATAATCTCTGGTGTTCTGCTGTAAAAACTATAGTTTTGAATTCACAAATTAACATAGTTGCCATGTTCCTCATCTGCACTTATTTTCTATCTATTTTATGAGTACAATTATGGTAAATCTGGAAGGGAATGTCACCCATTGTTGGCCAAAAACAAATGAGATTATTTTATTTTGTAATGAATAAGTACTGTATGTACATGTGCAACAGTGTATTGGATACATAGCTTATGACTGATCATGTAAATAAATATAGGTTTTCCTAAAAGTTTTGTGTTGTTCTTTTTGTAAACTATTTTGAGAAACTTCACTCTTATAACTTACAACTGAGGAATGCAAGGAAGTCATATTTTTCTGACATCACCAGAAATAGTCATAGTGCTCGCACATTATTTGCTGTTGTCGACAGGCTAACAAACTCTCCTGTGTCAGTAGCACCTGAACTCTATTCCACCAAGGCCTGCAATGACTTTGCCAAATTCTTCACAGACAAAATCCAAAATATTAGACAAGCGGTTCATTGACGCCAGGTTCAGGTTATGTACATTGTCCACGGAAAATCCGTTTAAACACCATGAAACAGTTTTATCTCATAAACAGCAAAGAAATGGAGGACATCTTACGTCAACTGAACTCCTCCTCTTGCTGCTTAGACATCCTGCCCACAGGCTTTTTCAAAAAGGTCTCAAAGATCTTGGAGTCAGATCTGTTACAGATTGTGAACTCATCTTTAATGTTGGGTGTTTTCCTAGAGCCCCTGAAAACAGCTGTAATTAAACCCCTGCTGAAAAGAGGCAATCTGGAAAAGACACAAATGAACAACTACAGGCCCATATCCAATCTTCCATTTTTAAGTAAGATCATTGAAAAGGCTGTTTTTCATCAGCTAAATGACTTCTTAAGACAAAGCAACTGCTATGACGTCTTTCAGTCAGGTTTTAGACAGCACCACAGCACTGAGACTGCTCTGACCAAAGTCATCAATGACATCCGTTTGAATACTGACAGTGGAAAAATGTCAGTGTTAGTTTTACTGGATCTCAGTGCTGCATTTGATACAGTTGACCACATTATTTTACTCAAACGACTGGAGAACTGGGTGGGTCTCTCTGGCACTGTACTAAACTGGTTCAAAACGTACTTAGAAAACAGGAAGTACTTTGTGTCAATAAGTAACTTTACATCTGAGCGGACGGGAATTACATGTGGGGTTCCCCAGGGTTCCATCCTGGGACCTCTTCTGTTTAACATCTATATGCTCCCACTGGCACAGGTAATAAATGACAACAATAGAAGTTACCATAGCTACGCAGATGACACACAGATATATATTAGAATGTCACCAGAAGACCAAGGGCCTGTACAGGCTCTTGGCAAATGCATTGAGGAAATTAATGACTGGATGTGCCACAATTTTATGCAGTTGAACAAAAACAAAACGGAGGTAATTGTCTTTGGAGCTAAAGAGAAAAGTTGAAGGTCACCACAAGGCTTCAGTCCATACACCTAAAAACCACCAACCACGTCAGAAATCTGGGTATAGTGATGGACTCAGACCTAAATTTTGAAAAACACATTAAGGCAATCACAAAATCTGCCTACTATCACCTTAAGAATATCTCAAGGATAAAAGATCTGATGTCTCAGCAGGACCTGGAAAAACTAGTCCATGCATTCATCTTTAGTCGGCTTGATTATTGTAACAGCGTCTTTACAGGTCTACCTAAAAAATCAGTTAGGAAACTGCAGCTCATCCAGAACTCTGCTGCTCGAGTTCTCACTAAAACCAAAAAAGTGGAGCACATCAGTCCAGCTCTGAGGTCTTTACACTGGCTGCCTGTCTGTCAGAGGATATGCTTCAAAGTTCTGCTGCTGGTCAATAAAGCTCAGAATGGTTTAGGACCAAAATACATCTGTGATCTCCTGACCCAGTATGAACCTACTCGACCCCTCAGGTGATCTGGATCCGGTCTTCTATCAGTTCCCAGAGTCAGAACCAGACATGGAGAAGCTACGTTCAGCTTCTATGCTCCACATGTCTGGAACAAACTCCCAGAAAGCCTCAGATCAGCTGAAACACTCAGTTTATTTAAATCCAGGTTAAAGACCCACCTGTTCTCAGCTGCTTTTGATTCGATTTTTGTTCTAAGTTTTAAATCTGCACGGCTTCTTTTAAGATTTTTTCATTTTTTCATTTATTTTTTTTAATCATGGTTTTTATTCCTGTACTTTTGCTTTTTCTGCACCCTGCTGTAATGCTTTTGATGTTTTATGTAAAGCACTTTGAATTGTCTTGTAACATGAATTGTGCTATACAAATAAACTTGCCTTGCCTTCTTGTTTAAGACATGAAGCAGCAAAGGGAGGCTGAGGAGAGGAGAGGAGAGGAGAGGAGAGATGGATAGACTGTTTTCTGTTTATCAATTCATGTTTTTGTCACATTGGTTATTTAGTTGTTCCATGGTTGTTATAAACTGATTAAAACATCTGAAATATCATTAAGCCATTTTTATTAACAGTTGCATTATTGTTCAAATATTAAAGGTATGAACATAGAGCTTACTTTGAACAATTTAAACTGACATAAGGATACACTATTGTGTAGTTATTTATAGTTACTCATGCAGGATTAACCTGAATGAGCTCTTCCTGGACCATTCTTAAAGCTTTATTAGAATAAAGAGGCTGAATAAAGGTCAGAGATGTGGATGGAGCCTCCAGCTGAGACCTCTGGGTGGTATTTTCTGGCTGATGAGGGGTACATCATTCAGGTTGGTCTGCAGAGAGGGCTTAGGGTAGCTTCTTCGCGCGGTCCGCTGCATTGTCCAGGGCTGACTCAATTGACGGCTGCCACATCCTTAAGACGTGTTCAGAAGACAGTTTGTCCCACCAGAGAGCACAGCTGATTTCTCCAAACCAGCTTCATCCGCTGCTACATCGTCCTCAAGCTCATCCTCAGGGGCCACAATGTCACCAGCACTGAGAAAGATGCTGTGGAGAAGAGCTCTTGCTGTATATATATATATATATATATATATATATATATATATATATATATACACAATGTAGCTTTTAAATCATATTTGTCTGATAGATTCCAGTTTGTTCATCTAAATGATAAATCTTCTTTACACTCAAGGGTTACTTGTGGAGTTCCACAGAGTTCTGTGCTTGAACCAATTCTTTTCACCATATATATGCTTACAATTGGTAGAATCATTAGACAGCATGGGAAAAATTTCCACAGGTAGGGCAATTATACATAAGATTAATAATTTTATGTAAAAATTACCAAGTTTGGCGGCACCACCTGGTGGATCCCAGGAATATCAATAGCCAAATTGTTCAGTCTCAGTTTATGTTTATGATTACCTTCCTGATAAGGCTTAGATAATTAAACAATAGATGAAGGAATAAGTTCTTGGCATTCTTTGAACAGCAAGTTACTACACATGTAGATGAAATAACAGCGGTTTTCCAAAATACAAGAGTTTATTACAAAAAGAATTCAACTTTCAGTTAACATGCTTTAATCAACAAACTCACTAAGCTAGTAACACACAACTAAACCACTAAGAAAAGAATAATTAGAATAAAACTAACACCCAAAAGTAAAACCATAAAAGTGATAAATATGCACAGAAATAGAAACAATAACCAATAAATTGATAATGATGTCACGGTTCAGAATGAATATGTTTGCTTAAAGACCAAGACTTGTTTTGAAGAGTTTTGGGAATGAAGCTAAATTGGTTTTAACTAATTGTGGTTAGTTTAAGACTAACCAGCACTTTCTGGTTTGTTTTCAAACCACCAATTCACAATGCAAAGCAGAAGTGAAGAAAAACATTATTTGGAAGAAGTAATGTTTCATTAAACCATTTACTGAATTAGATATCAATAACTTCATGGAGAATTGATTCTTTTTTATTGATCGTCACCGCAGTGATTGATGTAATTTCATATTTAGACTTTATGTTGATGTTAACGGCGGCGGGGGCACCAATTATGTTGATCTAATTTAGTATATTGACTTACCAAGAGGGCGGTTTCAAAAATGACTTAAAAGATTAGTTTAGTGTTTAAACTATCTGTTTTAAAGCCGATCTCTATTTTGAATACCATTAATGGCAGTCTTTATTGTTCATGAATAAAGAGTAGTTCGCTAGAGCATGTAGTCTATAGCTAACTCACGTAGAGCTGCTGAAAGTCGCTCTGGTTCATTTACTTAACACCAAACAAAGGAAAACTGTCGGATTGAGTAACTCAGGTTGCAGGATATAAAACAACCTTCCATCGGAAACCTCGAAAATCACAGTTTAAACCTCCAGGCCGACCGGCCTGTTTGTACCCAAACAATAAATGAAATCTTACACAAAGTAACAAATCACAGTGAAAATAAACAACCCTTAAATCTCGTTTATCCTAAACTAATCTCGCCTCTGCCCATACAGACCTTATTTAATGGTTAAAGTTCTCCAGGTTGCTCCGTGGATGATGGGGAAAGCTAAAACAACGTTAGCCAGCAGGCTATTAACAGCTGCGGTCTGTTAGCAGTGGGAGGCCTTATGGCTGTTGGGGTGCCGGTAGCCTTTAGCTGGGACGTCGTCCTCTCCGGCTTGGCTAAACAGCAATCAGCTCCACCTTCCTTCACTGACACAGTACCTTTTTCTGCAGTTTCAAGACAGCATTCGTCCCAGGCTTTGTCGCTTTGGGGTAATGCTCCAGTCTGGACGAGGTTCTGCGGCATTCAGTAGCTTGTTAGCGGTCCCCTCCATGCGGCAGCGTCTGTAACTCAGAGTTTCTGCAGGGCTCAGGGCAGAACATTGGGGTTTACCTCATCAGTGGTTTGCGATTTACCTGATTGGTCAGCAGTCTTTGTCAAACTCGCGTCCTTTCCCCTCGCCAGCGAAGGAAGGATCTCTCCTGGTCTGTCTGGACGAAAGCCCAAACGGAAGAGAGTGAACTCCAATGACTTAAGGCCTTATAAAACCTCTGGTCCTCTTCTTCTCCTGTTGGAGCTAGAATGTGGGTTAGCGCCACCCAATGGCTGTGTGTGTCGCAACACTTTATTCAACATATTGGCGAATAACCTGTGTTTAATAACAGAATAGGACAATGAAACATCCTTTATTCTTTGAAGAGATCAAAATTCTGTAAATGTTGGATGGGGGTTTAATTCTGTAGTGCATGTGGAAACACTTAGCAACAGTGAACAATTAAGAAGAATGTAGTACATTACGCGTTGCCTTATGTGAAGAAGCTTTGATCATTATTCTGTGAACAAAGATCGATGTGGGAGGGGTTTCATGCCGTGGTTCAATAAAAACTCTGTGCTGACGCAGAATGGCGCTCAGTTAAGGAGAACTGAGCCCAGCGAACGACGTCTCGCTGTTAAAATCTGTAACTGTTGTCTGTTGTTTATTATTGCTTCTTTTTTACAGAAATGAACGAGCAAGCTGGAAGGTGGAACAAGAGCCTGAGAGAGCCTAGGGTTCATAAAATTTAATTGTTGTATGTTCCTTTAGGCTTTAAATTAGAGTGAAAAATACCCCCATGAGACGCCGGATGGTGGACCAGAATCGCTTCGAAACCATATGAAAGTCATTCTCCATGGCTTCTCCAAACTCCAAACCCCTCCCACGCCCGAGTTTTTGCCTCAGCGACCATCCGAGCCGCACTCCGCCTGGCCCGCCGGTACCTATCAGCTGCTTCAGTGGTCCTACAAGCCAAAAAGACCCGATAGGACTCCTTCTTCAGCCTGACAGCATCCCTTACCGCCGGAGTCCACCGACCACTTTGCGGCCACAGCTTTGGTCAGCCGCCTTGACAATGGAAATGCGGAACATGGTGTAATCGGACTCAATGTCCCCTGCCTCCCCTTCGAAGTTCTCCCGGAGGTGTGAGTTGAAGCTCCTTCTGACAAGAGACTCTGCCAGACCTTCCCATCAGACCCTCACAACACACTTGGGCCTGCCAGGTCTGTCCGGTGGCCTCCCCCACCATCAGAGCCAACTCATCACCAGGTAGTAGTCAGTGGACAGCTCAGCCCCTCTCTTCACCCGAGTGTCTAAAACATGCGGCCGCAGATCAAATGAGACGACAACCAAGTCGATCATCGAGCTGCGGCCTAGGGTGTCCTGGTGCCAAGTGCACATATGGACACCTTTATGCCTGAACATGGTGTTCGTTATGGACAATCCATGATGAGCACAGAAGTCCAATAACAAGACACCACTCGGGTTCAGATTGGGGGGGCCATTCCGCCCAACCACACCCCTCCAGGTCTCACTGTCATTGTCCACGTGAGTGTTGAAGTCCCCCAGCAGAACAAGGGAGTCCCCGGGAGGAGAACTCTCCAGAAAGGGTGGGTAATATGATCTGCCGTTTCACGCGTAAGCACAAACAACAGTCAGGACCCGTCCCCCCACACGTAGGCGGAGGGAGGCTGCCCTCTCGTTCACCGGGGTAAACCCCAACATACAGGCACTGAGATGGGGGGCAACAAGTATGCCCACCCCAGCTCGGCGTCTCTCAGTGGGAGCAACTCCAGAGTGGAAGAGAGTCCAACCCTCAAGGCTGGACTACTGTAATTCTTTACTATCAGGTAGTCCACAAAATGCCATTAAAAGCCTTCAGTTGATCCAAAATGCGGCAGCAAGAGTTTTGATGAATATTAAAAAGAGAGATCACATTTCTCCTGTTTTAGCTTCCCTTCATTGGCTCCCTGTTAAATCCAGAATAGAATTTAAGATCCTTCTTCTTACATACAAAGCCCTTAATAATCAAGCTCCATCATACATCAGAGATCTAATTGTTCCTTATGTTCCTAACAGAGCCCTTCGCTCTCAGACTGCAGGTTTACTTGTAATTCCTAGCATTTCTAAAAGTAGAATGGGAGGCAGATCTTTTAGTTATCAGGCTCCTCTCCTGTGGAACCAGCTCCCAGCTTTAGTCCGTGAGGCAGACACTCTGTTTACTTTTAAGGCCAGGCTTAAAACTTTCCTTTTTGATAAATCTTATAGTTTGAGTGGCTTAGGTCATCCTGAGCTAGCTCTGTAGTTATGCTGCTATAGGCTTAGACTGGTGGAGGACAGACTTACCAATTTTCTTCACTCTGCTACTTCCTTTTTTACTACTACTCTCCAGTTGTATTACAGTACATTCTGCTATTTCGACTGTTAACTTTGTGTTCTCTCAGTGTTTTTCTCTCCATAGAAGATATACCTGGTCTGGTATCCTGCTTTGCTGCAATGCCCTGTTGGACGGGGGGCATCGACTGGGATGGTGCACCTAGTGGCTGAACATCCACTGTGTCCTGTTATCAACTTTTTTCTTTCTGTAACATAGAGAGTACTCTTTTATCGGATCTTCTGTTCCTTCTGTGTCTCTGCACTGTCTTCTCAAACCCCCAGACGGTCGTGGCAGATGGCCGCTCCTACTGAGCCTGGTTCTCTTGGAGGTTTCGTCCTGTTAAAGGGGAGTTTTTCCTCTTCACCTTCGCTACATGCTTGCTCAGTATGAGGGATTGCTGAAGGATTGCTGTGGTTGGAAAGTCTGCCCAACCTCACGCCAATGACTGACACAATCTGCTGGGATTCCTTAAATAGGAAACTTTTTAACTGATTGGAATGTTTGTATAAATGTATTGAAATGACTTCTTGTTAAGTGCCTTGAGATGACATCTGCTGTGAATTGGCGCTATATAAATAAACTGAATTGAATTGAATAGTTAAAATATTACAAACACACACGAAGAAATATATATATTTATTACTTCATGATGGTTGTGTTATTAGAGAGCAGGATGTTCTCAGTATTAAAAGTTACAGTGGATTGTAGGTGCATCTTACAAAAGCCAAATTTGGTCTTTTTATTGTTATGGCCCTCGCCTCTGGAACAGGCTGCCACAGAGAACGTTCATGTTTTTAAGAGCAGGCTCAAGACTCACCTCTTTAGCCGAGCTTTTAACAGATTATTATTTATTATAGTTTAATTGCTCTGCATGTTTTACTTCATACATTTTATCAGTGTTTTTACTACTTAATCTTACCCATGACAATTTGGTTCTAGGTGCGGGATCAGACAACGTGCAGCCCAAAAGACCCCTATGATGAATACAATAAATGGATTTAGTGTTCCCTTGCCCGGATGCGGGTCACCGGGGCCCTCCTCTGGAGCCAGGCCTGGAAGTGGGGCACGTTGGCGAGCGCCTGGTGGGCGGGCCTTTCCTAATGGGGCCCGGTCGGGCTTAGCCCGAAGAGTTAACATGGGTCCCCCTTCCCAAGAGCTCACAACCTGTGGGAGGGGCCATAGGGGTCGGGTGCAATGCAGGATGGGCGGCGGCCGAAGGCGGGGGCCGATCGTGGGCTGCAGAAGCTGGCTCTTGGGACGTGGAATGTCACCTCTCTGGTGGGGAAGGAGCCGGAGAAGGTGTGCGAGGTTGAGAGGTTTCGACTGGACATCATCGGACTCGCCTCGACGCACAGCTCTGGAACCCGTCTCCTCGAGAGGGGTTCAATTCAATTCAATTCAGTTTATTTATATAGCGCCAATTCACAGCAGATGTCATCTCAAGGCACTTAACAAGAAGTCATTTCAATACATTTATACAAACATTCCAATCAGTTAAAAAGTTTCCTATTTAAGGAATCCCAGCAGATTGCGTCAGTCATTGGCGTGAGGTTGGGGAGACTTTCCAACCACAGCAATCCTTCAGCAATCCCTCATACTGAGCAAGCATGTAGCGAAGATGAAGAGGAAAAACTCCCCTTTAACAGGAAGAAACCTCCAACAGAACCAGGCTCGGTAGGAGCGGCCATCTGCCACGACCGTCTGGGGGTTTGAGAAGACAGTGCAGAGACACAGAAGGAACAGAAGATCCGATAAAAGAGTACTCTCTATGTTACAGAAAGAAAAAAGTTGATAACAGGACACAGTGGATGTTCAGCCACTAGGTGCACCATCCCAGTCGATGCCCCCCGTCCAACAGGGCATTGCAGCAAAGCAGGATACCAGACCAGGTATATCTTCTATGGAGAGAAAAACACTGAGAGAACACAAAGTTAACAGCCGAAATAGCAGAATGTACTGTAATACAACTGGAGAGTAGTAGTAAAAAAGGAAGTAGCAGAGTGAAGAAAATTGGTAAGTCTGTCCTCCAGCAGTCTAAGCCTATAGCAGCATAACTACAGAGATAGCTCAGGATGACCTAAGCCACTCAAACTATAAGATTTATCAAAAAGGAAAGTTTTAAGCCTGGCCTTAAAAGTAAACAGTGTCTGCCTCACGAAATAAAGCTAGGAGCTGGTTCCACAGGAGAGGAGCCTGATAACTAAAAGATCTGCCTCCCATTCTACTTTTAGAAATCCTAGGAACTACAAGTAAACCTGCAGTCTGAGAGCGAAGTGCTCTGTTAGGAACATATGAAACAATTAGATCTCTGAAGTATGATGGAGCTTGATTATTAAGGGCTTTGTATGTAAGAAGAAGGATCTTAAATTGTATTCTGGATTTAACAGGGAGCCAATGAAGGGAAGCTAAAACAGGAGAAATGTGATCTCTTTTTAATATTCATCAGAACTCTTGCTACCGCATTTTGGATCAACTGAAGGCTTTTAATGGCATTTTGTGGACTACCTGATAGTAAAGAATTACAGTAGTCCAGCCTTGAGGTAACAAATGCATGTAACTAGGCTACATTATGTAAATACTGGAATGCTTTGAGCACTTTAATTTGTAAATTGGAAATCAATAAAGATGTTGATGTGTTTAATGTCAGTTTTGAACTCTTTCACAGCTATAAGAGTAATGACAGTTGACTGCTAATTATTTACTGTTTGATTCACATTGAAATAAAACCACTTATGGGCAGGGGCGGAGTTAGGGGGTGGCTACTTGGGCTTAAGCCCCAGATGTTTTCTGAGAAACCCTGAATCTGAATTTTATTTTAGAAGGAGGAAAAAAGCCCCTCAGAAACAAGTTACAGTGCCAGAGTCCACCAGAGAGGCAGCAGGTGCTTAAAGTAACCTGCATACAGCCTCCCTGTGCCCCCTGAAGAAGAAACGATCCGGCTGCTTCAGCAACCTGCCTGTTTGGGGATGTAATGATATGGATATTACACAAAAAACAGACAAAAAGTACAGATTGACAACAACAGCAGTGATAAAACGGATCATGATTCAGGTTTATGAATCTTATTTTAAAATTACTGGCTTGCTAAATGTCAGCTTGCTGTACGTTTTGGTACAGAAAATGAGTGGTAATAAGATAATGCTAAGTATCTGGTATCATGGGAAAAATATGAAAATACTTAGATAATAAACGTCACCTCTCTGGTGGGGAAGGAGCCGGAGCTGGTGTGCGAGGTTGAGAGGTTTCGACTGGACATCATCGGACTCGCCTCGACGCACAGCTCTGGAACCCGTCTCCTCGAGAGGGGTTCAATTCAAGAGGGTAGCCTCCTTCCGCCTATGGGTGGGGGGACGGGTCCTGACTGTTGTTTGTGCTTACGCGCCAAACAGCAGATCAGATTACCCACACTTTTGGGAGTCTTTGGAGGGGGTGCTCCTCCCGGGGGACTCCCTTGTTCTGCTGGGGGACTTCAACGCTCACGTGGGCAATGACAGTGAGACCTGGAGGGGTGTGGTTGGGCGGAATGGCCCCTTCCAATCATGGATTGTCCATAACAAACACCATGTTCAAGCATAAAGGTGTGCATATGTGCACCTGGCACCAGGACACCCTAGGCCGCAGCTCGATGATCGACTTGGTTGTCGTCTCATCTGATCTGCGGCCACATGTTTTTGACACTCGGGTGAAGAGAGGGGCTGAGCTGTCCACTGACCACTACCTGGTGGTGAGTTGGCTCCGATGGTGGGGGAGGATGCCGGACAGACCTGGCAGGCCCAAACGTGTTGTGAGGTTCTGCTGGGAACGTCTGGCAGAGTCTCCTGTCAGAAAGAGCTTCAACTCACACCTCTGGCAGAACTTCGAACACGTCCTGGAGGAGGCGGGGGACATTGAGTCCGAGTGGACCATGCTCCGCGCCTCCATTGTCGAGGTGGCTGACCGAAGCTTTGGCCGCAAGGTGGTCGGTGCCTGTTGTGGCGGCAACCCCCGAACCCGCTGGTGGACACCGGCGGTAAGGGATGCTGTCAGGCTGAAGAAGGAGTCCTATCGGGTCTTTTTGGCGTGTGGGACCCCTGAAGCAGCTGATAGGTACCAGCAGGCCAAGCGGAGTGCAGCTCGGATGGTCGCGGGGGCAAAAACTCGGGCGTAGGAGGAGTTTGGAGAGGAGTTTGGAGAGGCCATGGAGAGGAGTTTGGAGAGGCCATGGAGAACGACTTCCACATGGCTTCGAAGCGATCCTGGTCTCATCCGGCGTCTCAGGAGGGGGAAGCGGTCTGCCACCAACACTGTTTACAGTGGGGATGGTGTGCTGCTGACCTCGACGCGGGACGCTTTGGGTCGGTAGATGGAATACTTCGAAGACCTCCTCAATCCCACCGGCACGCCTTCCAATCTGGAAGCAGGGTTTGGGGACTTTGGGGCGGCTGGGATGAGAATCAGCACCTCCAAATCCGAGGCCATGGTCTTGAACTGGAAAAGGGTGGGGTGCCTTCTCGGGGTCGTGGATGAGGCCTTTCCCCATGTGGAGGAGTTTAAGTATCTGGGGGTCTTGTTCACGAATGAGAGAAAAATGGAGCAGGAGATCGATAGACGGATTGGAGGGGCATCTGCAGTTATGCGGGCGCTGTACCGGTCTGTCGTGGTGAAGAGAGGGCTGAGCCGAAAGGCGAAGCTCTCGATTTACTGGTCGATCTACGTTCCTACCCTCATCTATGGTCACGAACTCTGGGTGAGATCACGGACACAAGCGGCTGAAATGAGTTTCCTCCGCAGAGTGTCTGGGCTCTCCCTTAGAGATAGGGTGAGAAGCTCAGTCATCTGGAGGGGGCTCAGAGTAGAACCGCTGTTCCTCCACATCGAGAGGAGTCAGTTGAGGTGGCTCAGGCATCTGGTCAGGATGCCTCCTTGACGCCTCCCTGGTGAGGTGTTTCGGGCACGTCCCACCGGGAGGAGGCCCAGGGGAAGGCCCAGGACACGCTGGAGGGACTATGTTTCTTGGCTGGCCTGGGAACGCCTTGGGATTCCTGCCGAGGAGTTGGAACAAGTGGCTGGGGAGAGGGAAGTCTGGGTCTCTTTGCTTAAGCTGCTGCCTCCGCGACCCGACCCTGGATAAGCGGAAGAAAATGGATGGATGGATGAATGGATAATAATCATAAAAATTAAGTACACGTCAGAGATGAAGATGTTCTCTGGATAACTGAGAAACAACTAAAAAGAGTAAAGAAGTGTTACAGTCAGTACAGCTAGTTAAACGTTGAGTGTATAAAAAGTAAATATAAGATATATTGCGCTCTTTCATCAGTTTGGCCGAAGGGGTCAAAAGATCCAGTCATAACCCTATAACCCATCAAGCAGATCAACACATTATGTCACTTTCTTTTTCCACAATGACAAAAACCACTGACTGTAGCCCTACATATAAACACTGAAAATAAATGTGAACTGTGCACCCGCATGTGCGTAATCAAATAGTGGGATTACAACAGAGGCCGGTGTTGTAATTGAATCAAGTAATAAGTGTCTGGTTTATCTGAGCATCAATAATTATAATCAATAAATTAATATTAATATAATTATTGATGACGTTCAAGTTTAATCTGTTTATTAAAGATCATCGGGACACCAATCTCGAAATCGAGATACTTTTAAATAAACCAAACAGCCAGTCTCTTCTGAAAGGCAGAGTCCGTCCGTAAGGACATTTGTTAAGAAAATAGATCAACCCTACAGCCAACCATTTCATTTATAATTTCCATCAATTCTAACGCATGCAAAAATAAGGAACAAACAGTTAACATTGAGGGGAGGGGTTACGGTGTATGTGTGTGGGAGACAGCGAGCAAATGAGGGGGGGTTTAGCTCACACCCTCTCTTGTCATCGATAACTCAAAGCTTATTAATTGGCGCGATCGGCTCTCAAAGGAAGACAAAGAAGGACCGCGTGGCGATTCGACAAAGGCTAGCTTCAGTTAGCAATGGTGGCTTAGAAAAAGGGAAAGGGGTTGACAGTAAAAGGGGATCAGTGCGAGGCCACGTGACCTGCCTAACCCCCGATTTCCACTGCATGCGCTCCACTCCGCTCCGGCACGCACTCCGCAGCAAAAACGCTCCCATTGTAGTCAATGAGAGCATTACCACTGCCGCCGCCGAGCAGCGCAGGGTGCCGGCCGCCGTTTTGCCATCCGGCAAAAATAGGATCGATTCTATTTTTGCCGGACGGCGGATCAAGTCCGCAGTCAATCTACACAAATAACTAGCACCAACCGGATAGAGAACAACCACATTTCCGGGTTTTTTTCAAAATAAATCAATATAGACGGACTAGACATTTTTTGTATGCATAGCTATATTAATATAAGCCCGCATATATTTATACATATGTTGTATAATACTCTTTTAGTCCATGACGAATGATGTAGAACGGCCTGAGAGTGTCCAGTTAGGAGGAGCGGTTACCGAGGTCAGAAAGCGGACTTGTCCAATTTCAGGTGTTGAGGGACTCAGGCCTGTTTTCAATAGAGCTCAGAGGTCAGTGAACTTCCTGGATGCACAAATGGGAAGTCGGTTTGCTTGGCCAGTTCACTTTGAAGTCTAAAAAGGGGACTTCTTTCCTGGTCCAGCAGGTTTGAATGAAAAAGGGGAACGTTTGCTAACAGTGAAGTAAAGCGTCTCCTTGCAGCTCCGCGGGTGGGGGCCAAAAGACGATGATTTTAGTTTTCGCACCCCCTTTATTAAAGATTCCTGCAGTTTTCGCCCTACATTTTTTAAAAACGCATGCCCAAAATTAACTTAAAGCTTTTCTTGAACCATTTTGAGTAGAGACATGGCTGGGGTCTCTTTGGAAAGCAAACACTCTAAAATTTCTCCCAGAACTGTGTTAATATCTCTGAGTGCTATTGTTACCAAGCAATATGAATTTTAATACACTGAAAAATAATTTTATTTGTGTCCGATTATTTATTTTATATAAATACATGCTGTAAAAATGGCTTTAAAAAGAGGTGGTGACCTAAAACACACTGTGGGTCTAAAGCCTGAAGTATTACCTTCATCCACTCCAAATCTGACAGCAATAAACCAAAAAATTAGTATTCTGCACCCATTTTTATAACTACAGGTCGAAGGTGGTCAAAAGTGTGCCATATGCGCCATCTCCTGGGTAAATGCCGTAGTCCTCACTGAATTAAAAATATCATCAGAATCATAACTTCATCTTACTATGTAAAGCTCCACGGCTTCCTTCAATGTTGTATTTTGATCATTAAGGGTGTTTGGACACCGTGCTGAAACACGTACGCACTGTGCGTAATCTCTTCATGAATAAGACATTTTACGCACGTCATATACAATGGCTGCGAATAAGTCCGCCCGGTCAAGTTATATATCTGCGTTTACAGCATTACATTGGCTATTCGATGCGTCAATCATCAGAGTTCCGGACCGCAATTGGTTCGAGTTACTTACCATAACGTGACTTTCCACCCATGCGCCATTGGTTGGAGATATACCCTACGTAAGGAATGAACCAGGTGAATTTTATTTATTTATTTTCCTTCTTCTTCTGGGCATGCTCAGTGACCTTTGTAGGCGGAAGTGGAGCAAAGGAATTGGAAACAATGCCGTAAAGACTACAAAAAAAAGACTACAAAAATGGCCATAGACATTTCGGGAGCGCATTTTCACTTTTTGTTTTACATTTTTATTGGTTTTGCTGTTGTCCGTGACTAATCACTTTATCGGAGGACTTTAATCGGACCCTTATTGATGTAAAAAGACAATTATTGTTCGAAATGGATCTATTTTGTCACGTTTATTGGACTACAAAGTGGTGAGTTCCATATTTTTATACCTCCATCAGGAGAACGTTTGTGTTGGCAAAAGCGCTCACTGTGTCTTCAGTTATGATTGTATCGTTAAACGCCAGGCATAACTGGAATCACAAGACTTAGCTTTCCAATGATATAAAATATGTATAGGTTCATAAAAGTTAGAAGTCAGAAAATCTGAGGATTTAAACTAGGAAATGGGCTGGGCCCGCCCGCGGGCCCTCAGAACGTTAAGGGGTTGTGATGTCATCACTGGCCACAAACCAATGAGAATGGGTTGAGGGCGGCGCAACGGATGCTAGGAGATGCAGTTCGTTCAGTAAAAGGATACTGGGAGATGCAGTTCATTCAATAAAAGGCAATAGCCTCAACACCGGTATCATAAGGTTTTGGACTTTTGCCTCTTTCTTTCTTACTTTATCTCTTTTCCTCACTCTTTCTTGCTCTCTGATCACCTGGTCAGTCGAGTCGGGCTCGGTCCAACCTGCTATAGCTGGTCTGTTAGCTGTAAGGTTAACTCCATTGATCCTTTGTCTGTTAGTTAAAGCTGTGGCCTCCATTTAGCCAAAGCTAGTTTTATGGCCCTTTGTCCTTACACTCCATGTGTTGTTCTCTATCTTGGCCCAGAGCTAAGTTTATGACCCTTTTTCCCACAGGCTATCTTAGTTTAGCCCCCTGGAGTGAGGGCCACCTCCCTCCCTGAACAAAGCCTGAGCTGTCTGTTTGTCCCTGATCCATTTCATGTTAATTGTGTTTAATTTTCACATATTATTGTTTTCTAAGATCTGTAGTAGTTAGTTGCATGCTTTAGAATAGATGGGAATTATTGACGAAATGTTTTGGCTGTAAGGTTGATCTATTTTCTTAATAAATTTCCCTTAGCTTAAAGAGAAGTGGCCTGTGTTTAAATGGTGTATGTGTACAATTATTGTTCACAACGTGTGAATTTACACCTTCAAGAAGAGACTGGATGTCTGGTCTTCTAAAACAGAAGTGGTCTGGTCTTCTAAAACAGAAGTGGTGCCCCACATATTAATTGATTAAACTTGAACGTCATCAATAATAATGTTAATATTAAATTATTGATCATAATTATTGATGGTTATGTAAACCAGACAAAAATTCGCTCACTCTGTGTCACAACATTGGTGCTGCCCGTGTGAGGGACGTTGAGTGGACATAATTGTTCTGCATACATATAAGTAACACAGACTGTGAAATTTTTGGAGTTATTATTCCAAACCTTGAAACAGACAGGGGTTGATAACTCTTATAAATTTAATCTCTTGCCTTTGAAGCTGAATTAAGCTAAATAGATAATGTTCAGGGGTCTAATTTATAAAGCTTGCTTACGCACAAAACGGGGTGTGAAAACTACGTAAGCAACTTTCTACGCCAAGTTTAGGATTCATAGAAAAAAACGTGGTGGAAAAATGTGCGCAACTTTAAGCACACTAAGGATCTTGCTTACGTACTTATTTGGACACAGAGGACACTGACAGCGCAGATGGAGAGATGGATAAAATGTGAATTTAAGCCACAATTTACACCTTGTAGAGCTTTGCACACACAGACACACAACTAGCAGTCAACCTCCCATCCCGTCTCTGAACTGAGAATAGAAATGAAAAGCTGAATGAAAATATGTTGCACATAAGAATTATATCACAGTATGTTCATTTGTATTTATGTCTTCAGATTATATAGAAATTGCACGTATTGGTGTATTATTTGTGTGAAGTACGAATACTTCAGCGTCCCCTGCATAATGCTGCACATTGGATGATGGCGCTCATTGAAGATCACACCACTGGAAGCATCAGGATGGGGGACCCGGTGTAGATTCCTTAAAGCAGTCTTATTAGATCTATGTGCTGAACTGGACCCAGTGATGGATCTACTGACCCGCTGGAACTGTGCACCCCGCCCCCCATTCTTCTTTTTATGTCAGGAATGCTGCTGCATCAATGCTGCTGCATCAATGCTGCGTCACTAGCAGCTCTTCCTTTTGTTTGTGACCCCAAATCAATATTTTGCAAGGATGATACTTTGTAAATAACTAGTCTTAAAACTCACTTTTTCTGTCAGGCTTTAAATATCTAGTTTTATTTGTTTTAATAATTTGCTTCTTTTAATAATTTTGTTTTAATAAATTCCAGTCTTATTGTTGCTACAAGAAGTAATCATATAGGCCTAATTGAAACTTTATTGTTCTTACCTTTTTTAAATTGGCTGCTTTTATTATAATTGTTTAAAATCTTTTTACTCTCTTCTGGTTACACATTTGCTTTTTGCAACTGTATTTTTGTCTTTTAATGTGAAGCACTCTGGCTGCCTTTGGCTGAGTAAAGCGCTAATTGAGTGATTGAAATCAAACGGTTTTCCGTGCCTCTACCAGCCTGCAGCTGTCTCTGTAGAATTACTTTCTCCGCCTCTCGGTTACCCGTGAAACGCCCTATATTAGCTGGCTTAAGTTGATGCAGAATATTCACTAGGCACTTTGCACGGACCGTTTATGGGAGAAAGTGGGTGTGTAGGAGGCGGGATATGATCCAAAAACACCTGCACACATTTCTAGGGAGGGTGGGATTTATAAAACGGAAAGTGCATGCAGCTGTGCGTACTCCAACTTACAAGGTGTAAGTAAAAAAAAGTTCCTGAGCTTAAGTACGGTTTTAGCAATGATTCTACGCAAAGTTTTATAAATGAGACCCCAGGTGATTCTGATGCCGCATTGTGGTTTTGTATGTTTAATTCAGCTTAAACAGTGGACCTTAGGTAAGTTTTCTGCATGCTGATGCTCAGAAGCTGCGACTTACCTCAGGGTGCTTTGTGCAAAACACAGGAGCCTGAGCTAACCTGCAGTTAATTCTATCAGCTAACCTACATTTGGACTATTCTTAATTAATCTACATTTAAAGTAATTGTTCAAATTCCGCAAAACCCGTAAAAAAAGCTGCACCTTATATCAGTGTGCTTTGTGCAAAACACAGGAGCCCTGAGATAACCTGCAGTTGATTTCATTACTACATTTTAAACTAATTCAAATTGCGTTTAAATTAACTATCCAATTTCTTTTCCAGAACCTGTAATTCTAAATTTAAACCCTTTATTGCGATTGTGTAAACACAGCAGTTTGGCCGAAGGGCTAAATGACATATATTCTAACTAGCAGTTAACTTAATGGTATTATTCGCATTTTCAATACCTGTGCTCAAACAATTTAACTGATTTCAGTGTGCTCTGTGGAAACTGCAGATCACAGCCTATGCTATCTTGCAGCTAATCCCATATGCTGCTATCACAGTGACCTAGCCTGCAGTTAATTCACAACTTTACTTGACATTTCTTAAAGATTTTGCAAATATATGTTGTTTGTCTTCACTTGTGTGTGTGACCCTTTAAGCATGTATTTTGCCTGATTTAACTTCAAGAGTTAATTTGATCCTGGCTAATTTACTGCTAATCTGACTAGACAGATTGATTTTCATAACTGCATTGCTGAGATTTCCTTAAAGAATAGGAAAACCAATTTTAACACTTAAAGTGGGTGATAAGTCATAGGCTGATTTGCCGTTTATTTGTTGTTGTCGTTTGCCTTCCCATAGCTTCACAGATATGGAAGAATCAGGTCCCCAGGTTGCTGCAGATCTGACTCTCCAGGACTTCACAGACTTACAGATGCAATAGATCATTGGTAACGTCATGGGCTTGTCCTCAGAGGAACGTGTTTGCTTAGATGGTTATGACATTGTTGAGTGTGAAGAAAGAATACAGGTGTGGTGGAAAATTGCTATGTAATTAGGAATTAAGTGTATATTCTCTGTTTAGTGAATGCATCTAGGGTAAGATGACAAGGTTATTGTTCCAATTTAATGTTTATGATAAAGATGTGTCAGGTCACCAGAGAGACAGACGCCGGGGCAGTAAGATAACAGTCTGGCCTTCGGATGTGCTGTTTCATGCGTTGCTATCAGACTCGCATGAACCAGTACTCCAGAGGCGGGGCGTGAAGGTTGGAGAAGACGTCTACAGAGATAAACAGTGATTGCTGAATACTATTTAAGCGGTTAGTCAGGAAGGTTGGTTAGGGTGATGCACGAGTAACTCTGTCCCCTCCATGTTCTGGCCAGACATGTTTGCATTAAATACTTAAACGCCTTCTTGGACTTAGTCTTCATTATTATGGAAATCCTGAGAAACTTTTTTGCCATAACACTTGGAGCCACAACGTAGCCTCAGCGAACGGAATGGACCAGCGGGGATGGGGTCAAGGGAGTTGGTAGCGTCCTGGGAAAGAAAAGAAAATAACAGTTTTTGCTCCGTGTTTTACTTGGGAGCACGGCAGTTGGACAAGTGGTTAACTAATTAAGTTAATTATTTTCCGACTAGGTTTTTTTTCTGGCTTTTGTTTCACTCAAGGAAACGAGAAAGCAATGGGGGAGACGTCCTTCATCAATACTGGGTACCAAGCAGGCAATGGGGTCTGTAATCTAGCAGCACATCACCTCCAGACAGTCCAATATCTCGAAAAATTAATAAATAAAATAAAATAATTAATGGGCCCAGGGGAGGAATTTGGATAAAAGCTATGTTATTTATTTGTGGTTTATTTATGTGGTTTTGTTTATGTCTCTTTTATTTACTCTTGTTTGTTTCTTCCAGAACTGGGGAGTGTTTGAGCATTAAGATCATTTTTTTGATGTCTTGGTATAATGGAGAATGGCACACACACACACACACACACACACACACACACACACACACACACACACACACACACACACACACAAACACACACACTGTTATTATTACACATTCCATGGTAGAACTGCTGATAAATTTCACTGAGTTGACCTGTGTTTTTCTTCAGGCTGATGGGGACCCCTGCCTTCGGTCCAGCGGGCCTGGGGAGGGCCACGAAGAGCCTAGTCCTAACCCTGCCGACCCCTTTGGAATGAGGGGTTTGGCAGCCATAACAAAGGTGGAGGCCTGACCAGTGGGCAGAGGGGAAAACTCTTGCTCAAGTGAGATGATTTCAGATGGGGGCTGTGGTTTTTATCTTCTGGAACATGGCAATTAGTTGGATTGAGGGGTGGGGGGGCTGGGCCTGCAGCCTGTAGATGACCCAGCGAAATTAAGGCAGGACAAAAACATGTAGCTCAAATGCAATTAAGAAATGCTTGCTGACTGATGTAGCTGTAGTTTATCTCTGTGACACCTGCTTATGACACAGACACATACACAATCCATTAGGAAAGTAAATCTTGTTTTGTTTTTTTGTTTTTGTTTCTGCCAGAGGACCCTTAGAGTGAAAGGGATCTCGATGGAAGCAGGCCATAATTCCTGATTCTTTCTATTTTTTATGTTGATCTAATTTGGTTTGTTATTGTGTTGTAATTTGTGAGGGAGAGTTGATGTGCAACTGAAAACTTAATTTATTTGTTTTAGAAGGATGGGGTAAAGCAGACAGAGAAACTGCTACGGCTCTGAAAAGGTGATGATTCATCATCTGGTGAGTTTAGTCTAATCAGAGAATCAGAGAATGGACAAGAGTTTTTTCTTTTCTCTCCTAATGCTCTCTGTCAGGAGAGTGTCGGCTTCGTAACCTATATTGTCGGCAACTCACTTTTTACTCAGAGAGGTGGGGGCGCCGAACTCCAAAACCCCGGCGGGAACTGTTTCAAAATAAGACCCAGAACTGAGAGACAGAGAGTAAAATAACACACACACCAGAGATATCTGTTTCACACTGGACGCACCTGCAGATGGGAGCCAGAAAAGATCTGACTCGCTTCTCTACAAGGGTGTACCATTTTTATTAAAGAAGAACAAAGAAAATATCACATGACTCCTCTCTCCTCCTCCTACATCTTAACAGGTCATATATTTTCTCCAGGTCTCCTGACCTGGTTTTATAGCCGTACCATGAACTAGAGTTATAACCGATCCTCCCTGCTTTTAGTTCATATCTTTGCCCAAGAGTTTTATTACTTAAAACCTTACCCCCATAAAATACTGGTAAACAGTCATGTTTTACTACCCTGAATTATATAAACAGGCCGTTTACCTCTAAACGCTTACTAAAGATATATTTAAAACATATGTACTGCATAATAAAAAATAGCCCCAAAAAAGTAGAATACAACAAGAGTCTACATTTTAGTTTATTAAATTTTTGTTGAAAGTTATTTGATGGAACTGTTATTACACTAAGTACAAGGTTCCTTTAGCTATCGCAGCTTGTGTCCACTAACTTAGAAATGGAGTTCCCACTTTACGACTAGAACAAATGGCAAAGAGTTAATTGGGGCATTTAGAGTAGGTTGTGAATTATACCCTGACTGACTTGATTTTGACTAAGCTGACTGACAGTAAATACATATTTTCCTTTCTTTCTGGGACAATTGGAGTGATTTTTTCCTTGTATTATGGGGTTATGTTATGAGAAAGTAATAAATCATAGAACTGTGAACATTAACTAAAGTAAATAGGACCTTTTACATTAACACTGCTTAGAATTGCCACAGGTCCTTTTTTTATCAGCTTGCAAGACACTAATGTAAACACTCTCTTATTGACGTCACAAATGGCGAGACTAGAAAATAACAAGACCTTGCTGTGAGCAGCAACAGTAAAACAACATTGTTTATAATTTGAACGCAACAAAAAAAACTAAAACTTTAGGTTTCTGCTCAGTAACATTAAAATAAAGATGAATGGTCCTTAGGCTACTTAGGTCTTAAACAAATGGGAAAAAAGGTAAATACTAATCTTATCTAGGGAACATTCAAGCGTCGGAGCAGTTAGTGGGCCTTGTTAGCAATTTTTCTTCGAAAATTACTTAATTGATCTCAAGCCATGAAGTATTCTGTGTCTCCTTCCAGGATAAGGGGGTAAGAAGTCAGGAGAGAAGGTTTGATCCTAGAAATCTGATGATTTTGTCACACTCTGGTGGGTAAACACAGGAAGTTATATAAGTGGGTCTTAATATAAGGCACCTGACTTTGTATTTAAAGGGAATACGTCTCACAGTTTTTTGGGGGGGGCCATCAATTATAAAAATACAGTGGTCCCGTGAGTTGGGATGACAACTGATGAAATAATATTTCTGTTTATTATCTTAAACGAGGCTTATGATTAAAGTTTTATAATGTTTTACTTACTGCAGTGTATAATGGTAAATAGGGGAAGTTAAAAAGTGTTGTGATGTATCTCCACTGTGACTGATGGCTCAAGGGAAGCTGCAGAACATGAGAAAAGGCCTGACCACCGAGACGAAATGTCTCAGCACAAAGGCACAGTGGAACTGTCACAAGGCAAACAGCAGCTGATCAAGAGGCAGCCCCATGAGCAGAGGAACAACAGCATAGTAACAAAGGGTAAACTCATGATGTGTTGTAATTAATCTATCACAAATGTACAAGTACTCTCTAAAAGGAGTCTTGTGAGCAAACGGGAGGGACCGCCCCTCCTTCTGCAGGATGTATAACACTGTGCGGCTTGAATAAAAAGGGCAGAGAGCAAAATAATCTTCAGAGATGTGCTGGTAATAATCACACATCTTCCCAGGCCTGCCAAACTTAACTTCTGAGTGACTGTGTGTGTTCTTTCTTTCAGATTGACAGATAATAAAAGGACCGGGGAGGAGGAGAAATAGAATAGCTAGGTGATGGTATAGAAATTAAGCTCCTTGCAACAAATGGTGTTTCCGCCCGGTTTATCTCGTCAATAAGTAAGTAGAAAGAGGACACTGGACAGTTGGCCGTGGGACAGGATTGGTCGACCAAGAAAATAAAAGGTAAGGCAGTACCCTTTGAATAAAAACTGCTATATTGAACATTCTAAAAAAATACCTGTCTCATGACTGACCTGAAAGTGAATAATAAGGGGTATTAATTTGTTGAAATTTGCTCTTCTTTGGAGGTGCTCTCTCCCAGGTTAGTTCTGACGAGAACTAACTGGCCGCGATAGGATCGTAGAGCGGGACCGGATCAGACCTGGGAACTGAGGACTCCCAAACCTGATCTGTGACATTGGACGTCCACTGGAGTCTGGGACTTTAGGTGCAGTAGAGCGAACGTGTCAGGGACACAGTATTAGGCTTATAATAAATTATAAATTTTACCCCTAGAAATCAGAAATTAGAATCAGAAGTTAACAGTAAGGTGTGAAAGTTGTGGGTGGGTGTGTGTATGTGAGAACAGCCAGTGGGAGACGTCACAAAAAAACTCTCTCCTTAAGATTGAGTTATTGCACTCTGTGACATTTACAGTCGTGGCCAAAAGCTTTGAGAATTACATAAATATTGGAAATTGGAAAAGTTGCTGCTTAAGTTTTTATAATAGCAATTTGCATATACTCCAGAATGTTATGAACAGTGATTAGATGAATTACATAGTCCTTCTTTGCCATGAAAATTCCACTGCATTTCATTGCTGTCATCAAAGGACCTGCTGAGATCATTTCAGTAATCGTCTTGTTAACTCAGGTGAGAATGTTGACGAACACAAGGCTGGAGATCATTATGTCAGGCTGATTGGGTTAGAATGGCAGACTTGACATGTTAAAAGGAGGGTGATGCTTGAAATTATTGTTCTTCCATTGTTAACCATGGTGACCTGCAAAGAAACGCGTACAGCCATCATTGCGTTGCATAAAAATGGTTTCACAGGGAAGGATATTGTGGCTACTAAAATTGCCATATATTGCCATTGAAGAAAAAAAAATCAACAATTTATATGATTATCAAGAACTTAAAGGAAAGAGGTTCAATTCTTGTTAAGAAGGCTTTAGGGCATCCAAGAAAGTCCAGCAAGCGCCAGGATCGTCTCCTAAAGAGGATTCAGCTGTGGGATCGGAGTGCCACCAGTGCAGAGCTTGCTCAGGAATGGCAGCAGGCAGGTGTGAGCGCATCTGCACGCACAGAGAGGCAAAGACTTTTGGAAGATGGCCTGGTGTCAAGAAGGGCAGCAAAGAAGCCACTTCTCTCCAAAAAAAACATCAGGGACAGATTGATCTTCTGCAGAAAGTATGGTGAATGGACTGCTGAGGACTGGGGCAAAGTCATATTCTCCGATGAAGCCTCTTTCCGATTGTTTGGGGCATCTGGAAAAAGGCTTGTCCGGAGAAGAAAAGGTGAGCGCTACCATCAGTCCTGTGTCATGCCAACAGTAAAGCATCCTGAGACCATTCATGTGTGGGGTTGCTTCTCATCCAAGGGAGTGGGCTCACTTACAATTCTGCCCAAAAACACAGCCATGAATAAAGAATGGTACCAAAACACCCTCCAACAGCAAATTCTTCCAACAATCCAACAACAGTTTGGTGAAGAACAATGCATTTTCCAGCATGATGGAGCACCGTGCCATAAGGCAAAAGTGATAACTAAGTGGCTCGGGGACCAAAACGTTGAAATTTTGGGTCCATGGCCTGGAAACTCCCCAGATCTTAATCCCATTGAGAACTTGTGGTTAGTCTTCAAGAAGCAGGTGGACAAACAAAAACCCACTAATTCTGACAAACTCCAAGAAGTGATTATGAAAGAATGGGTTGCTATCAGTCAGGATTTGGCCCAGAAGTTGATTGAGAGCATGCCCAGTCGAATTGCAGAGGTCCTGAAAGAGAAGGGCCAACACTGCAAATACTGACTCTTTGCACAAATGTCATGTAATTGTCAATAAAAGCCTTTGAAATGTATAAAGTGCTTGTAATTATATTTCAGCACATCACAGAAACAACTGAAACAAAGATCTAAAAGTAGTTTTGCAGCAAACTTTGTGAAAACTAATATTTGTGTCATTCTCAAAACTTTTGGCCACAACTGTACACTATGCAAAACGCTGCTGCCTCTCCTAAGGACTCTGTGTTTACAATATTATCTTAGGTTTACTAGCAAAGGGGGAATGAAAGTTGTTTCTTAAGTACCAAACTCTCAAGTTGTAGTTCTTTGATTCTAAAGTCCTTACACTGGCTCCCTGTAGCTCAGAGAATAGACTTTAAAATACTTTTACTAGTTTATAAATCATTACATGGCTTAGCACCAAAATATGTTGAAGACCTGTTGTCATGGTACCAACCACCAAGACCACTCAGGTCCTCCAACTCTAGCCTACTAAACATCCCTAGACTCAGAACTAAACATGGAGTGCAGCTTTCACTTTTTATGCTCCCCTTATCTGGAACAGACTTCCTGACGAGTGTAGAGCTGCTGAAACTCTGAACTGCTTTAAATCGAGACTAAAAACCCATCTGTTTAGAATTGCCTTTGAGTAAATGCTTGATGTCATATGTATGAAATGTGTTCATGCTCTCTTGCTTTTTTAATTTTTCTCTTGCTTTATTGTGTATCATGTGTAATGTGTGTTTCTTTTATGTGTTTCTTTTAAATCACCAAATCATGTAAAGCACCTTGAATTACCCTGCTGTTGAAAGTGTGCTATACAAATAAAATTGCCTTGCCTTGCCTTGCCTTTGATGCGTTGCATAATATGGTTTATATGGTAAATGAGGATAATAGACAACAACTTTTATTCTTGCAATATTCTTTAGAAAGAATTTATACTAGGGTAGGGTTAGGGTAAGGGTTAGGGACTAACACCCAAGGGAGGTGATGAGGAGACCCATTTAGGAGTTGAAGAAAGGGAATCTAAAATCCATCCAGACCTGTGACTAGAACACCCAGCAGGATCCCGCTCGAATAACTAGTATTCGAGTACAAGCTTGGATCTTGGGGACTGAACGTCAGTAGGCATTTTCCCTAGACACAACTAATTTTGTAAAGGTGAATGTGATAACATTGTTATAATGTTAGAAGAGAAGGCTGGTAAGCCCAGGTCTGCGGGACCTGGCAAACGATGGGTGACCTTAGATCAACAACTGCAGAAGTATCTGCAAATCATACCTAATATGTCAGGATCAACAAATGAGGCAGAAAAGGCTCAGAAGAAGGCAGCAGAGTGATTTAACAAGATGTGGGAAAGACGTGGAGGTACAGGGAGCGACAGATGTTGTTTAAGTCAAATGTGTTTTGAGGAAGAGAAGCATTTTAAAGAGGAAGCAGAAAAAGCATGTAGGTTGACTAGAAAAAAGGATAAATTGACCACAAAAGCAGCCAAATGGTACACATGTGGGGTTTGCGGACAGAGTATAGAGCATTTATGTAGAGAAAATGATGCCTCCCCTTCAGCACCACCACCGCCTTATGATAATAGTGAGCGTAAAGTACATAGCACGGGCCTGTATCCTGTTCTTGAAGGAGAACAGGGCAAGGTAGAATGGACCCTAGATTTGCCGGAGGCCGAGTCGTCCCTTGGTGATTATCTTTCTAAATCCTCGAGTGTACATAAGGGACCGTCCCAGGTCCCGCCCAAAAAGCCTCAGCTCGAAGGGGATCCTTTCCAGTGTGCAAATAAAAGACAGACTGATGGTAATCCGGTAAAGGAACTGTTGGGAGACTGTTGTTGCACATCTGGTATCCAGATGCTAAGCTAACCCAGTGTGTTTTGAGAAACCACTGCTTGCAATCAGAGTTAACCTTAAAGTTAATCTCATGTTCTTAAATCACCCCCCAAAAGGAAAGGAGGTGAACATTTGCTAACTCGCTAATATTTGTTGGAACACTTTAACACTTGAAGTAGCTCATAAGACGCATGTTGAGCTGTCGACCTGCGCACCTGTTCTGAGCACGCATATATAAACATGGTGACATATGCACAGCTAAACATGGCTAGTTGGCTGGACATTTGTTAGGATTGTGTGCATACAGACACTGAGGGCTCCTGGGCTGTCGGGCTGCCTCGCCACTGTGGGGCCCTTGGTGGTCTGCTTGTCTCCGTCCTGGAAGGTAGGGGGTCCATCTCCTGGGTCCGGGGGCTGGTGGCTCTACTGGTGCATCGGTACCTGGACCTGGGAGCATGAAGTGTGTATGTGGTGTGTGAGTTAGGGTACAGCGTAATTTCTTGGGTGTCTTGGTGAGTTAGTGAGAATGTATGTGTTTAAGAGGGAGGAAACGTATGACTGTATGTCTTTGTCTGTTGTCAATTTTTAATTTTCACATTCCTAGAAATACTGGGCGAGGAGGAGGAGTTGCAACCATTTTTCGTTCTGATTTACTAATTAGTCCCAGACCAATTGATAGCTACAATTCTTTTGAACATCTAACCCTTAATTTTCCTCATCCAAGTTGCAAAACATTAAGACGATTTTTGTTTGTGGTTTTGTCCACCAGGCCCTTACTCTCAATTCTTGGATCAGATCTCAGATTTTTTATCTGATTTAGTATTAAATACTGATAGGGTCATTATAGTGGGGGACTTCAATATTCATGTGGATACTGAAAGTGATAGCCTAAATCCAGCCTTTAGTGCTATTTTAGACTCAACTGGCTTTACTCAAAAAGTACAGGGATCGACCCACTCGGGCAAACACACTTTGGACCTTGTACTGAGATACGGTATTGAGTGTGAGGAAATAACAGTCCACCCACATAACCCGGTCCTGTCTGACCACTTCTTAATAACTTTTTAATTTACTTTAACTGACCATCTTAAATCTGAAAGAAAATTTCATTATAGTAGAGCTTTGTCCTGTTATCAACTTTTTACTTTCTGTAACATAGAGAGTACTCTTATATCAGATCTTCTGTTTCTTCTGTGTCTCTGCTCTGTCTTCTCAAACCCCCAGACGGTCATGGCAGATGGCCGCTCCTACTGAGCCTGGTTCTGTTGGAGGTTTCTTCCTGTTAAAGAGGAGTTTTTCCTCTCCACTGTCGCTACATGCTTGCTCATTATGAGGGATTGCTGAAGGATTGCTGTGGTTGGAAAGTCTGCCCAACCTCACGCCAATGACTGACGCAATCTGCTGGGATTCCTTAAATAGGAAACTTTTTAACTGATTGGAATGTTTGTATAAATGTATTGAAATGACTTCTTGTTAAGTGCCTTGAGATGACATCTGTTGTGAATTGGCGCTATATAAATAAACTGAATTGAATTGAATTGTATGTCTTTGTCTGCCTGTCAGGTTGGGTCTTGGGATGCCCTCTCACCTGGTGCACCTCAGGCTTTACATTTAATGGGGGGCCTATTTCCCCTCCGTCACTCCCCGCCGGTGACGGATGCCACTGCCTACTGATGCCCCTGCCTACTGATGCGTCGGTGGTCAATCCGGTCCGGACCTGGTGCGTGCCTGGCCGGGCCTGGGGGGGCCGGTGTGTCGGTCGGCCGATGCACTGGGCCGATATCTTCCTTTGGTTGGTTGGGGCATCTCTTTTAGGGGTGCCAGGTTTGGGATTGTTGGGTGGTGCCTGCTCGGTGGCTCGGCGGGACACGGATCCAGTGTCTCTGTTCGTTCGATCACCTGTTCTGTGCGCACCGTGCGTGGTCGGTTCATTGGCGGGTTGGACCGGCCCTGACCTTTGTTGGATGCCTGATCTCGGCGCTCTGTGTTGCGCGGGATCAGGACTCGGGAGCTGGTACAACTAGGTGTCCAGGTGTTGGCTGAGCTTGGCCTGGGGATGCTGTCCATCTGCTGCGGCTATCGGTGGGGCGCAGGGATATTGGCGGTGTGGATTGGCCCAGGGTGGTGGTGGCGCGTGGCGGCCGGCCACGGCCCCTGCCGTGCCGGGGCCCCCTCGTCGGACGATCCCTTATCGGGTCTCTGCTGGGGGGTGGGGCGCCCTGGGCCCCGGCTCTCCTGGTCCATGAACTGGCCCGCCCTGGCGCGGCTGGTTGCCAGCTGGGCCCGTGGGCTTGTCACTGCTTCCCCCCAGGCCCCTGCATAGTAGCCGCTGGACGTTCCCCTGGGGTTCTCCTTTGCTCCTCTCTTGGGGGATGCGGTCGGCCCCGCCCTGGTCCGCCTGGGGCTCTGGGGGTCCTTTGGACGTCTTGGCTCCGATCTCCTTCATGTCTGCATCGATTCCTGGGAGACGGATTGATGCCTGCTCACACCAGCTATCAAATACTCTTATGGAGAAACCTTATATGAACCAGCATGCTAACACACACACATAGATGTGGGGTCTCTGGTGTTAACAGATATATTCTTGGGCTGAGGTTATCATTACTAGAGCTTGATTAATCGGTACCATGAGTTTTTCTGTGACGTTGTTGTATTTTTATATCCATTCTTGTGTGATGTGGTTGTGTAGTTCTTAGTTCACGATGTTAGGTTTGTTTTGTCAATGTTCCTTTTTCATTTTTTTTTTTTTGTTTTTTCCCCTCTCTCTGCCGTCCTGTGGGTATGGAGGCAGACTTCAATGTTCTCCTGTGTTTTCTTTGTTCCCTTTCCTCTCTTGTATTTTCAATTCACCCTCTCTCATGACTTTTTGTTTCCTACCTCTCTTCTTCATCTTCTTTCTTTCTTCCCCTTACTTTTCCATCTCCGTGTCCATAACATCAGGAAATAAAACCCCCAGCAATTCATAATAAAGATTTTTCACACATTTATATCAAGTGGAGCACTATAGCAAAAGCTGTACTGCTCCGCTTGTGAAAGTAAATCTGTTGGGCTTCTACTTCGTACTCAGACACCAATTCTGAGCTCCACACTGCCAAACAGAACACGTAAAAAAAAAAAAAAAAGGATTGTGTGTTTTTGTTTTGCTTTCAGCAATTGTTTAACAACTTTTGTTGTTTTGTAGTTCAGCAAAGATGGAGTTAGAATCCCGGATGACTGAAGCCGTGAGCCTTGCAGATCAAGCAGAAATTGAGAGGCAGAAGGTTGTTGCTGGTCTAGTTGGGTTGTCTCCAGCTGAGTGGAATTATTTGAATAATATCTCTCTTTCTGAATGCAATGATCAGATCCAAAAGTTGGTTAACTTTATTGAGAATCCTACCAGAAATGCCTGGATTTCAGACGTTGTTTGTCAACTCACACTTTTGTATCAGACGAAGTCACAACTAGAGACTAAAAGATATCTCCAGTTACAGGTTGACCACCAGATGGCGCTGCAAAGAGAGCAGGCTGTGAAGGCTGAGCTCTCAAAAGCTGAGTTGAGGATGGATAAAGCTGAAGCAGAGATTGAAAATCTGAAGGCACGCGAGCTCGATAAGTCTGCAGTCCAGAAGGTAACATCCTTTAATTACCTCCAGCAGCAGCCTCACCTACAAGATGAGACAGACAGTTTTGTAACTCCCAGTGCACAACCTAGAGCACAATCTGTATTTCCCAAAATGGATGGACCGACTCCAACCATTGAATCTTCCCAGGTTACTTCAACAGAGATCAGGGAAGGATTTGAAGTTGAGAGCCGTCCCAGGGCTGCCTTGCCTCTCAGAGAGGACCAATCCCTGGACTTGGTAAATTCTATTGGGCCAAAATGCACCGTCCTTTCTGACTCTGTGTCACCTCTGTGATCTGCCTTTTCCCTCTTGTCGTGAGAAACTGAAGCTCCTCTGGAAATCCACCAGTACCAGCGTTCATGCTTTCATACGAACTCTTCCACCACCGATACGTGACAGTTATTCAGCTCTTTGTCAGGTTTTAAGAGAAGAATATTCTGTGCACAGAGATCCGGCTGTTGCTTCCTTTAATGCTTTTCAGATTCAGCAAGATGTGCACGAACCACCCAGAGATTTCTATTTCAGATTGAGAAAAGTTTATTCTCAGCGACATTATGTCCCAGATTTTGAAGACGACCACACTTTTAAATCTTTGTTCCTTCATAACCTCCATGAAACTATACGGTATGATGTAACTATGCATTGCAGGACAAGGAACCTCAGCATGACGGAGGTTCGTAGATATGCCTAGCTTTCATGGGAAACGCGTGTCCGTCCAGACATGAAAGGGGGAGGAGCCAAAGCCAGAGTGTTAAACATTCAGACAGGAAACAAACGAAAGTGTAAACCCAGCTCTCCAGTTCTACAACAGAACCAGGGAGGTGGTAACCATTGGCAACCAAAATGCAAGCCACCAGATAAGAGACAGAAACCTTTCCACAATGCAAAACAAAGAGGTATCATTGATAAAGGTTTTGAACACTCCAAGAAGTGTTAACTATGCAGGACTTGGAAATGATCTGCAGGTGTTTTGTCACTACTTTAATGGAGTTTTTGACTAACAGGAACAGTGAGCTGTTCCAGACTGACATCCAAAAAGTGTGAAACCACAACCAAAGAGACGGTAACTAATTTCTAATGCCTCTATTCTGTTTATCCTTTTATTTCTCACAGTTGAATACTTAAGATTATAAAGGTTAAAAGCAGCATTATGATGGTGTTAAGATTTTTGGCTAAATGTAAATACATTTATTCTAGTTATCTTACTGCCCTGCCCAGACCTGTTTTGCCTGTCCAGACAGAACCTTTGAACGAAGATGAACTTTGAACTCTACTCCTGCCCACAAGATCCAGTGACTTTGATTTCAGGACATGGCTGCATGGACCAGTTGTTGCTCTGAAAGACTGTGGACCACACCGCACTCTTCAGACCAAAAAGGGGGTATGTTGGGGGACACACAGCCATTGGGTGGCGCTAACCCACATTCTAGCTCTGACAGGAGAAGAAGAGGACCAGAGGTTATATAAGGGCTGGAGTCATTGGTGCAAACTCTCTTCAGTTGGGCTCTTGCACCCAATCAGTGCTAAGAGGGACTACCATGTTTCCTTCGCTGGCGAGGGAAAAGATGCGAGTTCTGGGAGGAACTTACTCCGAGGACGACAATACTGCTGATCAATCAGGTGAATCGTAACCCAGTTTGTTTTGAGATAAACCCCCCTGTTCCGCCCTGAGCCCTGCTTTCTGAACAGATGCCGCCGTGTGGAGCGAACCGCTAACAAACTACTGAATGCTGCAGAACCACGTCGAGACTGGAGTGTTACCCCACCGCGACAAAGCCTGGGACAATGCTATCTTGAACCTGCAGAGAAGGTACTGTGTCAGTGAAATGAGGTGCAGGTGGTCGCTGTTTAGCAAGCCGGAGAGGACGAAACGACGTTCCAAGCTAATGCTACCCACAATTCGACAGCTATAACCCTCCCACTGCTAACGGACCGCAGCTGTGGCTAGCCTGCGGGCTAACGTTGTTTTGGCTTTGCCCATCATACACGGAGCAACTTGGAGAACTTTAACCATTCAATAAGGTCTGTATGGGCAGAGGCGAGATTAGTTTAGTTTTAACACGGATCAATTAATGGAATTGAGGCTTTTTGTAGCAAGAATACTAAAGTTTATAGCTGCTACAAAAATACAGTGAGAGAATTATCAGAAAAAATCCCTAAAATCTTGGACCAACATCCTGCTTTGGAAAAGCTCGTCATTCAAGCTGGATCAGCAGACATCGTGATGAGACAATCAGAGATTCTGAAGAGAGACTTTTCTGATCTCCTACAGAGACTTGATGGACTTAACGTAAACATCCTCATCAGCGGACCAGTCCCTGAAGGGAATGATGAAAGATTTAGCAGACTCCGCATGCTCCATAAATGGTTGAAGAAACAATCAGCTGAGAAGTCGTTCACATTTATTAATAATTTCAAAGTATTTGGAAGTGCTAATCATCTGTTTAAAGCAGGAATGCGCTATTTGAACAGGTCCGGAGTAAGGCTGTTGGCAGCAAACATTTTTTCTTATCAACATCAGAAAGCAAAACACTTGCTCCCAAAAGCTGACCTTGAGGCGCCCATGGATATCAGAGAACAAAAACAGCAAGTCATGATGACACCACAGGACCGAACAGATAAACAACCATCAGAGATTAAGTCTTCATCTTCCTGTGACTCAGCCACATCAAATGAGTCTCCATTTAGAAACTTTACAGACAGACTGAATGAGCAAATCAAACTTGGGACACAATTAACACCTAAACTTAGACTACACCAAACGCCTGGGACTAGTGTCCATAAGCCTGGGAGCTTCCCCCCAATGATTATTACAGATATCTGATATTTGAGGGAACCGGGCAATAAATCCACCCCTACCGTCTCCCAGAATTCACCCGGCACCCCTGAGGCTATATCAGTGATTATCAGCAGCAGGAAACATAAACCGTTAACCACACGCTCTCATATTAAACAAAATCTCAAATTGATAACCTGTCGGAAGGGTCAGCTGCCCGTCATCACAATACTTAAGTTAGCTTTATTAAACATTAGATCTCTATCCGGAAAGTCTTTTCTTATCAATGACTTCATCGCTGAGCATAATTTACACGCCCTTTTTTTATCAGAAACTTGGCTAGATGAAAATAACGAAACAACTTCATTAATAGAATCCAGTCCTCCAAATTATAATTTCTTAAGCGAGAACAGAAAACACAAACGAGGCGGAGGTGTAGCCACCATCTTTCACAACTCAACGAACTTTAAAAAGGTAACTCTGGGCGCGTTTGAATCTTTTGAATACCTAGCCACCCAGATAAATGAGCCTAACAAAGCGTTATTTCTAAGTTTATATAAACCACCAAAACTTAACTCTAACTTCTTTAATGACTTCAATGACCTTCTTTCTGTAATATGTATCGACTATGACCAACTAATCATCGTGGGGACTTTAACATCCATACCGACAACCCCCAAGATAGACAAGCAAAAACATTAGATGATACTCTCCACAACTTCGGACTGATCCAGCATGTCAAACAACCAACACACAATAAAGGACACACTCTGGACTTAATTATCAGCAAAGGTTTAAATATTTCTGACATCTCTGTAATAAATATTGCATTATCTGACCATTTCTGTGTTTTCTTTCAAAGTACCATCTCTGCTAAATTACCCAGCCACAGTAAGACCACTATAAAAAAGCGTTTTCTAGGGGACAGTTCAGTAGAAACCTTTAAACGTATTTATCCTTCCACCACATCCCCCTCATCTCCCAACTCAAACTCAGTAAATAAGTTGGTAGATAATTTCCTTGCGAAAATCTCAGACATCATGGATTCCATTGCTCCAACTAAAGTGAAAGTAGTCTCAGGTAGAAAGAAGTCTCCGTGGACAAGTAATCCACTGGTACGTAGTGAAAAAAGAGAGTGTCGACGAGCTGAGAGAAAATGGCGGAAAACTCGACTCCAGGTTCACTATGAGATCTACAAAGAGAGACTGAATAGATATCAGCTAACTATAAAAGATGCTAGGGAATCGTTCTTTTCTGAAATCATCAACAGAAACATTAATAACGCACGGACTCTATTTGCAACAGTGGAAAGACTAACTAATCCTTTAGTGACAGTAGCCCCAGAACTAAACTCTACCAGGGCCTGCAATGAATTTGCCAGCTTTTTCACTGAAAAGATTCTAACAATTAGACGGTCAATCTGTACCTCAATATCGAACCCACAACCAGTGCCATCCCCAATCAACAACAATGTAGAGAAAATGTCTGAATTCCACGAATTAAACCAGATCAGCTTTGAAAAAATCATTATCCAATTAAGCTCCTCCTCCTGCTGTCTTGATATCCTACCCACAGCTTTTCTAAAGAAAGTTCTTCCTGTTATTGGTTCTGATCTTGTTCAAATAGTGAACTCATCACTGCTATCAGGTGTCTTCCCTCAGGCTTTAAAAACAGCAGTTATTAAACCACTGCTAAAGAAGAAAAATCTGGACAACACGTTAATGCAGAACTACAGGCCAATCTCTAATCTCCCATTCATCAGTAAGATTATTGAAAAAGCTGTGTTTCAGCAGTTAAATGGCTTCATAACAACAACAAACCGTTTTGATGCTTTTCAGTCTGGTTTCCGCGCTCACCACAGCACCGAGACTGTCCTCGTGAAAGTATTTAATGACATCCGCATAAATACAGACTGTGGAAGAACCACAGTGCTGGTTCTGTTGGACCTCAGTGCAGCATTTGACACTGTTGATCATGATATTTTATTGGAACGACTGGAGAGCTGGGTCGGACTCTCTGGTACAGTACTTGGCTGGTTCGAGTCTTACCTAAAGAACAGGGACTTCTATGTTTCAATAGGAAACTTTTCATCAGAACGAACAGAAATCACATGTGGGGTGCCCCAGGGCTCCATCCTGGGGCCCCTCTTATTTAATATCTACATGCTCCCACTAGGCAAGATTATAGCGACCAATAACATTAGCTACCATAACTACGCGGATGACACTCAGCTCTACATTACAATGTCAGCAGGTGACTCTGAACCCATTCAAACCCTAAATCAATGCATTGACCAAATAAATGGATGGATGTGCCATAACTTTCTCCAGCTGAATAGAAACAAAACTGAAGTGATTATTTTTGGACCCAAGGAGGAACGATCAAGAGTCAGCACACAGCTTCAATTAATACAGCTAGAAACTACTGATCAGCTTCGTAACCTAGGTGTAGTAATGGACTCAGACCTGAACCTCCAGGGTCACATAAAGGCAATAACAAGGTCAGCGTTCTATCACCTGAAGAACATTTCTAGGATTAAAGGACTGATTTTGCAACACGACCTAGAAAAACTCATCCATGCGTTTATCTTTGGTCGGACTGATTACTGCAACAGCATCTTGACAGGTCTGCCTAAAAAGTCAATCAGACAGCTGCAGCTGATCCAGAACGCTGCCGCTCGCGTCCTTACTAGAACCAGGAATGTAGAGCACATCACCCCAGTTCTAAAGTCCTTACACTGGCTCCCTGTAGCTCAGAGAATAGACTTTAAAATACTTTTACTAGTTTATAAATCATTACATGGCTTAGCACCAAAATATGTTGAAGACCTGTTGTCATGGTACCAACCACCAAGACCACTCAGGTCCTCCAACTCTAGCCTACTAAACATCCCTAGACTCAGAACTAAACATGGAGAAGCAGCTTTCAGTTTCTATGCTCCCCTTATCTGGAACAGACTTCCTGACGAGTGTAGAGCTGCTGAAACTCTGAACTGCTTTAAATCGAGACTAAAAACCCATCTGTTTAGAATTGCCTTTGAGTAAATGCTTGATGTTATATGTATGAAATGTGTTCATGCTCTCTTGCTTTTTTTATTTTTCTCTTGCTTTATTGTGTATCATGTATAATGTGTGTTTCTTTTATGTGTTTCTTTTAAATCACCAAATCATGTAAACCACCTTGAATTGCCCTGCTGTTGAAAGTGTGCTATACAAATAAAATTGCCTTGCCTTCCCTTGCCTTAACAAGATTTAAGGGTTGTTAATTTTCACTGTGATTTGTTCCTTTGTGTAAGATTTCATTTATTGTTTGGGTACAAACAGGCCGGTCGGCCTGGAGGTTTAAACAGTAATTTTGGAGGTTTCCGATGGAAAATCGTTTTATGTCCTGTAACATGAGTTACTCAATCCGACAGTTTTCCTTTGTTGTTTAATAAATGAACCAGAGCGGCTTTAAGCAGCGCCACGTGAGTTAGCTGTAAGCTACATGCTATAGCAAACCACGTGGGCCCGCCTTTGACAGCTTTTTATTCATGAACAAAAGACTGCCATTAATGCTGTTGAAAGTAGAGATTGACTTTAAAACAGATGGTTTAAACACTAAACTAATCTTTTAAGTCAATTTTGAGACCCTGTTCTTGGTAAGTCAAAATACAAAATTAGATCGACATAATTGGTGCGGCTGTTAACATCAACATAAAGTCTAAATATTAAATTAGATCAATCACTGCGGTGACCGATCCATAAAATAGAAACAGTTATCTAAAGGTTATTAATTTCTAATTCAGCAAATGGTTTATTGAAACATTGCTTCTTCCAAACAATGTTTTTCTTCACTTCTGCTTTGCATTGTGAATTGGTGGTTTATTCACTACGTAGTGGTAAGAGACAGATGCCACTGGTAGCAGCCCCTGGAGCAGGCAGACCAGTTTATAAACCATTAAAATTATCTGATGTGCAAGGAATAGCTCATTCATTACCATCCCTGTCTCAGGGAGCAAACCCGTGGCTTCAAAAATTTGCTCAAATGACCACAGGCCAAACTCTGGCCTTGGGAGACTTCCGTGCTGTTGCTGAGCAGTGCATGACGTTAACTGATATGCGTAACTTAGAAGAGCAGACAGGAACTGATGGCCTGGCGGATGAAATTCCATTCCAAGATCATACTGGTGCAGTATGGGGATGGATGCGCGACCGCTGGCCTGGAACGCATGCTACCAAAGTCCCAAAGTTTCTGTAAATGGCATTCTGTTCCAGAAACAAAGAGGGAACCGGAAAGTTCTGATGTATATAAGTGTTAAACTTGATGCTACGGAACGCAGACACCCTCCATGTACAAGACATGCAGCAGGTATCGCACACCTGGTGCAAAAAACAGGTCACATAGTGAGAGCACATCCTTTGCAAATTCTCACAACCCATGGGGTAATGGCACTAATTAACTCAGAAGCATTCACACTCTCTACCTTAAGACAGCAAAGGCTCAATAAAATTCTAGAGTCACTAAACCTCACGTTTGTGCATGAAGGTATAAATATGGCTGACCAAATGAATAACTCAGGAAAACCGTATGATTGTGTGGAAAAAACCATCAGAGACACTAGGATCAGACAAGATTTAGAACAGGAACCTTTGACGGAAGGAGTGAGATTGTTCACAGATGGATGTTGCTTTTGGTCAAAAACAGGTGATTTGATAGCAGGTTATGCTGTAGTGGAACAAAAAGAAAGTGGATACGAAGTCAGAAAAAAGGGTAAGTTGGATGGTAAACAGTCAGCCCAGAAAGCTGAAATCAGGTTGAAGTATGCAAATTGGGAAAAGACCAAAAGATCACCGTATTCACTGATTCGGCATATGGTTGGGGGGCGGTACATGTAGAATTACCGCAGTGGAAAAGGAGTGGTTTTTTGACCACCCAGGGTCAACCTATTCAACATCAACAGGAAATGATTGAACTTTTTGAGGCAGTACAACTGCCTTCTGAGCTGGCAGTAGTGAAATGTAAAGGGCATAACAAAGAATACACTGATGTAGCTGCAGGGAATTCGGCTGCTGATCAAGCTGCTAAAGCAGCTGCTGGATATCTGCCAGCCCAAGAATGGATGATGACTCTTGTGGAAGAATTATCCATGAACATGGAAGATCTCATCAAAATAGAACAAGAACAAGCTGCACCCCAGGAAAAATCTGTTTGGTTACAACCGGGCGCAGTACAATGACAGGGCATCTGGCTTGGTCCTGATGGATGGCCTGTATTGCCAGCAAATATGAAACCCAGCATTTTTGAAGAAGCCCATAGGTTAGCGCATGTATCCCTATATGTCACAGTGGATTAAGCAGTTTCTGCATGAGTGTAAAGTTTGCGGTGAATTTCATCCCAAACCTACTATTAAACCAGAAATGGGATCGTTTAAAGGACTTTCCCGTCCTGGGGAGGAAGTGGTAATTGATTACACTGATATGGGAATACATGTTAAAGGATAAAATTATCTTCTGGCTCTTCTGAGTTTGAGACTGTGTACCATCCCCAGTCTCAAGGATCAGTGGAAAGGATGAACCAGAACTTGAAAACAAAAATAGCCAAAATAGTGGCACAGACTGGAGTGACCTGGTTAGATGCTCTTCTTGTTCCGCTCATGACCATCAGATCCTATGTCTGTAGAACTAAAGGCCTGGCCCCCTACGAGGTTCTGACTGGCAGGACTTTCCCTGGACCCAGTACATGGTTACCGACTCTGACTAGACTGACTGACCCTAACCCTGCTGCCGAATACCACACCTTAAAGGCTCTGGTCACATCTTTCACCACTGCACCTCCTACACTACAGGGCCCAGCCCCACAACCATCAGAGACTGCTTGGGTGTGGCTGAAGGTCATCAAACGCAAGTGGCACGAGCCAAGGTGGACTGGTCCATACCAAGTAACGGCTAGAACCACGCATGCAGTTCAACTGAAAGGCAAAGGTTCTACCTAGTATCATTGGAGCCAGTGCACCCCTGCTCCTGAGCAAGGCCACACCCTATCAGAGTTGAGGAAGGATCTGCAGGACCAGGAACAGACCAAAGGGGGTGACAGCAGTTCTTGGGAGCTCTGAAGGAGCTAAGCTTATAGCCCGGCTGCTGTTCATCTGAAGTTTTGGTTATATATGTCACTCGGGGTGAAGTGAGCATTGTATTAGCTCTCTTCAAAGCGGGAACAGAGTAGTATTAAAAAAAAGACTTTGAAGTACACTCTGACAAAAATAAAAGCAACCAGAAAGAGCCTCTGCAGCATGCTACGAGCCAGTGGATGACATCCAACAGAGGTTGAAGAAAGAAGATTGAAAAAAAAAAAAGAGTTCAGGTTTAAGTCAGAACTGATGCTTATTTTTAATTCTTAATACATACTCATTTTAAGTTTTAAATATTTGCTTGATTTTGAACATTTATTTTAAGGTTCTAAGAATTTGCTTAAGAGTATAACTGATTGCGTAATTTTACTTCTAACTATATTTTGTACTAATAAATGTATTTTTTTCCTGGTGATATGGAAACTGCAAAGATAGGCAAACTGAGATAAGGTCAAAGGGAGTACGTGGTACGACCCCTACTACAGGGTATTACCGGTTTTGCTAAGAATAAGAAGGACCATAACATTTTAGATTTATATTTTTTTGATATTTTTACATTTTAAGATTGTAGCTACTTAAAGAGTCTAATTTTGTTGACAGTTTTTCTCACTCATTATCAAAAGAGGTGGCTAGCCTTTTATTAATTTTTTTTGTTACATTTTAATAAGGTTTAATAGTGCAGAAAAAATTTTGCTTACAGAAGAATGGGATGGACCCACCAAAGGGGGTCTCTATTGGGAGACTGGAAGGTATTGTGCTTTGTAACATTTCTTTTTTCATTAATCTTTAATCTGATCCTCCTCCTGACCTGTGACTGGCCCTATAACCAAACAACCATTCTGCTATAACTTTTATACAGCGTGTAAAACGATGGGTGACTCATTGATAGACTCATTGTGACCCTAACCCCTAACCCTAACCCTCATCTGGGTGTCAAAGAAGAAGACCCTCTACGCGGGTACCATCTTAATCAGTGATATAACTATGCGGAAGTTTTGGTTAAACATCAAAATTTCTCTAAATGTTACGTGTGCTTGGTGATGCCTAAAACCTCTTCACAACCCACCCTGACCCCAGTCTCTCACTGAATGAATCTTTGTGTGCAGCAAAATTTACAACCCGAGGAGACGGAAGATGCGGTAGCGATCATTGGGATTACGCCACCTTCAATTTCGGAAAGAATCCCTGTTATTATCGACCACGTGTGTTTAAACTAATGAGCAAAACCTAGCCATACTTAGGTGTAGTACATTTGGGGCCAAAAGTACAGTTTCCAGTGTGTGTCCACAATAATGGCTCCAGGTGGCTTGGACAACTGAGTGATGTTAGATGTCAAGAACTATATGATCGGGTAGAATGCAGTAGCGGCTCGTATGTACAGAACATCCCTGGGTGCAACATCACCTTGATTGTTCCCAGACCATCAGGAAATTACACCATGCATCCACATGATGATGAGGCCCTGCCTGTGGAAAGAGGTACAGATGCAGCGGAGGACCTATATTGGCTGGGTGGCCACAAAGTCTGTGTTCCGATAGGATTAACTGATCACAAGTTTATAATTACTACCCAGTCACATAATGATGTAAGACAAAAGCGATCCTTAGACCACCAACAGGTTGATGAGCATGACAGGGTGTGGGGCAGTGATGTCCCAGATGATAAAAAATTGTGGTCGACCGCACAGAAAATAATTTACTCAGCGATTCCCTCCATAGGAGTAGGAAAAGTTATTTTACGAGTTGAAACTCAGGCCTACAGATTCTTCCTGTTTATGAATGCATCCATTGACGCATGGCAATCTAATGAATAAGAGGCGAAAAGGGGAAATGATGAAATAATATTTGTGTTTATTATCTTTAATGAGGCTTATGATTAAAGTTTTATAATGTTTTACTTACTGTAGTGTATAATGGTAAATAGGGGAAGTTAAAAAGTGTTGTGATGTTGCTCCACTGTGACTGATGGCTCAAGAGAAGCTGCAGAACATGAGACAGGGCCTGACCACCGAGACAAAATGTCTCAGCACAAAGGCACAGTGAAACTGTCACAAGGCAAACAGCAGCTGATCACGAGGCAGCCCCATGAGCAGAGGAACAACAGCATAGTAACAGAGGGTAAACTCATGATGTGTTGTAATTAATCTATCACAAATGTACAAGTATTCTCTAAAAGTAGTCTTGTGAGCAAACGGGAGGGACCGCCCCTCCTTCTGCAGGATGTGTAACGCTGTGCGGCTTGAATAAAAAGGGCAGAGAGCAAAAGAATCTTCGGAGATGTGCTGGTAATAATCACACATCTTCCTAGCCCTGCCAAACTTAACTTTTGAGTGACTGTGTGTTCTTTCTTTCAGATTGACAGATAATAAAAGGACCGGGGAGGAGGAGAAATAGAATACGTAAGTGATGGTATAGAAATTAAGCTCCTCACAACCAATTAAATTTTCAATTTCTATTGAACCAGAATGCAAATCAGGATGGTTCTCATTCTTTTTTGCCTTTTTCTTGAGGATGGACTGACCACATTGTCCACAGGGGAGGAGTCATGTTCGAGGTTAGGCCCAACAAGGTATGGACAAGTGGCTTGGGAGGTTACCTGTGCGAACCTGAGTTTGGGGGGTGCTTGTATTTATATATTTTGGCTTATTTGGGGCTATGGTGAAGGGAATTCAAATTCTAACATTTTCTCTTAGACCTTACAAGGGATGTATGATCCCCTGTAGCTGCAAAAACACTCTGGGAACCCCTTTTCTTTTTCTTTAAAATAGTAATAAATAATAAAAAGTAATAAGAACACTAAGTGTTGGCATTTAATTGCTTATTTCCAAATGAATGAGCATACTGAATTACTGTTGTTGGACAATGTTGTTGTGCCACAGATAGGTAGGTTTTGGCTATGAATAATTATAAATAATTGCTTAGGGCAATTACTAATCAGATTAATAATTTTATGTAAACATTACCACGTTTAGGGCACCACCTGGATTCCAGGAATATCAATAGCCAAATTCTTAAGTCTCAGTTTATGTTTATGATTACCTGCCTGATAAGGCTGAGGTACTTAAACAATATTTGAAGGAATAAGTTCTTGGCGTACCTGAACGGCAAGTTACTACACATGTAGGTGAAATAACAACAACAGTTTTCCAAAATACAAGAGTTTATTACAAAAAGAATTCAACTTTCAGTTAACATGCTTTAATCAACAAACTCACCAAACTAGTAACACACAACTAAACTGCTAAGAAAAGAATAACGATAACAAAACTCACACTCAGAAGTAAAACAGTAAAAGTGATAAAAATGCACAGAAATAGAAACAACAATAAATTGATAATGATGTCACAGTTCAGAATGAATATGTTTGCTCAAAAACCAAGGCTTGTATTGAACAGTGTTGGGAATAAGGCTAAGTTAGTTTTAAACTAATTGCGATTAGTTTAAGACAAATCAGCAGATTCTGGTTTGTTTTCAAACCACCAATTCACAATGCAAACCAGAAGTGAAGAAAAACATTGTTTGAAAGAAGCAATGTTTCATTTGCTGAATTAGAAATCAATAACCTTTAGATAATTGATTCTATTTAATGGATCGGTCACCGCAGTGATTGATCTAATTTAATATTTAGACTTTATGTTGACATTAACGGCAGTACTAATTATGTCGGTCTAATTTAGTATTTTGACTTACTAAAAAGGCGGTCTAAAAAATGACTTAAAAGATTAGTTTAGTGTTTAAACTATCTGTTTTAAAGTCGATCTTTACTTTGAATAGAATTAATGGCAGTCTATTGTTCATGAATAAAGAGCCGTCGATGGCAGGCCCATGTGGTTCACTATAGCATGTAGCTTACAGCTAACTCACGTGGTGCTGCTTAAAGTCGGTCTGGTTCATTTATTAAACATCAAACAACGAAAAACTATCGGATTGAGTAACTCAGGTTGCAGGATATAAAACGACTTTCCATCGAAACCTCGAAAATCACTGTTTAAACCTCCAGGCCGACCGGCCTGTTTGTACCCAAACAATAAATGAAATCTTAAACAAAGAAACAAATCACAGTGAAACAAACGACCCCTAAATCTTGTTTAAACTAAACTAATCTCGCCTCTGCCCAGACAAATCTTATTGAACGGTTAAAGTTCTCCAAGTCGCTCCGTGGATGATGGGCGAAGCTAACACAACGTTAGCCCGCAAGCTAGCCACACCTACGGTCCGTTAGCAGTGGGAGGAATATAGCTGTCGAATCACGGGTAGCATTAGCTTGGAACGTCGTTTCGTCCTCTTCGGCTTGCTAAACAGCGAACAGTTGCACCTCAGTTCACTGACACAGTACCTTCTCTGCAGGTTCAAGATAGCATTGTCCCAGGCTTTGTCGCGGTGGGGTAACGCTCCAGTCTCAACGCAGTTCTGCGGCATTCAGTAACTTGTTAGCGGCTTGCTTCATACGGGAGCATCTGTTCAGAAAGCAGGGCTCAGGGCGGAACAGTGGGGTTTATCTCAAAACAAACTGGGTTACGATTCACCTGATTGATCAGCAGTATTGTCGTCCTCGGAGTAAGTTCCTCCCAGAACTCGCATCTTTTCCCTCGCCAGCGAAGGAAGGATGGGATCTCTCCTGGCGCTGTTTGGCTGAACACCAGAACTGGAGAGGGCGTGAAAATCTGTGGCAATCCCTTATATAACCTCTGGTCCTCTTCTTCTCCTGTCGGAGCTAGAATGTGGGTTAGCGCCACCCAATGGCTGTGTGTCCCCAACAATGTTTAGCCAGTTGTTTTACTTTCTTGTAGTAAAAGCAAATCCAACACAAAACGTAATTGTTCGTCAACAGTGACATATCACTTTTCAAATTAAGAAAGCAAATAATATATAATCACTTGGTGTTTAGGGGTAAATATCAAATCCTGAACTATAGATTTCACAGTTAGTTTTGTTGTAGCTCTCTTGGCTTTTATCACAGCCTAAATTATTTGAGGCCTGTTATGAGAATTTTTCTGCGTGGCATTTAAAAAAAAGAAGATTTGAATGTCTTTTTAATGCATTTGACATTACATATTCTGTAAATGGCATTCTAAACTTTTGAAGTTGTTGTTCTGCTGCAATGTATAATAATGTTTTGCAATAGATACCGTTCTTAAATGCTTTCAGGATTTCAGGATTTCTTCTAAAACAATCTAGGACCAGGACAGAAAATATGAAGGAAACACTGACCACTACCAGTTTGTGTTTTTTTTCTTTTTTTCCTTGTTTAAACATTATTAAAAACAATGGGGTATAAGCATTTAAATGGGTATGCTGTACTCAGTGAGTTACAGCAGTTAGATTTGCGCTAATCATTAAAACTCTGGGGGGTGAAGAGATAAAAATTCTGTAAATGTTGAACGTACATTTATTTTGTGTGTAAAATTAAGTTTCTTGTCCAACAGGGGGAAACGGACAAGAAATCTGTGTGAGGAGACATGTGATCTTTGGGGTTGTGTTCCGGCTGATAGATGACTTGCATGTGACCTTTAAAAATTATGTTCCTGCTTAATATATGATTTGTCTAAGAGTTCATACAGAGTGCACAGGGTTGTTGTATGAGGGTTTAATTCTGTAGTGTATGTGGAAACACTTAGGAACAGTGAACAATCAAGAAGAATGTAATACATCATGCGTTCCCTTATGTGAAGAAGGTTTGACCATTATTCTGTGAACAAGGATCGATGTGGGAGGGGTTTCATGCAACTTGTGTTTCAATAAAAACTCTATGCTGACGTAGAACTAGGCCCAGTTAAGGAGAACTGAGCCCAGTGAACGACGTCTCGCTGTTAAAATCTATAATTGTTGTTTGTTGTTCTTATTGCTCTTTTTTACAGAAATGAACGAGCACGCTGGAAGGTGAAACAAGAGCCCGAGAGAGCCTAGGGGTCATAAAATTAAATGGGTGTCTGTTCCTTTAAGAGAGGCTTTAAATTAGAGTAAAAAAAAAAACTTCCAACAGGGGCAAATAATGCACAAAGGTAAATGGTAATATAAGATTTAAACTATTGTAACTGATTAAAACTGGTTCGACCTAAAACTCTAACACTCTGTGTTCATGAATAAGGGACGGCCGCATTTGGCCTGGGAATCTTAGCTTGAAAACTTTCTTTTAAAATTCTATGAGAAAATATACAATTCAGCTATAAACTAGATGAATGATGGTTTCAATGTTTAACTAATAGCTTTGAGAAACGTAGCCTACTCAGAAGTAAATAGAAACAACGCGGAAAATGCACGGTTAAAATCGCATATATTTAAACCAACTCCAGTTAAAACAAATCCGAGTGGCAGTATAAAAGTTTTCAATCTTTTGAGTAATTTACAGAAAACGAATCAAAAACAACGCGGGCAAACACTCTAAGGTTAATATTAGCCAGCGAGTTATTAACTAAAATGTTGTAAAAATGATCTGAAATAAAGTCTGTTGCAGGTTTAATGTGATTATCTTGTTGCTAATCAGCTAGCCAGCTAATTGGGCTACAAAGTTCTTTCTTATGACCGATGTGCTGCGATTCTTTGGTTGTAAACAATTACAATATTTCCCGACTGATGAAGCATTAATAGCTCTCTTAGACTGCGGCTGGAAGTCTAAAAATAGGAACTTAAACACCTGTTTTGACGAAAAGTTTAGTCTTGAATTTTCAGTTACTTCCTGGATGTTAACTAGTCTGGGTTAGCCAAACAGTTTTTTTTGCGGAACACCACTTCCTATTTCAAACATGAGCTTTCCAAATTAAAATACGGTGTTTAACTTCATGAATAATCCTTTTATTTTCCCACAAAGGGGAACTTCTGCTGTACCGGCAGAAAAGTGACAGGTAATAGAAGCATTTAGATCATAGACTGTATATACATTTAGATTAGATTCACACAAGGGAGAGCATAAAACAAACTTAAGACTTAGAACATTAAATGATAAAGAATAAAGCTTTAGCAATACCTCGACCAAAAGAACTTTTACTTAAGGCCATAATGATTGTAATGTTTAATAAAAATATTGAATAACAACGACGCATTTGGGGTACACTAGGCTATGTGTTTCAGCTGCATATGTGAAAATTATGCATTTAGTCAACAGGTGTGACCTCCAAACACAGTGGGGTTTTAAAATGACTTGGTCTCTATTTAAATTTTTTTGTTTACTTCATTAAAACAAATGATAACTAAAAATAGATTCAGAATTTCGGTCACCGTTCTTAAGACGGTTAGATATAGGTCTGTAATTCACTAAGTCATCTTGATCTAGGGAAGGTTTCTTGAGTAAAGATTTAATTACAGCTATTTTAAATTCTTGTGGTACGTATCCGTTTACTAAGGATAGATTAATCATATCCAAAATGGGTCCAGGAACCAAATGGAACACTTCTTTAAATAATTTGGTTGGGATTGGGTCCAACATACAAGTTGAAGGTTTAGATGAGGGTAATATTTTGGATAATTCCGAAAGCTCGACTGAATCAAAACAGCCTAAGCACAAATGAGGTACTACAGTTCTTTCCGATGCTGCCTCATTTACTGAGGAAGAAGTAATCATGTTTAGGAGGATGCCAATGATTTTATTTTGAATATAATTAATTTTATTTATGAAGAATCCCATAAAATCCTCACTGCTAAGAGCTGGGGGAAAAGTTGGCTCAACAGAGCTATGACTCTGTGTAAGTTTGGCAGCTGTACTATAAAGAAACCTAGGATTGTTTTTATTCGCCTCTATTAATGATGAAAAATATACTGTTCTAGCTTGTCGAAGGGTCTTTTTATACAGTTATTCCACGTTAAATAGGAATCCTCTAGATGTGTAGAGCGCCATTTTCTTTCCAACTTCCTAGTATTCTGCTTTAAGGTACACAACTCTGCGTTAAACCAAGGAGTCTGCCTCAGAAGCGGAGTGGCAATCGGGACGACCGGGACTTTTCCCGGTCAGCCGGCTGAATGATTTACACAGCAGATCACATTTGAGGCGAACGCGACCGGCCTGACTGAGCTTTTCAAAATCATAATTGTGATTATATTAACCGCGAATGGCGGCCCTATACTCCCAATTAAACAAACTACTGCGTCCACCCATTATTTATATCAGTTGTTAACTCTCTATATCTTAGTCATGGTCTTATGTTGCAGAACATTCATGGTCACAGATTAAAAAAATAAAACTATTTGATTTATTTGTTCTTGAATTTCTCCTTGGGGATCAATAAAGTATCTATCTATATATCTAATGTAGAATGGAGCAAAGCCTCTTGGGAATTGGGAATGCGTTTGAACCCATTTGAACCGATTGTGGGTCAAGTCTGAACGTCTCAGACACAGTGTTGCCAACTTAGTGACTTAGTCGCTATTTCTAATCACTTTTCAGACCCCCTTAAGGACTTTTTTCCCCAAAAGTACCTTGCGACAAATCTAGCGACATTTCTGACCACCCTTGCCTTAGCTACTTTCTGTGAAACTTTGTCGCCGATATTTCCTGCAGTTTAGAGACCCAGCTTGCTCCTTCCCAAAGGGAAGGATCTGTGCATGTGTATGCTGCATGATCAGACTATGTCCACTGACCAATCAAAACCTTTTTCAGTTCATTTCATACACTCACAAACGAAGATGTTTGGTAGTTAATGGTAGTTAGTTAATGTAAAGCTAACCCTAACCTGTGGTGCATTCAAGGAACGTTCGAAATGTATGGTGAGTTCAAAAACGTAGGACATTTAAAACTTAAGACAAAACAGCCCCACTGAAAATTTTTCAATTCAGTTTTCAATTCAGTTTATTTATATAGCGCCAATTCACAACAGATGTCATCTCAAGGCACTTAACAAGAAGTCATTTCAATACATTTATACAAACATTCCAATCAGTTAAAAAGTTTCCTATTTAAGGAATCCCAGCAGATTGCGTCAGTCATTGGCGTGAGGTTGGGCCCCGTTGATGCAGACTTTCCAACCACAGCAATCCTTCAGCAATCCCTCATACTGAGCAAGCATATAGCGACGGTGGAGAGGAAAAACTCCCCTTTAACAGGAAAAAACCTCCAACAGAACCAGGCTCAGTAGGAGCGGCCATCTGCCACGACCGTCTGGGGGTTTGAGAAGACAGAGCAGAAACACAGAAGGAACAGAAGATCTGATATAAGAGAACTTTCTATGTTACAGAAAGTAAAAAGTTAATAACAGGACACAGTGGATGTTCAGTTACTGGGAGGATCATCCCAGTCGATGCCCCCCGTCCAACAGGGCATTGCAGCCAAGCAGGACAGGATACCAGACCAGGTATATCTTCTATGGAGAGAAAAACACTGAGAGAAAACAAAGTTAACAGTCGAAATAACAGAATGTACTGTAATACAACTGGAGAGTAGTAGGAGAAAAGGAAGTAGCAGAGTGAAGAAAATTGGTAAGTCTGTCCTCCAGCAGTCTAAGCCTATAGCAGCATAACTACAGAGATAGCTCAGGATGACCTTAGCCACTCTAACTATAAGCTTTATCAAAAAGGAAAGTTTTAAGCCTGGCCTTAAAAGTAAACAGAGTGTCTGCCTCACGGACTAAAGCTGGGAGCTGGTTCCACAGGAGAGGAGCCTGATAACTAAAAGATCTTCCTCCCATTCTACTTTTAGAAATGCTAGGAATTACAAGTAAACCTGCAGTCTGAGAGCGAAGGGCTCTGTTAGGAACATAAGGAACAATTAGATCTCTGATGTATGATGGAGCTTGATTATTAAGGGCTTTGTATGTAAGAAGAAGGATCTTAAATTCTATTCTGGATTTAACAGGGAGCCAATGAAGGGAAGCTAAAACAGGAGAAATGTGATCTCTCTTTTTAATATTCATCAAAACTCTTGCTGCCGCATTTTGGATCAACTGAAGGCTTTTAATGGCATTTTGTGGACTACCTGATAGTAAAGAATTACAGTAGTCCAGCCTTGAGGTAACAAATGCATGGACTAGTTTCTCAGCATCACTCCTGGACAGGATGTTTCTAATTTTAGCAATATTCCGGAGGTGAAAGAAAGAAATCCTAGAAACCTGTTTAATATGAGATTTAAATGTCAAGTCTCGGTCAAAAATAACGCCGAGGTTCTTAACGTTATTACTGGGGGCCAATTTAATGCCATCCAGATGAAGTGATTGACTAATCTGTTTCTGTTTAAGAACTTCTGGTCCAAAGACAGCAACTTCTGTTTTGTCAGAATTTAAAAGCAAAAAGTTTAGGGTCATCCATGTTTTTATGTCTTCCAGACATGCCTGTAATCTACCTAACTGACTGGGTTCATCAGGATTTATGGATAAATATAGTTGTGTATCATCTGCATAGCTGTGGAAATTTATCCCATGCTGTCTAATGATTCTACCAATTGGGAGCATATATATGGTGAACAGAATTGGTCCAAACACAGAACCCTGTGGAACTCCACAAGTAACCCTTGAGAGTGAAGAAGATTTATCATTTAGATGAACAAACTGGAATCTATCAGACAAATATGATTTAAACCAGCCTAGTGCTGTTCCTTTGATCCCTGCAACATGTTCAAGCCTTTCTAAGAGAACATTATGATCGACTGTGTCAAAAGCAGCACTGAGATCTAACAAAACCAGAATCGACACAAGTCCATTATCTGAGGCCATGAGAATATTATTAGTAACCTTCACCAGTGCTGTTTCAGTGCTATGATGAGCTCTAAAACCTGACTGAAACTCTTCAAACAGCTCGTTTAGATGCTCACAGACTTGATTAGCAACAATTTTCTCAAGGACTTTGGATAAGAAAGGAAGGTTAGATATAGGTCTGTAATTCACTAAGTCATCTTGATCAAGGGAAGGTTTCTTGAGTAAAGGTTTAATTACAGCTATTTTAAATTCCTGTGGTACGTATCCGTTTACTAAGGATAGATTCATCATATCCAAAATGGGGCCAGGAACCAAATGGAACACTTCTTTAAATAATTTGGTTGGAATTGGGTCCAACATACAAGTTGAAGGTTTAGATGAGGCTAATATTTTTGATAATTCCGAAAGCTCGACTAATAATACCATAAGCAATAAACTTCGGTTTAATGGCAGTTGGCAAGAAACACTTGGTGCATGCTAAATATGCCTTACTTATTTTTTACAAAGTACTAAAAAACAAACAACTATATTTTCAGTATTATCCAAATTGAGGTGTTTATGTCATTGTGTGGATGTCGATTGTGGTATAGCCCTGTGAGTGAGACTGTTTCACCCTGATTAGGTTGAATGCACTGCACAGAATGATCCTGGAGAAAGGGCCGGCTCTACGGGTGGGCAAGGGTGGGCAATGCCCACCCAAACAAAGTGCCTTCCCACCCAATAAAAATACAAGGAAACGAACATGACGTAGCTTAGTCTTCCAATTAAATAGTATAAAACATAGCAGGACATATCTACACTTTTGATTGGACGTGCTGTAGATATATAGCTAAAGCTTAATACTGAATATAATCTAACTTACATAGAATATCATATAGCCTAAACCTCATATAGAATAGAGTATAATTATAATATATAGCCTAATGTTATTGAATATATTATATAGCTAAAGCCTAATACTGAATATAACTATAATATAACTTACATAGAATATCATATAGCCTAAGCTTAATAAAGAATAGAGTGTAACTACAGTGTATAGCTTAATGTTATTTACTATATTATAAAGATAAAGCCTAATACTGAATATAACTAAAATATATCTTACATAGAATATCATATAGCCTAAGCTTAATAAAGAATAGAGTGTAACTATAATATATAGCCTAATGTTATTTAATATATTATATAGCTAAAGCCTAATACTGAATATAACTATAATATAACTTACATAGAACATCATATAGCCTAAGCTTAATAAAGAATAGAGTGTAACTATAATGTATAGCCTAATGTTATTAACAATATATTATATAGCTAAAGCCTAATATTGAATATGATGTGACTATAATGTAATATATAACATGATATAACAATAGTATAATAACTAATATATTTACTGACCCATAATATATATTTATACAGATAGATAGATAGATAGATAGATAGATAGATAGATAGATAGATAGATAGATAGATAGATAGATAGATAGATAGATAGATAGATAGATAGATAGATAGATAGATAGATAGATAGATAGATAGATAGATAGATCGAGCGAGCGATCGATCGATCGATCGAGCGAGCGATCGATCGATCGATCGAGCGAGCGATCGATCGATAGATACTTTAATGATCCCCAAAGGGAAATTCATGCAACTATCCATATTTCAGCTTCTGTTTATTAATGGAAAACCCATAAAAGCTTTAAAACTACAATTTATTGTCAATAAAATGCATTTGTCTAGTGCCATCCAGTGGTCAGGGTTCATATATCCGGTAAGTCCTTCCAAAATGTGTAGTCACAAAGAAACAACATAATCTGAGTCTTCATCCAGTGGGCTGGAGGGGGGGGCTGGTGCTTCCCTGTGTATTTTAGTTCCCCACTTCGCCCCTGGTCAGCCTCCTATGGCTAGTGTTGGAAAGGTGTTTTCACTCTAATCTAAAGCCTCTCTTAAGGAACAGACACCCATTTAATTTATGACCATGGGCTTTCTCTGGGCCCTCATTTCACCTTCCCGCGTGCTCGTTCATTTCTGTAAAAAGGAGCAATAAGAACAACAAACAACAATTATATATTTTAACAGCGAGACGTCGTTCGCTGAAGTCAGTTCTAGTAACTGAGCCCAGATCTACGTCAGCTCAAAGTCTTTATTGAAAGTTGAGTTTCCATGAAACTCCTCCCACATAGATCTTCGTTCATAGAATGGTCACAGCTTCTTCACATAAGGAACACAAGATGTACCACATTCTTCTTGATTGTTCACTGTTTCTAAATGTTTCCACATGCACTACAGAATTAAACCCTCATTCAATATTTTCAGAATTTTTATCTCTTCATGTCCCTCTTTTGACCTATTATAATAACAACAAGTCTGCATCAACGGGGCCCAACCTCACGCCAATGACTGACGCAATCTGCTGGGATTCCTTAAATAGGAAACTTTTTAACTGATTGGAATGTTTGTATAAATGTATTGAAATGACTTCTTGTTAAGTGCCTTGAGATGACATCTGTTGTGAATTGGCGCTATATAAATAAACTGAATTGAATTGAATTGAATTAACAAGAGGTCATCATATATAAAGGAAAACGTCAGGCAGCACACTTATAGAATGATATCAATTTTGAGTCCATCTTCTCTGGAACTTTTCGGATCAGCAGTCAAGTCATCTTGTTCTGGCCGGGAATTGTGGTCGTCCGGCTCGTTCTATGACCTAAGGTGAGAGATTGCCAGCACATTACCTATATGGAGCAAAAGTGTATCTTTTCAGTAGCCTTGAGTTTGAAAACTCTAAGGACTGCACGCAGACCAGAGGATCATTCTGCAGGGGGTCTCCTTTTGGCAGGGGTCTCAGCTTCTTTTCCTTCGAACCCTGCTGCCCCAGCTGGGCACCTCTGTGCTCCAAGCCGCCCTGCCACCTGACGGTGCAGGTGTGCTGAAGTTGGAAACCTCTCAGCAGAAGGTTCAAGTAGGTTGTGTGGTCTGCTCGTTGCTGTTCTGCACCCGCTCTGGCTTGCTGCTTCTGGATGTCCTCTCAGGTGCGTCCTGACTCCTCAGTGGGAGTGCATTGGCTCCAGCCTTTTTCTTTTGTCTGATTACCTGAGAGATCGTGGTCTGGTTGGCTGCTGGTCTCTCACCTGGTCAACAAAGCCTTAAAGAAGAGCTTGCAACTAATTAGCTTTTTCTGTTTGCTTTATCCATAATTGTATCTAATTTGAGATTCATTTCTTATGCATTTGTCCTTTTTTTTTAAATCCCTCACTCACCTCATGGTTTTAAGTAGTGCCACACTGATCGGCCGCACTAACACAAAATCAAACTATTATCCAGACTGCTTACAAACTAGGTCTATCTGTAGAAAAAGCTATTACTTTTGCTGTATGTAAATCACAGAAATCATCAATGACGCAAAGTGCACTCTAAAAATCCTGTATCAAAAAATGAACAACACTGGAACAGCCTAGACCATAAAGAATTTTTCTTCAAAATATATAGTAGGGGTTATAATGTAAATAAAAGCTTCCGAACAAACACTAAATGCATAAACATGCCACAAGGTAAGATAAGTGGGTTGTGTGCTAAAACAACCAACCGCACAAAGGTGCCAAAACAGGATGGAAAACAGGAAACATCTGGGGGGGGGTTTGGGATTGTGCAAGTGGCATGATGAGCATGTGAGACCGCTCAAAAGAAAAATGCTTTGCTGCTTTAAAGCTCAACCCACAGAAAAGGATCCCAGTCTAATTTTATTAATTTACACTGCTCACAGCCTAAGTTCATTAAACCTATAGTTTTATAAGATTTTACCACATCACCGACTATTGTTATTCATTTTCTGAGCTGATGAAGCCTAATACTTATAAAAGAAACCTATGATTTCAACCTATTTAACCAAAAAACTGTTGAACCCTAAACAAATGCTGTTTTTTTGTTGTTGTTTTTTTCATTCGTCTGAAATGCTTTTAAAGCAACCAATTGAAAGGCTTTATTTGGTAAAAAATAATTGAAATTTAAGTTCCCCTTGTGCCTAAGGATCTCCTCCCTTTTTCTGAAACAAAACTGCTTCAGAAACATCCAGTTATATAAGTCTCCTGTTAAACAGGTGTGACTAGATTTGCAGCCTGTTACGGAAAGATGTTATAGTTCAACAAGCACCTGTATTATAGATTAATCTCCATGTATATTTACAGTTGTTCGGCTCAATTCCTAGATCTGCTGCTATACCATTGAGAAATGACAGGGAAGAATTAACAAAACCACTGAATCTATAATTTAATGTGTCCAATCATAACATGACCTTACCCACCTCGGTGCATGGGAAAAAAGATAATAGAATCTTATTTTAATCACTCCATAATTTGTGTTTAAGGGGCATATCGGAGCCCCAGATGGGCTCATGAGGGGCTGAAACATCACGCCTCCTCCTTCTGTTGTGTCGGATCTCCACTGCAAATACAAGAAAGAATGCTCTGTAAGTCTAAACAGAAGCACATCCACCCTTCCCATTTGGAGGGTGATTGTGTCAGAGCCAAAATCCGCAGAGAATCAGCAGGTCGTTCATAGAAAAGTCACATTCACGGTATGGAGCACATACGGTATATTTTTTCCCATGTACCCAGATTGGTATGAAAGTGTGGTCAGATTTTTATCATGTTCAAAACAAATAAATCTTTGGTCAGGTCTTAAGTGTACTGGTCCAACTTTAACTATTTAGATTAATCCCCTGTCGTCCCAGTCTCCAATTTACCCTTACTTTTGTCATGGAAGTATATACATTTTTACCCATATAACTCCCTGTTTGTTCATGTAGTTCACGCTCAGAATTTGTCCAAATCCTGGAGAGGAGTGTAACATCTGGAAACAGATCATTAAGATTAGTGAAAGCTTCTACATATCTGGGTAAATGTCCTACAGAATATGGCATTTGAGAACAAACAAAACAGTTAATAATGCTTTATTTATTTGCTAGATATGTTGCATATTGTCACCATACACTACTTTCAAATGGGTTTCTGTGTGTCCTTCTCTGAGTGAACCAAGAAAATAAATCAGCATCCTCATGTGCTCTCTGTCATTCTTCTCTGAGTCCTGACGTTCCTATTGAAATAACACCACCAAAAATCTGTAAAAATAAAAGTACTAGATAGCAGAAAAACCAGAAAAACCTTCATCGTCACTATCTCTCCCTTCAAAACAGTCTCTATAGAAAGGTGTCTCTCCAGGTTCTCTTCACTGAGGTTGAGACAAGTGGATCATATTGTTTTCCACCTCCCTTTGGAATCAGTTTTTAACACCACTTTTCTTAGACTGCTTTCCCTATATCTAGTAATGGTCACTGCTTTTTATAATGGATTAAGTGTATCCAACTCAGTCTCTACAGCCATTGGTGTGGTCAAAAATACCTGGAATGGCCCCTTCCACGTGGGTGATGCCCAATTTTCTGTTTACAGCTTTTAATCAGGATCCAGTCACCTACTTTCAGCTCACTTCTTCCTGTAGGAATATAGGATCATCTGGCATTTGATTAGTTTGCATTTATAACTAATGTACTTATCAGTATTTTGATCATGAAAACCCACCAGATCTTAATCAAATTGTTCTTTAGAAGAGAGTAAACAAATCTAAGGAATTCTTTATCTGCGCCCATAGATTATTTCAAATAGAATGAGGCCAATATTCAAATTTGGAATTATATGCATTTATAATTTACCAAATCAAGACTATCCAATTTTGTCCCGTTTCTTCCATCACTTTTTTTTTTCAATTTGCAACATTTTATCATAAAGTCATAAATCAGTTTGTAATTGTTTCTCTTACTTTAATATACCAAACTGTAGGAAGGATAAGGTCTCATCAAATTCGTTCAATTACTTGGTGTTATGTTTATATATAGCTTTATCATAACCAAACAGTATCTCCAATTCTTTTTAGTCTTATCCATGGCCTTTCTTAATCTGCTTTTAGAATCCAATTGCCTCTTAAAAATTATCTATAATCTTTGTCCTATTTTATCAATTATTTCATTCACAAAATGTGTTCCGTTACCACTATAGTTCATTTGTGGACATCAAATCTAGGCATTATTTCTCTAAACAACATTTCTGCAACAGTTAGTGTATCTAAATGTTTCACTGTTAACATTACAAATCCATTAGGAGAAATTTTCTTTTCTTACCAAATAGAGCTTCTTCAATACAGCCTTCGTTTGCTCAAAGCTGTTTCTTAATTTTATATGAGAAGCTTTTCTTTTTTTCCATGTCTGACACACTTCTTGTCCATGAACCAATCAGTTTGAGAATTGAATTGTCCCTAAGAAATGCTTTTAATTAGTTCGCCACTAGAGGTCGCCATACCCCTGTTCCCCATTGTTGGCCAAATGCCAAAAACATGTAAAGTTCAATTTGAATCTTCTGTTAGCCATAATGTGATTATTTATCTTCATCTGATTACAAACCAAAGTTAAAACTTTAATTTTTCTTTTCCCAAGTAGAAAAATTATTTGGTAGCTGTCCCGTTTCAAGAATTTTATGAAAATCTAACATTTGGATTGTCCTTCTCTGAGTGAACCAAGACAATAAATCAGTATTCTCATGTGCTATATGTCGTTTTTCTGTGAGTCCTAATGTTCCTATGGAATAACACCACCAAAAAGCTGTAAAAATAAAAGTACTAGATAGCAGAAAAACCTTCATATTTACTATCTCTCCCTTCAAGCAGTCGCTATAGAAAAGTGGCTCTCCTGGTTCTCTTCACTGAGGTTGAGACAAGTAGAACCTAATGTATCTACTTCCCTTTGTAGTCACCACTTTTCCTAGACTGCTTTCCCTATATCTAGCAATGGTTTCTGCTTTTTACAATGGGTTTATCTAATTCAGTCTCTACAGCCATTGGTGTGGTCAAAAATACATGGAATGGCCCTTTCTCACCTGGGTGATGCCCAGTTTTCTATTTACAGCTTTTAATCAGGATCCAGTCACCTACTTTCAGCTCACTTCTTCCTTTAGGAATATAGGATCATCTGGCATATGATTAGTTTGCATTTATAACTCATGTACTTATCAGTATTTTGATCATGAAAACCCACCAGATCTTAATCAAATTGTTCTTTAGAAGAGAGTAAACAAATCTAAGGAATTCTTTATCTGCGCCCATAGATTATTTCAAATAGAATGAGGCCAATATTCAAATTTGGTATTATATGCATGTATAGTTTACCAAATCAAGACAATGTCCAAATTTGTCCTGTTTCTTCCATTGCCTTTTTTTTATTTGCATCATCTTTATCATAAAGTCATAAATCAGTTTGTAATTGTTCCTCTTATTTTAATATATCAAACTGTAGGAAGGTATAAGGTCTCGTCAAATCCGTTCCATTACTTGGTGTTATATTCATATATAACTTTATCATAACCAAACAGTATCTCCAATTCTGTTTAGTCTTATCCATGGCCTTTCTTAGTCTGCTTTTAGAATCCCATTTTCTTTTTAAAAAAATTTATAATCTTTGTCGGATTTTATCAATTATTCCATTCACAAAAAGTGTTCCGTTACCACTATAGATCTTTTGTGGATCTCAAATCTAGGCATTATTTCTCTAAACAACATTTCTGCAACATTTAGTGTATCCAAATGTTTCACTGGTAACATTACAATCCATTTGGAGAAATTATCTTATCTTACTAAACAGAGCTTCTTCAGTACAGCCTTTGTTTGCTCAAAGCTGTTTCTTAATTTTATATGAGAAGCTTTTCTTTTTTTTCCCATGTCTGACACACTTCTTGTCCACAAACTAATCAGTTTGAGAATTGTATTGTCCGTAAGAAATGCTCTAATAAGTTCACCACTAGAGGTCACCTTACCCCTGTTCCCCTTTGTTGGCCAAATGCCAAAAACATGCAAAGTTCAATTTGAATCTTCTGTTAGCAATAATATGATTATTTTATCTTCATCTGATTACAAATTTCAGTTAAAACTTTAATTTTTCTTTTTTCAATTAGAACAATTCTTTGGTAGCTGTCCCGTTTCAAGAGTTTTATGAAAATCTACAATTTGGATTATTAATTTATCCCCTACAGAGAACATGCTCAACTTCAAGTGAAATAGGAAATCTCTTCCTAACAAATTAAAAAAACAATCTGGAGATACTATAATTACCACTACAGATTATTCCTGTAGCTAAATCTATTATTTTTATATAATTTTTCTGACAACTCAACCTAATTTTTTTTAGTGGAAAACAAAATTCCTCCAAATTCATAATTTCTACCCATCTGACTTCAATAACTTTCTACAATTTTGTCAATGAGATAATCAGCAACTGATATTTCCATAATAAAACATCACATCTCTATTCCTTGCTCTCTGCTTATCTGCTCTGTGATGTTTCTAATAAATAAAGAAACTGGGTTTCGTATCTAACCGTTTATTAATTCACTGGTGAACGACCACATACAAACAACATACTGCTAGATACTCTCATGAGATCTCTACCGCCAGAACTATGGGTAGTCCAGTAAGTCAAATAACCAAACATTGGTCACTGTTGCCCTCTAGTGGTTAGGCATACACACGATATATCTTTATCACTACATCCCCTCTCCTTGAGTAGTCAACAGTTCATACTCAACAATGGATCTTCTTTTTAACTAAATTCCGTAGCAAAACAAGTGCTTTATCTTTTAGACAAAATAAACATGTCTCTCCTTCAGAATACATGACCACTATCTTGTTTTAACGCAAAAGCAGACATTTTCATTCTCATTCAAATTAATACATCTCAGAATAACAATACTCAGGTAAGTACTTTTTTTTTTTTTACAGTATTCAGGTAGGTGTATTTATCTTTTCTTCTTTTTTTATATATATATATATTTCATAACATTAAAGGTTGAGTCTCTCAGGGACTTTGATGAGACGCGTGGATCTTCTCAACCCAGGCGCTGGTGATGAGAGCGTCTGTTGATTGGTTCTGCTGTCATCCGGCACTGATGATGGTTCAGGCGATGTGGTGCAGGTTGGAATGTCCTGTAGTTGTTGTTCTTGTATTGTCTCTCTTGTTTTCAGCAGACTTCTACGATTCCTCCTCAAGTGTCATGCCTTGCAAGTGGCGTTAGGCTCTTTGGGGACTTCTCGCAGTTCGTTTTCTGTCTCTTTTGCAAACGTTGTTGCTTCTGTCTCACCTCTTTGTGCTTTGCCAGGTCAACAGGATGAGGCAGGGTGGTGCGTAGCCATCGTCCCATTAGCAGCTCAGCAGGAGACAGTCCATGTTCTAGTGGAGCTGCTCTATAGCTTTAAAGTGCCAAATATGGGTCTGTGTTACTGTCCTTTGCCTTCTTCAGCAACCGTTTGATGATGTGTACTCCTTTCACCGCTTTACCATTAGACTGAGGATAAAGAGGACTTGAAGTCACATGTTTAAACTCATAATCATCTGCAAATTGCTGGAACACACTGCAGCTGTAACACGGGCCATTATCACTGTATACAGTCTCTGGTATCCCATGTCTAGCAAAGATAGATTTCATTTGTCGTATAACACAAGTTGCTATCATGTTTGGGAGGAGTGCCATTTCAGGGCAGTTTGAGAAATAGTCAATCAGTAGCAGGTAGTTCTGTCCATCCCAGTGAAACAAGTCTGTGCCGACTTTCTGCCAGGGATACTGAGGCTGTTCTCTGACTGTCATGAGCTCTTTTGGCTGTTTCGCCCGATGTTTCAGACAGGTCTCACAACTTGAGACCATCCTGTCGATGTCAGAATTGATTCCTAAACAACACATTTAAAGAATTTTACAAGGCTTTATACTCACCAGAGATAAATCCATCAGATCATGAAATTGAAAAATTTTTGGATAACATAACACTACCTAAATTATCTGAAAGTCAAGCGATGGCCCTGGATTCACCACTAACAGCGGCTGAACTCCAGGAGGCCCTCCAAGGCATGCCCAATAAAAAGGCTCCAGGCCCAGATGGATTTCCAGCAGAGTTCTATAAAGAATTCTGGAATATTCTGGCACCAACATTCCACAGAATGCTGCAGAAAACCAAGGAAAATGGCCGACTCCCACCAAATATGAATTCTGCCTACATTAGTCTTCTACTAAAATCAGGTAAAGACCCTTTGTTTCCTACCAGCTATCGTCCCATATCCCTTATTAATGTTGATCTTAAAATAATCTCCAAAGCCCTCGCAAAAGGGATAGAGAAAGGAACCCCTCTTATAATAGATCCTGATCAAACTGGTTTTATTAAAGGGAGACATTCATCCACAAATTCACATAGATTAAGAGATTTAATAGATTTTTCTTACTGTAAAAACATTAAAACTAATATATTATCTTTAGATGCAGAAAAAGCATTTGATAGAGTTAACTGGAAATTCTTATTTGTAACCTTACATAAATTTGGCTTTGGAAATTCTTTTATAAACTGGTTGAAAATATTATACAGTTCACCAACAGCATTTATCAGGACTAATAACCAAACATCATCTAGGTTTTATCTTCAGAGAGGTACCAGGAAGGGATGTCCTCTCTCTCCCTCCCTGTTCGCTATTTTTATTGAACCACTAGCTGCAGCAATCAGGCAAACTCACAATATTAAAGGCATAAAATGCAATAACATAGAACAAAAAATCAATCTTTATGCAGATGATGTATTACTTTTTCTCCAGCATTCACAAACCTCTTTCTCTCAGGTAATCGGGTTGATAAACTCTTACTCAAATGTTTCAGATTATTCTATAAATTGGTTAAAATCTACAGTTCTTCCAATCAATTGTTCTGTCCAGAATCCAACTAATACACAACTGCAGTCAGGGAATATTACCTATTTAGGTATCAATGTCTCACCAAGACTGGCAGATTGAATAACGCTAAACTACATCCCACTTTTAAAAAAAGTGGAAGAGGATCTTGCTAGATGGAAATCCCTACCCATATCACTTATGGGAAGGGTTGCTTCAATAAAAATGATGGTTTTGCCCAGAATCAACTACTTATTCTCAACGATCCCAAGTAAACCATCACTAGACTGGTTTAGATCTCTGAACTCCTCTATCTCTAAATTTCTTTGGAAAGATAAACCCCCACGTATCATCTTAAAAACACTGCAGAAGACCAAAGAAAAAGGAGGTCTAGATCTACCAAACTTCCATCATTATTTCTTAGCCAACAGGCTCCAATACATCTCAAGATGGTTAAAACATAGCTACCTAGAGTCCTGGATAGAGTCCTGGATAGACGTAGAACAGACACTATGTAATAAGATAAAACTTTCAGACCTACCATTTATTAGCTCAAATATAAAACAATATGAATGCTTTAAAAGCATAAATATCAGCTCCTCTCTGACAGCATGGTGGGAGTTTCTAAAAATGACAGAGTCCACAATAATCCCATGCAGACGTACACCCATCTGGAATAACCCCGACATCTTGCAAAAAAAATGTATGATACGTTTTCCAGTCTGGAGGTGCAATGGAATTGAATACCTGGAACATATATTTGAAGGAACAGACTTTATCCCATTTAATACATTAATTACACAATATGGAATTGATCAAAACAAATTCTTAGAATATCAACAAATGAAATCTATTATTAAAGGTAAATTTAGGCTCAATACAGCTGAATTACAAATTCCAGCAAGAGTTTTAGATTTTCTTAATCTCAATCCCCCCAAATTGCTGTCTAAAATATACAAAACTTTATCTACATTAGATGAATCAATAGCCATCCCTTTTTCAAAATGAGAGGTGGATTTATCAGCCAGCTTTGACCAAAACGTCTGGTCTCAGATATGTTTAAGAACCTTTAAAATAACAAAAAATCCTAATTTGCAATTAATACAATACAAAATCCTTCATAGAGTACACTATACAGGTCAACGAATGTTTAGGATGGGTTTTACATCGTCTAATACCTGCTGACAATGCACAAGCAATATACCAGATACTTATGTTCATGCGCTTTGGTTCTGTCCACCTGTTAAGAAATTTTGGTGGCAGATATGTGAGGACTTATCAAAGTGTCTGAAATGTAACATCCCACCATCTCCCTCAATTTGCCTGTTAGGAAATTTAAATGATGTCACCATGGACAGAAAGTCTGTTCTAATGGTTCACATTGCCTTATGCATCGCTAAGAAAACTATCCTCCTGAACAGGAAAAATAAAAAAGCTCTTAATATTAATCAGTATAGAAATCTGTTGTTGGACCATATTGGTCTTGAGATGGCCTCTGGCTCTATATCTGATCAATCTCTCTGGGCTCCTTTGATCGGCTCCATCACCTAGTGGGGGTGGGGGGCACTTGGTTTTGTCGTTTGGGACACTGTTGCTGATGTGGGGGTTTTGGGGTTGGAGGCGTCTGGGTGGGACCCCAGGGGGTGGGATCACTGGGCGGATGGGGCGCTGGACGTCGTGGCCGGCCTGGGGTTGGGCTTTGGGTGGTAACTCCTGATGGCTGCATGCGGTGCCTTAGGGGGGTTGCACTGGCGGACATGGGATAATGGCCTGGTGGCCGTGCTGCGCCTGGGTAGGGTCTGGGGTGGGCCTGGGGATTCGGGGCTCGGGGGCGCCGCGCCCCCTAGCTGTGGTCCTGGCTGGGGGTCGGCCGGTGTGGGGTCTCTGCTGCCTGTGGGGGTCGGGGCCGGCCAGCGGCCGGCATGTGCAGCCGCCTCTCTCTTTTTCTCTGGGCCGATTGTCATCGCCGGTCCCTGTATGGCGTCTCGCCTTGTTTGCTGGTTGGGGTGCCTGGCTGCTGGTCGCGGCAGCTGGGTGGCATTTCTGGGCCGGATCAGTCCTTTTTCGCACTGGACTTGGCTCCTGGGTCTTGGTCTTTGTGCGGGGCGTCTAGTGTCTTTTGTGTTTTGAGAGTAGAGCGAATGTCAGGGTGGGTTTAGTTCCCCTTCTGGGATGGGGCTGGGGGGACTGCCTTGGAGTCCGTGGGGCTTTGTGGTGCTGTGGCCGTGGGCCCCGGGTCGAACGTGCCATGGCCTCCCTCCCCTGGTGGATCCCGGTGAACAGCGGTGCCTATTGGGATCAGTGGGGGAGCTGGCTCCCTGGGAAGACATTTTGTCTCCAAGTCCTTCCTTCCCCATCCCTGGACACCTCTGTCCACCTGCTCCATCACTTTACCACTCATATAGGGTCTTGGGGCATGGGCACATCACTGGGGTGCAAGGAGGGGCTTCCCTCCTTGCTATCCCGTGGCGTCCTGGGTCCCAATTTTAATATACAACTTAGACACTCCCACTTATAACAATCTCACGCGACACATATTTAGGGACTTTGGGGTGGGCACACTTTTCCGCATCCAGAGGGGGAGCGGTTCAATCAGCTTCACCTCTGGTGCCGGTGCCCACTGTTAAACCACATATGGACATTGAGGGCTCGAGGTGGGGGTTGGGGGATGTGTGGCTTCCTCCCCCACATCCCACCCCTCTGTTTTAAATGCACATTATAACAACACGCATCAACACCATACTCGAGCGGGAGGATGGAGGCTAGGGGTCTTTTCACACCCCTGTTCGCTACGGACCATCAGGGGTTGGGGTCCGGAGGGTCCTGGGCTGTCGGGCTGCTTTGCCACTGTGGGGCCCTTGGCGGTCTGCTTGTCTCCGTCCTAGAAGGTAGGGGGTACATCTCCCGGGTCCGGGGGCTGGTGGCTCTACTGGGGCATCGGTACCTGGACCTGGGAGCATAAAGTGTGTATGGGGTGTGTGAGTGAGGGTACAGCGTCATTTTTTGGGTGTCTTGGTGAGTCAGTGAGAATGTATGGGTTTAAGAGGGAGGGAACGTATGACTGTGTCTGTATGTCTTTGTCTACCTGTCAGGTTGGATCTTGGTCTGCCCCCTCGCCTGGCGCACCTCAGGCCTTACACTTAATGGGGGGCCTATTTCCCCTCCGTCACTGTGGTGGTCAATCCGGTTCGGACCTGGTGCGTGCCTGGCCGGGCCTGGGGGGGCCGGTGTGTCGGTCGGCCGATGCGCTGGGCCGATATCTTCCTTTGGTTGGTTGGGGCACCTCTTTTAGGGGTGCCAGGTTTGGGATTGTTGGGTGGTGCCTGCTCGGTGGCTCGGCAGGATGCGGATCCGGCGTCTCTGCTCGTTTGATCACCTGTTCTGTGCGCACCGTGCGTGGCCGGTTCATTGGCGGGTTGGACCGGCCCTGGCCCTCGTTGGATGCCTGGTCTCGGTGCCCTGCGTTGCGCGGGATCAGGACCCGGGAGCTGGTACAACTTGGTGTCTAGATGCTGGCTGAACCCGGCCCGGTGATGCTGTCTGTCCCCTGCGGCTATCGGTGGGGCGCCCCGACGTAGGGCAGGGGTGGGGCACTGGGATGTTGGCGGTGGGGATTGGCCTAGGGTGGTGGCGGCGCATGGCGGCCGGCGGCCGACCGCGGCCCATGCAGTGCCGGGGGCCCCTCGTCGGCCGGTCCCTTGTCGGGTCCCTGCTGGGGGGTGGGGTGCCCCTGGGCCCCGGCTCTCCTGGTCCATTGACTGGCCCGCCCTGGTTTGTTTTGTCGATGTTCCTTTTTCGTGTTTTGTTTTGTTTTTCCCCCTCTCTCTGCCGTCCTGTGGGTATGGAGGCAGACTTCAATGTCTTCCTGTGTTTTCTTTGTTCCCCTTCCTCTCTTGTATTTTCAACTCACCCTCTCTCTTGACTTTTTGTTTCCTACCTCTCTTCTTTATCTTCTTTCTTTCTTCTCCCTAATTTTGTGTCTCTGTGTCCATAACATCAGGAAATAAAAACCCCAACAATTCATAAGAAAGATTTTTCACACATATATCAAGTGGAGGACTATAACAAAATCTATACTGCTCCGCTTGTGAAAGTAAATGTGTTGGGCTTCTACTTGGTACTCAGACACCAATTCTGAGCTCCACACTGCCAAACAGGACACGTAAAAAAAAGAAAGAAAAAAAAAGAATTGATTCCTGGCCAATAAACTGCTGTTCTGGCCCTTCTCTTGCATTTTTCCATGCCGAGGTGCCCCTCATGTAATCTTTTCAGCATCTCTGATCTCAATGTCTGTGGAATGACAATGTAGTTTTTCCTGAGCAACAAGCCATTTACAACACTCAAATCTGCTCTGATATTGTAATACTGGTTACTGTCATTTCTCGGCCAACAATCCTGTAGGTTTTTTATCACTCTTTGCAGAACTGAATCTCTCGCTGTTTCGGCTGCAATCAGTTTGAATTTTTCATCCGTAACAGGTAGTGACTCACTTATCAAATTCACATGGAGACTCACATCTGTCTCTGAAGAGCTCTCAGGGTGAGCTGAATTTAGTGTCGTCGCCCTGGACATTGCATCAGCAAGAACAATGTGCTTACCCGGTGTGTATGTCAGGTTGAAATCATAGCACTGTCGCTTCATCATCAGTCTCTGAATGCGCGGTGACATCTCACTGAGATTTTTCTTGATGATGGCTATTAGCGGCTTGTGGTCGGTCTCAGCCACAAATGTGGGAAGTTCATATACGTAGCTATGGAACTTCTCAAATCCATACACCAGTCCCAAGCATTCTTTTTCAATTTGTGCATATCTGCATTCAGCTGCAGACATTGTTCTTGATTCATAGGCGACAGGCCTCCAATCCTCTCCAACTAACTGGAGTAGCACGGCTCCAATCCCATCTTTTGATGAGTCAGTGGATATTTTTGTCTTTCTAGACGGATCAAAGAAAGTCAGCACTGGTTCAGTTGTGAGAATGGTTTTCAGTTGTTCCACTCTTCTTCGTGAACAGCTGTCCACTTGAACACACATTTATCCTGCAACAGCTGTCTCAGGTGCACTGTTTTTGATGACAGATTCGGTATAAATTTTCCAATGAAATTAATCATTCCAAGTGCTCTTAACACACCTTTTTTGTCTTCCGGTCTGGGCATCTCCACTATCGCTTTGATCTTGGCTTTGTCTGGTTCAACGCCAGCCCCCAATAAATTGTCCCCTAGAAAGGTGATCTCGTTCACACCAAACTGACATTTGGCTCTATTCAGCTTCAATCCATACCCCTGGATGCTTTGCAGCACTTTGATGAGCCTTTCATTGTGTTGCTCCAGTGTGGAACCCCACAGCACAATATCGTCCACATACACTCGCACGCCTTCAATGCCTTCAATGATGTGATCCATGGTCCTGTGGAACACCTCAGGTGCTACCGTGATTCCAAAGGGCATCCTCTGGAAAGAATAGCGACCAAAAGGTGTATTTAAAGTGCAGTATTTGGTGCTCTCTTCGTGTAGCTTAATCTGCCAGAATCCCTGAGATGCATCCAACTTGCTAAAATACTTAGCACCTGCCATCTCACTTGTAATCTCATCTCTGGTAGAAATTTGGTAATGTTCCCTTTTTATGTTGTCATTAAGATCTTTTGGATCCATGCAGACACGTAGATCACCACTTTGTTTCTTAACGCACACCATTGAATTCACCCACTCCGTAGGCTCCTCCACCTTCTTGATCACTCCAAGAGATGTCATTCTGTCTAATTCTTGCTTCAGTTTGTCCCGAAGCGGTGCTGGTACTCTCCCGGGAGCATGAACTACAGGTTGTGCATCCTCTTTAAGCTGTATCTTGTAGGTGAAAGGTAATTCACCAAATCCCTTGAATATGTCTGTGTACTGGTCCACTATAGATTTTGTACTGCTCTGTGGCTGACTGTCAATGTAATAAATCCTCTTGACTAAACCCAGTCTTTCACATGCCTGGTCACCTAAAAGTGACTCATGTCCGTCTGGGACTATGACAAACATGAGACTGTATTCTCTTCTATGACACTGACTTTTAGTCTACATTTTCCCTTGCTGCTTATGGGCTGCCCATTGTAGGCTTTGAGGGCACTTGCTTCTCTGTGAATGCGTGGTTTCACCTTCATGGCACTGATGTCTTGCTCACTTATCAGATTAGCCTTTGCTCCTGTGTCAAGCTTGAGAAGAATGCAACTTCCATTTACATGTAGTAGGACTGTCCATTTATCCTGTTCAGTTTTGTTTATTGTCTGTTCATTTTTATTAGGAGAAGCATTCTGGTTCTGCGACAGAGACACTGCGGCTACGGCTGCACCGTGCTTTTCAGATTCCCGTGCATATTCACTGAAAGTCTTAGCATGCTGCAGAGCTAGCTCATTGGCTTGGCAGATCTTCACAGCTCCAGCTAAGGTCAAATCAGTCTCTCTCAGCAACCGCTCCCCTCACTTTTTTGTCATTTATTCCACACACAACTTGGTCTCTAATCAGTGAATCCCGTAACTGTCCAAAGTTACACGTTTTAGCTTTTAGCTTTAAATCCGTCAGAAAAAATTAAAAGTTCTCCCCAGGCTGTTGCATGCGTGCACGAAACATATACCGTTCAAACGTCTCATTTTTCTTCGGTGAGCAGTGCTCATCAAACTTTTGTACAACTGTCTCAAACTTGTCCTTGTCCTCCCCATCTGCATACACAAAAGTGTTATATACCTCCACAGCTTGAGGTCCCGCAACAGTCAGCAGAAGTGCAATTTTTCACGCATCTGGCTTGCTATCTAGCCCAACAGCTTGTAGGTAGAGCAAGAACCGTTGCTTGAACGTCCTCCATTCCCAGTCGACATTTCCAGTCCAATTCACAGCGTCAGGCGGCTTCACACTTTCCATAACGTGCGACATGGACCAATCCTGGTACCATGTGATGTTTCTAATAAATAAACAAACTGGGTTTCGTATCTAACCGTTTATTACTTCACTGGTGAATGGCCACGTACAAACAACGTACTGCTAGATACTCTCATGAGATCTCTACTGCCAGAACTACGGGTAGTCCAGTAAGTCAAATAAGCAAACATTGGTCATTGTTGCCCTCTAGTGGTTAGGCATACACACGATATATCTCTATCACTACCTGCTCTTTCATAAAGATTCTACAAATTAGCTTATTATTATAATTATATGTGGAAAGCGTCTGTTGCTAGACGTCCAAACATGGTTCCCGTTTCAACTCAGATTGAGGGAGGGCCGGCATCCTCTCCCAATCTCAGATGTAGGTCCAGACATCTTTCCTGCTTAATCAGACCCTTAATTTTGTCCCATTAGCAAGAACTCCATTGAGTGTAAATATTGAAGTGCGCTTATATTTCGTGTGCTACGGTAATCCCATAACAAAAAATTCCTCTCTTTTTTGCAGCCTCTAACCCAGCGCATTGCAAGATTGTTTCCTTTCAACGGGTATCTATCTGTCATTAAAATGTTAGAAGCAAGCATCTGAAGCTGCCGCTTGTTACAAAGAGTAAATCCATGTAGCCACCCAGCCGTCGCTACCCCACAGGACCTGCAGACATCCGCCTGTATTTCAAAACAAAATCACTCTGCTCATAATCCGTCATTGTTAAACCATTTCTTTTCTACTATATGAGAGATCTCCCAGACATCCCATGAATATCATTTAAAAATATTAGCTGAGTTATTATTATTATTATAGTTATTATAACAGTTGCCGCTGGACTTAAGAAATCCCAACCCTTTGTATACAGCGCTGCACACAGCTAAAACACCCCCCTCCTTATCAGCTAGCGGGGGAGGTGTGTTCCTTCCCTTCTGCCTTCCTGGCAAGTTGGATAACCTTTAACAATTTTGAAACGCATGATGAATCTGGTTTCAAACAAGTGTTTACTCTCAGGAAGCGCATTTACCGGTGCTGAGGCACCCCATCACAGTTGCTTTGTTTATTAAGAGAACAACTAACGACCCATTGTTGAGGGAAAGAGGGAGGGGGTCTTGTTTATTATCAGAAAGGCCCTTCCTTGAGGGGAAGGGGGTCGCTTGTTTGAGATAATTCATTTAGATCACGGTAAAGCGGTTTACCTTACTCTTCATAGGAAAACTCTCCCTTCCACATATATATATATATATATATATATATATATATATATATGTGGAAGGGAGAGTTTTCTCTTTTACTTTCTTTCGGTGGAACTTTAGGGGAAAACAGAAAGTTTCAAACATTTTTCATCCTCCTGAGTGCTAAAAAACACATCTGCTTTTTTTCAGTCGTTTATTACCCATCACGACGCATGACCCCACTTTTCTCTTCTTTGCTCCTTCAAGAGGAATTCCTTTGTTTGAGACGCCAAATGCCTATTCTTCAATTTTTTATCTTTTTATCTTTATTTTAGATCGCAACTACCAAGAAGTGCGCGAAATTACTCAATCATCCTTCAAATTCATAATCTTCATTTATTTTTAAAGAAATGTATTGTCTTTTCTCTTACATAAATTTTGCATCTCCTTTAAATCTTCTTTGCTATTTTTTCCCCATATTTGGATAAGTTACATTTTGCGGTATTTATTTTTCATTTTTAAATATTTATCATTCCCGTGTTAATGAAGTAAATTCAGCTTTTATTTCTGTTTTTATCTGATCTATTTATCTTATTGCAGTGTTATTTACTCAATTTTCTAACCATGAGACTCCTCTCGGCCTACAGCTGTTTCAAAAGGAAGAAATCTCCATTCATTCACACACACAGTCACACAACTGGTTTATCACACATTAATATCATTATATATTTTATTACCATGTTTTTTTCATTACTAGTATTATTATTTATATATTATTTATCATTAGGCCTATTTCTAATTGAGATCCCAGACCTCTGCACGCTTTGGAGTCCAACCCCATCATATTTTATTTTACGATGGATTTTCATTGTGTGATTCCGGATCATCACGCAAAGATCCCCGATCTTTATTTGCAAAACACAAACTCGTATTAAAGAGGTCCTGGACCTAGTTATTTCTTCTCTCTTATTTTTTATTCTTTCACGCATCAAATTTTCTACTCACTGGCTGTTGTCCCTGTGAAGGAAGACCCCGTCATCAACTGTTGCTCCGGGAAGGAACCCTGTGGATCTGCCGGCCTCCTTTTTTAGACCTAACGGTGAGGTGGAGGGCTTTGATACTGGTTCCGAACCAGGCCGTGCACGGGCTCTCAGCAACCTGCGGTTCCTCCCGGAGATTCAGTCAGATTTGAGATCCTGCTCAAAGGAATGCCAGGGTTAAATTCGCTATCTGATCTCTGGGTTTTGTTTTTTAGACATTTCGTGGTTTCTCAATCCACGAGCTGACTCACACTCAGCCTTCTTGGTGTCCAACACGCAAGCTTTCATTAAGAAGCGTCCTAGCTTACGTTAGGGCCCGGCCACACCCTGAGTTTACCGACCCGGTCGGCATCTATTTACCTCAGCAGAAACAGAAATCAACATTTACTGGAGAACTACAGACCGAACATAATTTTAGATTAGTCAATTTTGCCCCTCATGTGGCAGCGCTTACCAAATAACTTCAGACCTGGGTCACTTCCGTCCCCCGATCTCCAGTATCTGTTGATCACAACAATTTCCAAACTCACGTTTTCCTTTGCTCCTCCAGAAATCACGTCGGGGTCACCATTTTGTTGGAAAGGTGTTTTCACTCTAATCTAAAGCCTCTCTTAAAGGAACAGACACCCATTTAATTTATGACCCTGGGCTTTCTCTGGGCTCTCATTTCACCTTCCCGTGTGCTCGTTCATTTCTGTAAAAAGGAGCAATAAGAACAACAAACAACAATTATATATTTTAACAGCGAGATGTCGTTCGCTGGACTCAGTTCTAGTAACTGAGCCCAGATCTACGTCAGCTCAAAGTCTTTATTGAAAGTTGAGTTTCCATGAAACTCCTCCCACATAGATCTTCGTACATAGAATGGTCACAGCTTCTTCACATAAGGAACACATGATGTACCACATTCTTCTTGATTGTTCACTGTTTCTAAATGTTTCCACATGCACTACAGAATTAAACCCTCATACAACATTTACAGAATTTTTATCTCTTCACTAGCCACTTTCTTTTTTAAGGGGGCTACACTATCTAATGCCAAACACAATGAGGACGTAACGCTGTAAACCACACCATCAATTTCTGAAGGGTTAGAGATAGAATTGTTGCCATCCACTGTGTTACTCTGAGACACTGAGGAAAGTAAGAATCGAACAGATTCTTTAAAAATTGTTACAGCATTGTCTGATAAAGCTCTACTATAATGAAATTTTCTTTCAGATTTAAGATGGTCAGTTAAAGTAAATTCAAAAATTATCAAGAAGTGGTCAGACAGGACCGGGTTATGTGGGTGGACTGTTATTTCCTCACACTCAATACCGTATGTCAGTACAAGGTCCAAAGTGCCAAGTGGGTCAATCCCTGTACTTTTTGAGTAAGGCCAATTGAGTCTAAAATAGCATTAAAGGCTGCATTTAGGCTATCACTTTCAGTATCCACATGAATATTGAAGTTCCCCACTATAATGACCCTATCAGTATTTAATCCTAAATCAGATAAAAAATGTGACATCTCATCCAAGAATTGAGAGTAAGGGCCTGGTGGACAATACAAAACCACAAACAAAAATGGTCTTAATGTTTTGCAACTTGGATGAGGAAAATTAAGGGTTAGATGTTCAAGAGAACTGTAGCTATCAATTGGTCTGGGACTAATTAGTAAATCAGAACGAAAAATGGTTGCAACTCCTCCTCCTCGCCCAGTATTTCTAGGAATGTGAAAATTGAAATGACTGGAAGGAGTTGACTCATTTATACTGACATAATCCTCCTGCTGCAACCAGGTTTCTGTGAGACAAAGCAAATCAATGTGATTATCACAAATCAAGTCATTTACTAACAAAGTCTTTGAGGAGAGAGATCTTATGTTTAATAAACCACATTTAATAGATTTATTTTTCTGTTCAGTCAAAATCGTATTTATCTTTATGAGATTTCCATAATTTGCTTTTGTTGGCTTAACTTTTAATCCATTTAATTTTGACCGTGGGCAAGACACTGTTTCTATGGCGTAATGGGTGGGTAACAGTACAGAAGCAGCAGAGAGGTGGGTTAAACTACGACTCTGCTTAATGGTCTGGACCTTGGGTTGTCAGTGTTTTGGAGGACTAATAAATTCTGCCATATTCCTAGAAAGAAGAGCTGCTCCATCCAAAGTGGGATGGATGCCGTCTCTCCGGATCAGACCAGGTTTTCCCCAAAATGTTCGCCAGTTATCAATGTAGCCCACATCGTTTGCAGGACACCACCTAGACAACCATTGATGGAATGACAGCATGCGGCTAAACATCTCGTCACTGGTCCGATCAGGCAGGGGACCAGAAAAGATTACCGAGTCTGACATTGTTTTGGCAAACTTACACATCGAAGCAACACTCATTTTAGTGACCTCCGATTGGTGTAACGGGTGTCATTACCGCCAGCTTGAATAACAATCTTACTGTATTTACGCTTATCTTTAGCCAGCAGTTTCAGTAGGATTTGATGTCGCCCGTTCTGGCCCCTGGCAAGCATTTGACTATGGTCAATGGTGTCTCTAATGCCACGTTTCTGACTATGGAGCTGCCAATTACCAGGGTCAGCTTCTCAGCGGGTGTGTCGCTGAGCGGGGAAAATCTGTTAGAAACGCGGACCGGTTGGTGGTGGACCGTGGGCTGGGTCCTAGAACTATGCTTCCTACGTACCATCACCCAGCTGGCCTGAGGTCCCGGCTGCGCGGGCTCTACCGGAGGACTGCTAGTGGGTTCTATCCTTGTTGGCTCCGCGCTGGCTAATGGGCTTCGGCTATCTGCTGGTTTTTCAACAACGCAGAGCCATGCTTCTTATTCTGATACCCTCGCCTCCAAAGCTACAAAAATATTACAGTTATTACAGTTACCATTATCACTAAAGGAGGCAGGGAAGTAACTAAACATCTGACAGAGAGAGCAAGAGAGAAGAGAAGAGTTAGAGACAGGAGAAAGAAGAGTAGCCATAGCCGCAATGAAGCTAAACTAACTGAGCTAGCGAGACCTTACAACCCCAAGAAAAACTGTGTGAAACACAAGGAGTTCCCAAAATGTAAAGTACATCACCACAAAACGTGTGTTTTAGTGTGCTTGCGTGTTAAAATAACTTAGAGAGGCCTCAGCACAGAAAAAACAAGATCAATTCAAGAGAGTCTGAACACCAAACAGCTACAGGGAGTGCAACAGCGACAACAGGAAATGACGCAATGGGGCTTACCCCGTCACAGAGTCACGTACAGACCATGTACAGACCACGTACAGACCAGACCACCAGAACTTCTGCTACACAGAGGACATCTCACCGGTCAAGATTCTCTTCTGTTCTGACCTGCTGGACCGGGGAGAACTCTCATTTCAACGCTTTGAAGAGCCCATCCTGTTTGCGTATCCAGTTTGAGCTATATCAGGACTTATCCAAGAGAGTTCGTCACGACGTCGACCTGCAAGCCTTCTGGCCTGCATTTGGGACACACGGTCCTAAAAATCCTGTGCAGGTTCTCTATTCCTTTTCTTGCTCCCCTCTTCGTGGACTGGACCTCCCTCAATGCATAATTGGACTGAACCGGTTAATTTATGCTAATCTTGTGTCTGGGCAGATAAATAGGGAAAATAGAGTTTTTAACGAGTTTGATCTCGTTCATTGTTGGTTTAAAGTGTTTTTAAGCGCTGAACCTGTTGGCTCATTTAGCGTCGCCGCACGCATAAGTTTGAGCTGTATTTGCTGTGTTTGAAACTAATTCTTATCCTGAGTGAATCCCACACTTTCTTTCTTTCTCTCTTTTCCTCACTCTTTCTTGCTCTCTGATTACCTGGCCGGCAAAGTTGGGCTCGGTCCGACCTGCTGGTCTGTTAGCTGAAAGATTAACTCCATTGTTTTTTTGTCTGTTAGTTAAAGCTGTGGCCTCCATTTAGCCAAAGCTAATTTTATGGCTCTTTGTCTTTACTCTCCATGTGTTGTTCTCCATCTTGGCCCAGAGCTAAGTTTATAATAATAATAATAATAATGGGTTGCATTTATATTGCGCTTTTTTCGAGACACTCAAAGCGCTTTACAACTCCCTTATTCATTCACTCTCACATTCACACACTGGTGGAAGCAAGCTATGATTAGCTGCCATATTGTGCCATCGGCCCCTCTGGCCAACACCGGTAGGTGAAGTGTCTTGCCCAAGGACACAATGACATGCAGCAGGTGGAAGCTGGAATCGAACCCTTACCCTTTGTCCCACAGACTATCTTAGTTGAGCCCCCTGGAGTGAGGGCCACCTCCCTCCCCGGACAAAACCTGAGTTGTCTGTTTGTCCCTAATCAATTTCATGGTAATTGTGTTTATTTTTCACATATTATTGTTTCCTAAGATCTGTAGTAGTTAGTTGCATGCTTTAGAATAGATGGGAATTATTGACTAAATGTTTTGGCTGTAAGGTTGATCTATTTTCTTAATAAATTCCCCTTAGCTTAAAGAGAAGTGGTCCGTGTTTAAATAGTGTATGTGTACAATTATTGTTCACAACGTGTGAATTTACACCTTCAAGAAGAGACTGGATGTCTGGTCTTCTAAAACAGAAGTGGTGCCCCAAATATTAATTGATTAAACTTGAACCTCATCAATAATTATTATAATATTAAATTATTGATCCTAATTATCGATGGTTATGTAAACCAGACAAAAACTCGCTCACTCTGTGTCACAACAGTACTGCCCCGGGCTTTTTGGAGCACAGTGGCCACAGATGCGCCCCAAACTGCCTCAATAACGCTTCAACCTGCTGTAATTTTCCAGATAGCATGCTTTGAGTACAGTGTTCAGGTCTGAGATGATGCTCAGATTCTCTCATGGAAATCCTTTTTTTTATTGATGTAGTTTCCTGTACTCTCTGTGCATAAAGTTGAAAAGGGGTGTGTATTGTAATCTGTCAAAATGACGGCTGGCGTTCAGATTTTCCCATATAGGCCTGATTTGAAATTTTAGTTTTTTAAGTAAAACTTGTTTTGATTAAAGCTATTTTTATGGCCAGGATCATATCTATGAGAATAAGATGAATTTGGTTTTTTAACTATATAAATCAAATTTAATTGTCCTATTGCTTTATATTATCTGCTCTTAATGGATGTAAGCCGTATTCTCTGGACCAGTGATTTCAGGTCACGTCAATCAGCAGCTGACTTTTTGTGATATTGTTGATATTTAATATTGCTGATTGATAGTGTTGTTCTGCTTCATTAAAGCATAGTAAGTGTAATCCAGTGCTTTTTGTCTGCTGTAAGGTGATCAGAATGCAAAAGTTGAGATGCCATATCATTTAAAGGAACAGTTATTTGCACATCAGTCATCTAGGCTAAGGCCCTCATCTTCTTCAATTCTAAATCCGCCTTATCGGTACAAACAGGTTTATTAAAAGTTTGACTTTACTACAATACCACTATTGAATGTCAGCTAGGAGTATTATGTTACAGTTTCAAAGTATTTTCTTTCATAATTTTGAATATTAATAAAACAGCTGCAAAATTAATTTAAAAATGCACTTGTTTTTATGAAAGAAGCCTTTTTCCTTGACCAATATGACGGAAAAGGAAAGAAACTAGTTGCTACACAAATAATAACTTCTGCTTGGGATGTGATGTGGCTTCGGCACAGGGTGGCGGTGCCATCTTGTCTGCAGCTGGGTACTCTTGGGGCAAATCATAGTACAGCAGAATGGGTTAAGATATGTCATATGCATCCGTTTTCTTAGCCTAGAAGTAGAATACCTGATTTTTGAAATGTGATATTAGATATGAGCTGGATAAATAAGATATGACGTTAGCCTGAAAGATGAGTTCACAGTCTTCCTGGCCTCATGGATTGATTATATATATATTAGGCAGGACATTCTTTCACTAATTGAAATAAATTACTAGTAAAGTCCAAAATTACTAATTTAAATCATGATTTTGCCAAGTGTGACTAACTCAAAACGCCCTGACAGATTAACTTTGTGATGTATATTCACTGACAAAAACAACAACACCCTCTCGCCGTCACTTCTAGCTGGGACATGCAACGGTGAAAGGAAAAGGAGCGGACGTGATGAAAAGCGGAACTTGAGTGTACTTTATCGTGCTGGGGGTTTGTCAGTAGCTCGCTGTTGTGTCGAGTGTCAGGTTTGATGCTCAGAGAGATACTGTAGCTTTGCTAAGCAGATAAAGTGAAAATAGATAGTTAAAAAAACGTCATTTTACTCCGTACCGTCCCTATGGCGTCTGCTCAGGTAGGTGAGGTGTTGCAGTGGAGTAGTGTTAGCATGTTAGTAGCATGGGGAGTGGCTAACTAACTATACAGATAGGCTAGTTGTTCTAGTTGAACAAACAGGTCAGATTAGCTGCTGGGGTGCCACCATGAACCGTTTTACTCTTGTGCTGCCAGCTAACTCTCTTCTCTTCTCGCTTTCTCCATACACTTGACGGATTTTGTGTTGAGCAGAGTTTCGCGTCTGGGTTTTCTCTGGACCTGGGGCCACTGAAAGAACCTCTCGGATTTATTCGTGTCTTAGAATGGGTGAGTAAAACCAGAACACAAGAACTCAGAGTTACAGGACATTTTAGAGCAAACCGACAGACTCCTGTCTCATAGCTTCGTTTGAGTCAATATTTAGAGTTCAAAGTTAGCGTCTTATTTGTGTAGAGATGTGTACCTAAACCTAAATGAGGCTATAGGGTCTCGCCATTCAGAGTTGCTCTAGCTAAACTACATGCTTTACAGCACTGTGACAGTATGTACTAAGATAGCATGGTTTGTATTTTTAAAGCTGTAGAATTACAAAAGGCTGATGCCTTTACATTGGTTCAGTGTATTGTCAACTGACAAAAATCTGACTTCTTGAATGCATGCTTTAGACCAGTGTTTTCTAACCCTGGTCCTCAAGACACATTACCCGACATGTTTTAGATGTTTTCCTGATTCAATACACCTGCTTCAGATGATTGCAGTTGAACAAAAACCTGTTATTCAGGCATCAATAGATATAAGGTCTGCTGAAGCAGGGAGACATCTAAAACATACAGGGCAATGTACATTGAGGAGCAGGGTAGAAGCAGACTGCTTTAGAGATAATGCCCCAGAGTGACTTGACTTGATGAATCCTTCTGCTGCCACAGACAGAGCTGCTGGATTTTCAGGGTATACTCTGCTGCTTTATTGTACTTTACAACAGACAGTGCTGTGTGTGTTGAAGGAGTGGGCAACGGTGACCTGTTGCTGGTTAACATATACAACAGGCAGTGGTGGGTAGTAACTAGTTACTTTTACTCACTTATGTTTACTTTTAGGACTGTGCTTCTTACCTTTACCTGAGTGATATTGTTTATTTATTACTTTTCCATATCTTTTCAGTTAGTTACTCAGTACTTGGTACCCTTTTAAAGAAATCCTCTCTCTCTTATTTAAGTACAACTTTTAGCTACTCTACCCACCCCTGCCTGACTTGGGCTGACTGAAAGTTTGACATCGCACTCATCTTACTGCACATTGGAAGAGTGTCAAAATAAGGTGTATTACCAGGCCTGTGTTCACAACATGTTAGGGTTTTAGTTGTGTTAATGGATTCTACCACTAACAATAACAAGTAACCTAATCATTGTCATTGTTTTGTCCAGGGATTCTCCTTTCAGACGTATATCTCTTTTTTTTAAAGAGTCCTGGTCACTAAAGCACTAAAACAACTATTTCTGTAATATTGGAACAAAACTATTTGGACACAATTTGCAATAATGCTCTACGATGGAGCAGTTGGTAGCACTGTTGCCCAGTTCTTTTTGGGTACTCCAGCTTCATCCCACATGACTGCTAAGTTAATTGGTCTCTAAGTTGCCCTCAAGTGTAAGTGTGTGTGTATGGTTTTGTCCTGTCATGGACTAGCGATCTGTCCAGGGTGGACCATGCCTCTGGCGCCATGAATGCAACAACAAAAGCGGACCCAAACATTGCCCCACATCCAAAAATCCCAAGCAGCTTGACAGAGGGAAATTCTACTGCCGCACAACCCTGTAAAAGACATGGGCTGGAGAGTCATTTTCCTCATAAAAACAGTTTATTAGAAGTAAACTTTAATCAAATGTTAGTGATATTTATCTCTTCTTATAGAAATACTAAAATGAAAAATAAACGATTGAATCAAGGAAGTACTATGAGAAACAAAGTTAAGTTGGTTTCTATGAAGTCAGATTCTGGGTCTTAAATGAGTCCCATTTTTTTTCTAGGACTTCACTTTTTATTGGTTTTAATACACATCCATAAATTAAACTGCAAAATTCTATCTAGAAACCATACAGGCTGGAGTTCTGTAGAGGAGATGAATATTTAAATTAGCCTTAATAACATAATTTCCAAAGCTGGGTATGGTTTTTTTATTTTCCAGGCTCTTCTTGTTTTCATTCCCTTCTCATGTAATCATTTTAGCAGATTAGAAAAAAAAAACAACAACAACCCAAGTACATGTTAACATATAAACCATTTACAGTCTGTAGCACTAACAAAGGCTGTCAAAGTATAAAACTAACTAGGTCCACATGGTTTTTCCAGACATTGTTAAATTTGCCAGATTCTAATCTGATAGAAAAAGTCAATTTTTCCATTATATCAATATTTTGCATTAATTCAACCGAACCTTCCCTGTTCTTTAATTCAGTTTATTTATATAGCGCTGATTCGCAACAGAGGTTTCATCTCAAGGCACTTAACAAGAAAAGTCATTTCAATACATACATTCCAATCAGTGGAATAAATTTGAGGTAGTTTTCTATTTAAGGAATCCCATTAGATTGCGTCAGTCATTGGCGTGAGGTTGGGCAGACTTTCCAACCACAGCAATCCTTCAGCAATCCCTCATACTTAGCAAGCATGTAGCGACGGTGGAAAGGAAAAACTCCCCTTTAACAGGAAGAAACCTCCAGCAGAACCAGGCTCAGTAGGAGCGGCCATCTGCCACGACCGTCTGGGGGTTTGAGAAAACAGAGCAGAGACACAGAAGGAATAGAAGATCTGATGTAAGAGAACTTTCTATGTTACAGAAAGTAAAAAGTTGATAACAAGACACGGAGGATGTTCAGTTACTGGGAGGATCATCCCAGTCGATGCCCCCCGTCCAACAGGGCATTGCGGCCAAGCAGGATACCAGACCAGGTGGAGCTTCTATGGAGAGAAAAACACTGAGCGAAAACAAAGTTAACAGTCGAAATAACAGCAAATAATAAAACTGGAGAGTAGTAGGAGAGAAAAGTAGCAGAGTGAAGAAAATTGGTACGTCTGTCCTCCAGCAGTCTAAGCCTATAGCAGCATAACTACAGAGATAGCTCAGGATGACCTTAGCCACTCTAACTATAAGCTTAAAAGTAGACAGTGTCTGCCTCACAGATTAAAGCTGGGAGCTGGTTCCACAGGAGAGGAGCCTGATAACTAAAAGATCTGCCTCCCATTCTACTTTTAGAAATCCTATAACTACAAGTAAACCAGTCTGATCTCTGATGGATGATGGAGCTGCTCTGTCTTCCAAACCCCCAGACGGTTGTGGCAGATGGCCGGTTGCACTGAGCCTGGTTCTGGTTCTGGTGGAGGTTTCTTCCTGTTAAAGGAGAGTTTTTCATCTCCACTGTCGCTACATGCTTGCTCAGTATGAGAGATTGCTGTGGTTGGAAGTCTGCATCAACGGGACGCAACCTCAAGTCAATGACTCGATGGAATCTGCTGGGATTCCTTAAATAAAATGGGGCCAGTAACCAAATGGAACACTTCCTTAAATAATGTGGTTGGGATTGGGTCCAACATACAAGTTGAAGGTTTAGATGAGGCTAATATTTTTGATCATTCTGAAAGCTCGACTGAATCAAAAACTGTCCAAACACAAATGAGGTTCTACAGTTCTCTGCGATGCTGCCTCACCTACTGAGAAAGAAGTAATCATGTTTGGGAGGATGAAAATGATTTTATTTTTAATAGAATACATTTTATTTATGAAGAAACCCATAAAGTCATCACTACTAATCTTAAAGAGAAGTTGTCTAGGATTACTTGGAGTGATGCGTACAATTGATGTCCACAACGTAAAAACTTATTCCTTCAACTATTGTTTAATTATCTCAGCCTTATTAGGTAGGTAATCATAAACATTAACTGAGACTGAACAATTTGGCTATTGATATTCCTGGAATCCACCAGGTGGTGCCCCTACACTTGGTAATTTTAATATAAAATTATTAATCTTATTAATAATTGCCCTAAGCAATTATTCATAGCCAAATCCTACCTATCTGTGGCACAACAGCGGGTACCCGCATAAAGTCTTTACATCAAAAAGTTGGGAAAATAAATTTCACTGGTCTGGGAGGACTTTTCTTTAATGCGGGCGGGTTGCGAGTGAGAAAATATTGTTTTTAATGTTTTGTTTCAGACTCCCAAAGAGGATTGTGTTAAAGGGGGGGCATATAAAATCGACTTTTTTAAGCTTTTCATCACATTATGTCATTCCCTCCTTTAAAATATGCCTAGTGTTTCTTTCGGTAATTTATGTATTTTTGAGTAATCATCGGAAACTCTCAGTCGCCATTTTGAGCGCTGAACGCCTGACTCCTCCCAAGAAGATTTGCTTCATTTGTGCCGGCCATTTCACAGAAGATTGCTTCCAGAACAAATGTTAATTTGACAGTGGATAAGCAGTTTGCTTATTGCTGTGGAGTTGGAGTCGAAGATGCCATCATCCACCTGCTTAAACCAACCCACTGTCATCTGGACAAAGCAGGCAGCACTGTGAGGATCATGTTCTTTGATTTCTCCAGTGCATTTAACACTATTCAGCCTGATTTGCTTTGTCAGAAACTTGTGAAGACACAGGTGGAGCCCTCAACAATCGCCTGGATCAATGACTACCTGACAAACACACCACAGTTTGTGAAACTGAATAATTGTGTGTCAAACCAGGTGGTCAGCAGCACAGGAGCACCACAGGGGACTGTAGTCTCACAATTCCTTTTCACTCTGTACACCTCAGACTTCCAGTACAAATCAGAGACCTGTCATCTGCAGAAATACTCAGATGACTCTGCAATTGTCGGGGGCATCAGAGATGGACAAGAAGCTGAATACAGAGAGCTGGTGGACCGCTTTGTGACATGGTGTGGAAACAATCGTCTTACTTTGAATGTGAATAAAACAAAGGAGATGATTGTAGATTTCAAAATAAACAGGAATAAGTCAAACACTGTTTCCATCATGGGAGAAGAAGTGGAGGTGGTTGAGGAGTATAAATACCTCGGAGTTCACCTGGACAACAGACTGGACTGGAGGCGCAACAGTGAAACTGTCTACAAGAAGGGACAGAGCAGACTGGACTTCTTGAGGAAGCTTAGGTCCTTCAAGGTTTTCAGCAAGATGCTGCAGATCTTCTACAAGTCTGTTGTGGAGAGTGTAATCTCTTCAGCCTTCATCTGTTGGGGTAGCAGCATCAGAGCCAGGGATTTAAAAAGGCTAAACAACCTTATAAAGAAGGCTGGTTCTGTTCTTGGGACAACTGTGGAACATCTGGAGATGATGATGCAAAGAAGGATTCTTCATAAAATCAAAAACATTATGGAGAACCCTGAGCATCCTCTTCATGAGACTGTCTTACAACAACAGAGTGTCTTCAGTAGGGCTGTAAAGTCCTAGTCGACTGGTCGACTTATTGGTCGATGCGTTCTGAGTCGACCAAAATTCTGATTGGTCGATTTTATGACGTATACATTTTTGAAATTTGATTGGATAAGAGACATTCCATGAGAGCTGATCGGTACTGATGTTAGAGTAAGCTACAACAGCGCTGCCTCTCGTGTGATATTGCTTTAACAGTCTACAGGGAGATCGAAGAACATCCACGTTATTCAACGTGCAGTGGCCTAAGTGCTTAATTTGTAAATCATTAGGTGCCGGAACGCCTTAAGTACATGACAGCGCAGGCATGACCAGAGACGTGCACAGGTCCCGGAACGCAGTAAATGGTAGCGGAAAAAATACGTGTAAAAACATAATGTGGGCCTTACAGGCCTGAATGTTTTAAATATTGTAATGTTCTCCGATAGATGCAGACAATGGTTGTAATCGAATGCTTTAATGCTGACTGCTGTTGGCCGCAATCACGCCACACAAAACGGTAATCAAAAGAAGTCTCACATAAACCGGTTGTCTGTCTAGCTCCATTTACAGACACACACCAGTTCCCTGGCACTCGACTGCGCACTCCACTGCGCGCAGCCTGCAGAACAGTGCCCCACCCCCCTGAACAGTGCAACAACACTAACGCATAATCATGGCATAAACCATTACATATATAAATCTGAGCTTACAAAAAATAAAACACACATTCCACAGCATTACAATCTTGGGATTTGCTCTATGATTGCCTATGCATATTTATTTAATAAATGTAAAATATTTTACACATGAGAGGGGTGCCGGATCGGCCAAAATAGGTCCCAGAACGCGGGTAGGTCAGAATCAACAGGTTGGGGATCCTGTTCCAGCAGGATCCGGCTCAAATTAAGCCCTGTGTGGCTTGCTGAATATTTTGTTTAGCGTTTACAGTGAGTACTCTACCATGTCAAAGACATCGGCAGTGTGGCAGAATTTGGTTGATTACATCCCTATTTATTTTGTTTCATTTTATTCCTAATAATATATATGGAACATATGGTTCCCTTTTATTATTGTGCAGATTTATTTCTATTTACTGGATTTGGTCGGGTTTTAAATATTTGTTATTTTATTACTTAATGCGCAATTGCGCCGTGCCCACAGTCTTTGTTTTGAGCCCAATGCACAGCTTTATTCCGTTTGTACTTGTCTTGATCTAGCATGTTTAATCATTGTCCCTGAATTGCCTTGCCGTTTAGTGCATCATGGCATATTATATTGCACGTAGATGCACGTAATGCAAAATGCTGTCAGATGCCGACAATGCACGCTGTCACATATTTAATAAAAGCTTTGCTTGCAAAGGCGGGAACACAAGTAATTTGGCCAAACACCTTGCCAAAATACACCAACTACAAACCGAAAGATGCACGGTGTTTGACCGCCTGAGTGCTGCAGCAACAACGACCCCTGAATCAGATAAAACAGGTATGTATGTTTGTATGCAAAGCAAACATGTGAAGCATGGACATAAGTTTGCCATTTCATTCTTACAATTAATAAATGCTGGATATTTTGAACAGCTTCCTTCTCATCCAAGTTTTAAAAAAATTCTTAAACTACAGTTAACCTGCTATTTTATTCTTAAAATTAATAAATGCTGGATATTTATATTTATAACAGCTCCCTTCTTATCTTAGTAAAAATATTTTTTTCTTAAACTACAGTTCATTATTTGTGTTTTTCCCCTTTTTGTTTTAGTCTTTAAAAAAAAAGTACCATTAAGGATACCGATAAAGTACCGGATCGATAAATAGTAGTAGTATCGATAAATCCTTAACGATACCCATCCCTACTCAAGAGTATTAAACACCGGTAAGTGGTAAAGCTCTGTTTCAGCTTGTTAGAACAGCGTAGCTTAGGTTAATTCAGAGTTAAATCTGTGCACTGTAGCTCGTGTTTATTATTCAGTCCCTCCAGACATTTACGATGTTGCATATCATGTACACTCCCTGTTTCTTATGTGAGAGGGATCGAGAATAAAACATGTTACATTTTCATTTTGCCAATGTAGGTGCTATGGGGTACAATTTCCTCATTCCAGTCATGAAAATCCATCACCTCTTGGCGAAATTCGCAGTTTTGAATCCAAAATGGGTCACCTACGTAATCCGTGTATGTCCGATGAGAAAATGATCAGCTGTAAATAGTGACGCACAGACAGCAGCAGCGAGCAGCAAGTTATAACAAAAGAAAATCACACGAAGAAGATGCTGCTGTACGGTAATGCTTCGTGCCTATGTGGAGAATGTTGTGATGACGTTAAAGAGTAACTAAACCCCAAAACAACTTTTTTTTTTTTGCTTCTAAACTGTATAAATGGTTATTTACCAATGCAGTCTTTCAGTTTCTGGGGATTTTTTTACATTTTGGTGTAAATTTGTAAAATTCTACACTTTTTGGTCTTAAAAACGTCTTAGTTCTGCCCCCTTAGGGTTGAACGGTGGCTACTGCATCTGAATTTTGTGATTGGTGGAGAGCGGTACATCTCTACGTCACAGGCATTGACTGTGTCACACCAGCCATGGTCTCACAAACACGCCCCGAGGGTTTGGGTATATAACTATCATACATACCTCCCCCCGTGGAGAGTTTGGAGTTGGATTGCGTTTTTCAGGTTACCATTATTATCACATTAGCACTTAGTTGGCATAGCTAACATACTTTTTTGAACGTTAGCCTATGTTAGCATTACCATTCAGAGACCGGACCCATCCTGTCTCTCTCTCCCTCAGCAGCAGCAGACTCAGCGCCCCGAGCCAGCGGCTCTAATTGATACGGCTCGCGGCCGATGGGCTCCATAAAGCCTCCCTCTACTCCTCTATCTCCGGTGACGACGGAGGAGATCCCCTGGTTCAGGGCACCGAGCCAGCGCCGCCCGAGCTCGGGGCTGCTGAGGCAGAGGGAGACGGGAGGAGTCCGGTCTTTGAGTGTTAATGCTAACATAGGCTAACGTTCAAAACAGATGAATGTTGATCAGATCGATCAGTCGCAAAACTGCCAACGCCGCTTTGGTCACTGTCCATGTTTCAATGTCACATTAAGCGAGCTGTCATTGTCCTCTGGAACACGCCCCCACGTTCCCCCCTCCACTTTTCCTCAACACATGGCCATACCCCTCCGTGCCTCCTGGCACCGCCCACTTTTGAGAATTTTTGAAATGTTATCTGGGGGCGGGGTTATGATTTTTCATGGGGTTCAGTTACACTTTAAAGACAGCGTGCCGAAGGGGGAGTGTCCAAGGCTCTTAAAGAGACATACACCTAATTTCAAGGCATTTTGTTAGGACATGTGAGTGCAAATTTCAAAAGGTAGGTTATATTATTTACTGAATTTACGGATTGATTTACGGTAATATTATGGCTGTATTGTGCCATAGAATTGTTCTGTCTGCCTGAGAAAAACGTGCCAACCCCTTTTTAAAATATTGTGATACGTCTGGAGAACATGCCAGAATATTCCCCTAACGTTGCGCTGACAGCGGAATATTGTCGCTATCTAGGCATCCAGTGCTGCCAGAGAGATTTTACTGCGGCGGGATTTGCGACTTAGGAAAGTAGAACACCGTTAAACCCAGGGACTATGGACAATTTCAGTTTCTGCCCAGTGATCTCAGCTTCAAATAAATTTCAGAAAAGTCTCTCTGGCAGCACAGGATGCCTAGATAGCGAGAACATTCGGCTGTCAACGCAAAGCTGAAAGAATACTCTGGCATGCTCTCTCCACAAACACATATCAACACTATCCTCTTTGGGAGTCTTAAACAAAAATATTACATATATATTTTTTCACCCGCAGTAAAGACCCATGAAATTTAATTTATGTTTTTTTCCATCTTTAAATGGGTACCTGCATCATTGCAGGACATTGCCCTGAACTTGTTTGCAGCGGACTACAAGTCTTTTAAAACCTTGACATATCCACTGCTAAGAATGCTGCAGCATCTGCACTGAAAAAAACATGTCTGTATAAGAAAGTGGAATGGAGTGATTTAGATAATAGTCCATTCAGACACTGATTAAGTTGAAATTGTGCTGGTAGCACAAGTAGATGTTAGAACTGGTAAGAAATTCCACATCAGGTTTTTAAAAGTGTTGGGCCCAAAACTGTTAATCATATAATTGCTGGGGACATGTCACCGGCTAAAATGACATCTATGGTAGTAAGAGAGAATTTGTCTGTTTGTCGATGTACATCATCTAATCTTAATGTGGAAGGTTTTTTAGGGAATGTGAAAACTCCATTATAGCGCTGTCTCGTTCTGCGAGCGTAAACCAGGTTACGCTGCTTCGACGCAGAACAGAATTTGTCTGACGTCACGTGAAAAGGGCCCATTGCACTTATTGGTGCATTAATTGTGATGAGTATTAAGATAAATACTGCAGTGACACTCCTGCATATTGCTGCACAATGGATGCGCTGGCACTCATTGAAGATAAGCCACTGGCCGCATCAGGATGGGGGGGGTTCGATGTAGATTCCCTAAAGCAGTCCTATTAGATCTATGAGCTGAACTGGGCCAGCTGTTAGATCTACCGACCCGGTGGAATCGTGCATCCCCCAACAGCATATTTTGGCTGTAGCATGCCGTCTCTCTCCTTGCCTCCACCTTCTTTTTTATGTCAGGCTGTTTCATCAACCCTGAGCCACTCGTAGCTCTTAGATTTATTTGTGACCCCCAATAATATTTTTGCGCAAATAAAACTTTTTTAATAGTAGACTTAAAACACATCTTTTCTGTCTGGCTTTAAATATCTAGTAGTGCTGATACTTATTACATTCTGCTGTAATTTAGTTTTAATTTATTTTATTTGCTATTATTCCAATGTTGCTACAACAAATAATCATATAATTCAAACTTTATATATATTGTTCTTATTTGTTTAATCGCTTGTACTACTGCTTTTACTTTTTTTATTTTAATTGTTTTACTCTCGTCTTGTTACACTTTCTTATTGCTAAGTATATTTTTGTCTTTTGTGAAGAACTTTAGTCACCTTTTGGCTGAATAAAGCTCAATGCAGATAAACGTTGAAAGATTAATTGAAATAAAATACTTCCTTCACGTCACCCATAAACAACTCTATTTCAGTCTAGGTGCTTCCTCTGCCTCTTGGTTACCACGGTTACCTGTAAAACGCCCCATATCAGCCAGCTTACATCTATGCAGAATATTCACCAGGCACTTTGCATTGAACGTTTATAGCAGAAAGTGGGTGGGATATGATCCAAAATCACCTGAGCTAATTTCTAGGGAGAGTGGCATTTATAAAGCAGGAATTGCATGCAGCTGTGCTCCAAGTTTGGTAGATCTAAAACTCACTAGGTGTAAGTAAAAAAATTTTTTTGCTGATCTTAAGTACGGGTTTAGTAAGGATTCGACACAAACTTTTATAAATAAGACCCCTGGTCTTTCTCTCTGTCTCCTCAGGCCTTCATGTTGTCCTGGAAAGCAAAACCTTACTTCCTACAGAGCTCCAGTGAAAATGAAACCTGTACAGTCTCTTTCTGATTGCACTTATAATTAACTTTTATGCATTTTTCTATTGACATCCACATAGTAACATGAATCTGACAACATCAGAGAGCAACAAAGAATTAGAATTATCAGTTATATGTGGATAACACCAAAGGGCTTATAGGCATTTTATTAATGTGGTATTTGGAGTAAAGTTGGTCATTTTGTCACATCCAGGGAATTTTTACATTGCATAAGAATGATTCTTTTTTTAATCCCCTTTTCAGTTACTACTTTTTTATTCAGACAAGACGAGGCGTGTGGCCTCCATTACTACTCCTTTTTCTCAGGATGGGGGATTGTATTAAAGTAAACAATAGATATAAGCCACTGGTATTTGAATACTTTTTTTAATGAAGTAGTTAACTGTAATGACTTTTGCTGTGAACTGGCAGTATACACCTAAAGAGAACTGTGAAGAGGAATGCGGTTGGACTGCTAGGAAACTAAACCGATCAGTATTACCAGAGAAACATTAAAATGCACTGCAGTTATAATAATGCCACTATTTACAATTGGATGTTAAATAATTATGTTCAGGTAGGCAGGTACTAATACCACCCAACACTAGAAGACATAATGGTACATACCACCCATCCGAATGATATTCCGTTATGGTGTGTGATCAAGGTTTAGTAGATCTCTTGGGTAAATGTTTAACTACAGCAACCCTAAAAGCTTGTTGTACATATCTATTCACAGAGGATATATTCTCTAAGGAATGATTACATATGCAACACCAAAGCGTGACTGAACCCCATTGAACGCAGGCATTGCACAGGTGTGGCCTCAACCCCCTCCTCTACTCTCTCTCCCTTATTACTGTTACCTCATCCACATTATCCTAATCACTTCAACTCATTATATTTATATAGTACCAAAATGCAGCACTTGTCATCCTACAGCCCTTTTATGGCCCATTTCCACTAGCACCTTTACAGCAGGCTCCAACTCTACTATACACAGTTAGGGTGGCTTTCCATTGCAGTTAAGTAACAGCTCTAGTGGGTGGGGATGCCATATAATTGGGCAGTCAGAGTCCAAAAAGTAGCTCAAGGTGATCTGTACGTAACACAACAATGGAGGACAGGGAAGCTGACAGACTGAACATTCTGCTCAGTCTGTCATTGTCCTTAAAAACGCCAAATACACTTAGTCGCTGTTGGAGTTTTCACAAATGGCGAGTCGGATCATTGTAAGAGAGTTGCTGTTGTGACACAACAAACCCTCCTCATGCTTAGAACCCCGATGAAGTAGGTTCTAAAAAAGGGGCTGGTACCACGTAGCAGTTACTAGTAGACAAATGGGTGCTAGTGGAAAAAGGCCATTACGGAATAAATGGGTCCAGTTTGTATCCAGTAACATGAGTCCAAATAAACTTCTAAAACCACTGTCATATTTGCAGGCTGCACTACAGCATGGGAAAGCAATTTTATTTGTATAGCACACTTTCAACAAGGTAATTCAAGGTGCTTTACATGATTAAGGGGTAAAATAAAAATAGCAGTAAAACACAAAGTATATAAAGTAAAAACAGCAATAAAGCAAGAAGCATACACAGATACATCAAGGCATTACAAAGCATATAATGTAAAAACAGCTATAAAGCAAGAAGCATACACAAAGCATGATACATCAAAGTATTACTCAAAGGCAGCTCTAAACAGATGCGTTTTTAGTTGTGATTTAAAAGAAACTGTTTCAGCAGGTTTGCAGTTTTCTGGAAGTTTTTTTCCAGATTAGAGTAGCATAGAAACTGAAAGCTGCTTCTCTGTGTTTGGTTCTAATTCTAGGGATGTTGAGTAGACTGAAATTGGAGGACCTGAATGTAAGACTGATAAAGGACAACAGGTATACAGATAAAAGAGAGGAGGTCCATCATCTGACAAACTAGTGTTCACACATTACCTGGAGTTGTACATCTGGAAAGCTAACCCTGGATCAAAAACGGCCAGTGAAAGTTCTGATATTCATTGAACTTGGCTAAATGCAACAAGCATTTTCAAAGAAAGTGACTCAGATCTTGTTGCTGCTGAGACTAGATAAGAATTTTTTCCTAGTCTAAGAAACCAAAAAACCATTCATCCAAAAATTTAAGGAATTGTGCCTTTCTTTTGATTTTTTTTTTCATATCTTTCCTTAAAAAATCTGATTTCTTTTATTTGCTTCATTAAAATATTGTGAATTTAGTTTATTGTTAAGCAAGTGAAAATAAAAATTTCACTATAATACTTTGTCTTTTTTCTAAACAAAAAAGAAAAAAGTTGAGGCCCGCAAGTATGTAGACACGAGGATTTTGACCCACTTTTTTGGCCATAACCTGGACATCAGTGTGCTAAACTGTGCTTTGCTTCTCTCAAAACAGTACCAAAAACTCTGTTCGAAAATAAAATGTTTGCCCTATTGCGTTACAGAGATTTGTTTTATAAAAGAACTGTGCCTCCTACTAGTAGAATAATATGCAAACTGCAATGTTTGAGAGGAAAATTCTTTGAATATTTCTTTTAATAAAGAGTCGCAGATCTGATAAATACACGGCTCAAAAAAATAAAGGGAACACTTAACACAATGTAACTCCAAGTCAATCACACTTCTGTGAAATTAAACTGTCCACTTAGGAAGCAACATTGATTAACAATCGATTTCACATGCTGTTGTGTAAATGGTATAGACAACAGGTGCAAAGTATAGGCAATTAGCAAGACACTCTCAATAAGAGTGGTTCTGCAGGTGGTGACCACAGACCGCTTCTCAGTTCCTATGCTGTCTGGCTGGTGTTTTGGTCACTTTTGAATGCTGGTGGTGCTTTCACTCTAGTGGTAGCATGAGACGGAGTCTACAATCCACACAAGTGGCTCAGGTTGTGCAGCTCATCCAGGACGGCACATCAATGCGAGCTGTGGGAAGAAGGTTTGCTGTGTCTGTCAGCGTAGTGTCCAGAGCATGGAGGCGCTACCAGGAGACAGACCAGGACATCAGGAGATGTGGAGGAGTCTACAGGAGGGCAAAAATCCAGCAGCAAAACCGCTACCTCTGCCCTTTGTGCAAGGAGGAACAGGAGAAGCACTGCCAGAGCATCTCAAAATGACCTCCAGCAGGCCACAAATGTGCACGTGTCTGCTCAAACGCTCAGAAACAGACTCCTTGAGGGTGGTATGAGGGCCCAACATCCACAGGTGGGGGTTGTGCTTACAGCCCAACACCATGCAGGGCGTTTGGCATTTGCCACAGAACACAAAGACTGGCAAATTGGCCGCTGGTGCCAAGTGTTCTTCACAGATGAAAGCAGGTTCACACTGAGCCTGCTGCCTGCAACATCCTCCAGCATGACCTGTTTGGCAATGGTTCAGTAATGGTGTGGGGTGGCATTTCTTTGGGGGGCCGCACAGCCCTCCATGTGTTCGCCAGAGGTAGCCTGACTCCCATTAGGTACCGAGATGAGATCCTCAGACCCCTTGTGAGACCATATGCTTGTGCGGTTGGCCCCGGGTTCCTCCTAATGCAAGACAATGCTAGGCCTCATGTGGCTGGAGTATCCTGCAAGAAGAAGGCATTGATACTGTGGACTGGCCCTCTCGCTCCCCAGACCTGAATCCAATTAAGCACATCATGTCTTGGACCACAGACTGTTCAGGAGTTGGCGGATGCTTTAGTCCAGGTCTGGGAGGAGATCCCTCTGGAGAATATCCGCCACCTCATCAGGAGCATGCCTAGGTGTTGTAGGGAGGTCATACAGGCACATGGAGGTTACACCCACTACTGAGCCTCATTTTGACTTGTTTTAAGGACATTACATCAAAGTTAGATCATCCTGTAGTGTATTTTTCCACTTTAATTTTTAGTGTGACTCTAAATCCAGACATGGGTTGATAAATTTGATTTCCATTAATAATTTTTGTGTGAATGTGCTGTCAGCCCATTCAACTATGTAAAGAACAAAGTATTTAGTAAGAATATTTCATTCATTCAGATCTAGCATGTTATTTAATGTTCCCTTTATTTTTTGAGCCATGTATATATCTCTAAGTCAATAGTAGAATGTACATGGGACTTTGTGTAAATTATATTGTTTCTCTAAGAGACCAAGTCTGTGACATTCCTCAAACTCTTGTCATGTGGCTATTGCTGCGTGAGGCGCTTTTAGAAGTCTAGAGTATAACTGTTGATTATTGACTATATACCATACTGTATATCAAAGCAAGATCAATAATAGGGATGGGTATCGTTAAGGATTTAGCGATACTACTACTCTTAACGATACTCCATATCGATCCGGTACTTTATCGGTATCCTTATCTGTACTTTTTTTTTTTTTTTTTTGAAAGACTAAAACAAAAGGAGAAAAACACAAATAATTAACTGTAGTTTAAGAATTTTTTTTTTTTACTTAGACAAGAAGGAAGCTGTTGTTCAAAAATATCCAGCATTTATTAATTTTAAGAATAAAATGGCAAACTTATGTCCATGCTTCACGTGTTTGCTTTGCATACAAACATACATACCTGTTTTATCTGATTCAGGGGTCGTTGTCGCTGCAGCACTAAGGCGGTCAAACACCGTGCATCTTTTGGTTTGTAGTTGGAGTATTTTGGCAAGGTGTTTGGTCAAATTACTTGTGTTCCCGCCTTTGCAAGCAAAGCTTTTATTAAATATGTGACAGCGTGCATTGTCGGCATCTATTTTCGTAAAATGAAGCCAAATGTTTGATCTTTTCGTTCGCTCTGCCATCGTATCTGTAAGGCGAACACACACGTGAACATGCAGCAGTTGCCACACCTTCCCCGCGGCGTTTGTGCTTGTTAAGGAGGAGGGGCTGCAATACAGTGTTTTTGTTGTGTTTTATATCTCCCGCAAAACATGAATACGACCTTAATTTTACCGTTAAGAGGACCGATAAGGCTGAAGCTTATCGGACCGGGTGGACCATCAGAATCCGCCCCGAGGCCAATTTAATACCGGGTTTCGGTACACATCCCTAATCAATAAAGCACTACGTTTGGCTACACCAACCCTCAGTGTTAAAAATGCTGTTCATGTATGTGTTAAGGTTGCTTTACAGAGAATTCTAGACTGATCACCACATTTGGTCGCCTTTTGGCTTAGTAAAGCTCTATATAGATAAACGTTGATTGATTGAAATAAAAGGGTTGTCCGTGCCTCCACGTTGCGCTTCCTCCGCCTCGGTTGCCATGGTTATGCGTGAAACTCCCCATATCTGCCAGCGTATGTCTATGCAGAATTTTCACTAGGCCCTTTGCATTGACCGTTTATAACAGAAGGTGGGTGTATAGTGGGTGGGATATGATCCAAAATTACCTGGGCACATTTCTAGGGAGTGGGGTTTATAAAGTGGAAATTGCATGCAGCTGTGTGTACCTTAAGTTTGATAGATGTCTTCTCAAACCCCCAGACGGTCGTGGCAGATGGCCGCTCCTACTGAGCCTGGTTCTGTTGGAGGTTTCTTCCTGTTAAAGGGGAGTTTTTCCTCTCCACCGTCGCTACATGCTTGCTCAGTATGAGGGATTGCTGAAGGATTGCTGTGGTTGGAAAGTCTGCATCAACGGGGCCCAACCTCACGCCAATGACTGACGCAATCTGCTGGGATTCCTTAAATAGGAAACTTTGTAACTGATTGGAATGTTTGTATAAATGTATTGAAATTACTTCTTGTTAAGTGCCTCAAGATGACATCTGTTGTGAATTGGCGCTATATAAATAAACTGAATTGAATTGAATAGATCTGAAACTTACTAGGCGTAAGTAAACTTTTTTTTTTTTGCTGAGCTTGAGTATGGTTTTAGTAAGGATTCTACGCAAAGTTTTATGAATGAGACCCGTGGTCTTTAAGGTTGAGATATCCTTTGGAATGTATCAAATCAAACTTTATAAAGCGCGTTTCATACAACAATTGCAACTCAAAGTCCTTAACAGAATTAAAACGACCCCACAAAAACCACGTTCTAATCCATCCCCCACATAATTAAGTTATACCCCCTTCCCCCGGAACCAACCTTCCTGCACGCACAGATTTAAGAGCAGCAATTAAAAGGACATTGGGCTGAGTACAGATGAGCCAGGTTAGGAAAATCCTAGAGGGGCCTAGAGGAGGCAAGGTCGAGACCCCCACCTCCACCTAAGCGCCACCTGGAGAGCACCCAGGCAGCTACAGCCGACCACCACTCACGAGGCAGAGGGTTCCCATAGAGGAAACACTGGAAGGAAGATTAAGATAACAAGATAAAATATAAAAATAAACAGTGGATAATAAAAGATTAAATGGTAAAACAATGATAAAATTAATTAAAACATGTAGAGCAATTAAACAGATTATAATAAATAATAATCAGTTAAAAGCTAGGCTAAAAAGGTGAGTCTTGAGCCTGCTCTTAAAAACATGAACGCTCTCTGCGGCCTTGAGGTTCTTCAGCAGCTTCTTCCAGAGGTGAGCGCCATAATAGAAATACGTCTCACCATGAGTGTGTGTCCTGACTTTGGAGATGACAAGGAGACTGCTGCCAGAGGAGCGCAGAGACCGCCAAGGTTCATATGGTAAAAGCAGTTCTGAAAGATAAGAAGGCCCAAGACACTTAAAAACCATTAAAAGAACCTTAAAATGTTGTAGATGTTGTAAGCTGGATATACTTTTTTTTTTTCGGGAAGACTAGAAAGCAGGGCATTAAAGTAGTCGATTCTACTTATGATAAAAGCATGCATCAGTGTTAGCCCGAGAGAGAATGGGACGGACCCTGGCATTGTTCTTTAGATGATAAAAACCTATTATGGATATTTTTTATTGTGAGGGATAAAAGTCAGCTCGGAGTCAAAAATCACGCCCAGGTTCTTCACTTGTAAAGAAGGATTAAATGACAGTGATCGTAGTTTTGATAAAAGTTTCTCTCTGAGCCTCAGGACCGATGACTAAAACTTCAGTTTGTCCTGGTTGAGCTGGAGAAAGTTTCCTGCCATCCAGGATTTGATGTCTAAAATGCAGTTAAAAAGTGCACCCATTGGCCGTGTCTCATCAGGAGACATGGAGATGTATAACTGTATCATCAGCATAACTGTGAAAGTTAACTCCATGTCTTCCAATGACAGTGCCTGGTGGGAGCATATAAAGGTTGAAAAGCACTGGGCCGAAAATTGAACCCTGGGGCACACCACATGTAATCTTGTGGACCTTAGAGGAGCAGATATCTAAACTTACCATAAAAGTCCTGTCTGTGAGATAGGATGTGAACCATTTGTGAACAGCACCAGAGACACCAATTTGTTTTAAACGGGTTAAAAGAATAGTGTGGTCTACTGTATCAAAGGCAGCGCTTAGATCCAGTAGAATCAACAATGTCATTTTCTAAGCATCATAGTTTAATCTGAAATCATTTAAAATCTTCAGAAGGGCTGTCTCTGTGCTGTGGTTCACCCTAAAACCAGACTGAAATTTCCCCAGGACATTGTGTTCATTAATAAAATCATTAAGTTGAATTAAAACAAGCTTTACTAAAATTTTGCTTAAAATGGTAAGTTAGATACCGGTAGAAAGTTATTAAAATCATTGAAATCTAAATTGCTCTTCTTCAGCAGGGACCTCACCACCGCCCCTTTAAAGGTGGCAGGAAAGACCGGTGTGGTAGACACCGGGCATGGGCGTGGGCATGCCAAACTCATTGCCAGCATGCGGGTGCCATGTCCGTTGAGATGCAGCCCATCTGCCCCAGAAATTTTTTTAATTGTCAATAAAACCAATATTGTGAGTCACGGTGGCAGAGGAAAGCCAAGTGTTCAGAGATAAGTCTGCTCAAACGACCAATTCCTCTGCCAAAGGTGGGAGTGGGGCAGAGATAAAAACAGACACGTACATTTTTTTTAAAGAATAAAAAGGTGGATAAAATCACGCTTCAGGAGCTCCGACTACTGCTTATGAATATCATTGGTACCAGCGTGAATCACAACTTTACTCACAGCTGTGTGGAGTAGAATGACGTCTTGTGTTCTTTCCTCCAATGTCCATCATGGTGGCTCCAGGGAAAGGGAGAGTAAGGGCTCCTCTCATGCTTATGTTCCTGATGATGGAGTCCCCAATAATGAGTGTGGTGGAAGGCTGTATTCTGTTGACTCTGGCCAGAGGATCTTTTACCATCTCGCACTTGATTTATATCGGGCAGAGAACCATCCCCAGGACTGCAGTGATGTGCGTTTGGTGATGAGGGCTCGTTTCGTGGGTTGGGATATGACTTTGAAACCTACATTTCAGTCTACTGTGTATCATCTGACCACATTTCTGGGTACCAAGTTGGTGTCAATGCGTTAGCCTGTGAAAGTGGAAATTAGCCAGTAGTATTAGTGTTAATCCTGTCAGACTAATTTGTTCACTGTTGCCCCTATACCCCTATGATGTGTTTTTCATAAATATAGGTTATATGAAATACTATAGAACTTGCCTTACAGCCTTGTGACTAGCTGCTCTGTCCTATTTCTGCTACCACTCCCTGACCAGGAAATTGAGTCTGGAATGTGTTAGACTTTGGAAATGGAGACGGGGGTTATGCTCAGGGATTCCCTTCCCCAGTGTAGACTCTATAGAGGGTGTTGGTGGGTCAAACACTAGCTGAGGTGAAAGCTGAAAATGTTGTGGAGATTCAGAGGTGTCTTTGAGATGAAATGTGTTTTTGAACATGTTAGGTAAATGTAAATCATAGAAATGTATGCACCTCTTATATTAAATATAGGTTTCTGTCCTGAGTAGAAGCCACTCTGGCAAGTTGGACTCTCTTTAAGTTTAAACTGCTGAAGGTTTTTCTAATTGAGCAGACATGGAAACTCTACACTGTTATAGCTGTGCTTTGTAAGCTCATAGTAGCTTCACACTTCTCTGTATAATCATGTTTTGTCACAGGTTAAAGGAAGTGATCTTGCTTAGTCTCATTCTTTCTTCTCTTCCTGCTTGTGTTAGTCTGTCAGCATATTCACCAATATCAGCTTGCCCCCAAAAACCCCACCCTGTTCTGTTGGCTTTTGTTTCTCCACATTTCCGTGTTCTCCCATCAGCTCCTGTAAGTCAGATTCATGTTCAGTCTAATTTCATACTGCCAATTTGATCCAGCTGTATAAAAAAACCCAGCCGATTTAGTCACTATTAAAAAGAAAAACATTTTAAAATACTGCTCGCGTTAAATATTCAAATTTTTATCCATGCCACTCTGAGTATGTGCAGGGCGGCTGTCCCAAGTGGAGAGAAAAAGCTCCATATTAAAAAGCAAAAATTTCAGTTTTCAGTATTGCTGGCCATCTGTTTCTGGTGACCGGGGGTTAAGAGGTCAAGAGGCACAATCACTGAATCTTTCCTTTCTGGACAACTCCAAGATAAAATATACTTTGAGACTAGAAATATATCGTTTCATATCAAAAGGTGACTGACTTTATTAGCCCTTTGCACAGCCTACAGTTCCACAGCATCTCTGCTCTGTCCTAATTAAATAGTAATAATGAGCTTTGTCTGCATAATGTAGGATTTCTTTTTTGTCCTTTAGAAAAAGGCTGGCCCATGCTGTCATAAATGAACATCATATTAAATATTTATTATAAAGAATAATAGGTGTTAAATATTGTATCTGTATTTGTTGTAAGAAACACCCAGTAAAGCTGAAATGCAGCCCAACATTAGCGTACATAAACTAACAGATGAGTTCTTCAAGGTTTAGGTGTCATGTTATTGTTGCTGTTGAAGGGGTTTCCTTTAGCTTTCTCTGATGTGTGTGTGGGGGGGGGGGGTGTTCCTGTGTGGACAAAGGATATGACAGAACTGGAGTGATTATGCTCCCTGGAAGCTTGAACAAAAAACTGAAAAGCTGTAAGAGAACCACCATGGGATCAGTCTGATACTATGTTTAGTATGGAAATTTTTTACCATGACTCTTGAAGGCCTTTTAATAATAATAAAAAAAAAACGTTTGTTTAATCTAGGTACAAGTTCTTCTTTTTGTCACATTAAGTTTGATTTGTTTTAAAGCAGAACATTTGGTGAACTTTGTTTTTTTCTCTGCTTTAATAGGTCTTTGCTATCTTTGCATTTGCCACCACTGGAGGTTACTCTGGAACAACACACATATCTGTCAAATGTCCACCATTACAAGAGGTTGATGTCTCAGCTGTGTTTGGCTACCCATTCAGGTACTGTAAAGAGCTAGTGTTTCCTATAATAATGTAATTATCACCAACACTACGGCCAGCATTTACACGTGGTAAACTAAAAAGAAAAGCATATTCTTGCTGGATCCTAGGTTGACATAGACCTGCTTATTGTGATCAGAAAATTAGACAACTTGTCTCCTGTTATGTGAAAGTTGGTGTTTAAGGCTTCAGGATTATAAAATCATATTGTGAGTAACTGTGCAAGGCAAGGCAATTTTATTTGTATAGCACACTTTCAACAGCAGGGTAATTCAAGGTGCTTTACATGATTTGGTTATTAAAAAAAAAAAACATAAAAGAAACACCTTACACATGATACACAATAAAGCAAGAGAAAAAAAAAAAAAAGCAAGAGCGCATGAACACATTTCATACATATGACATCAAGCATTTACTCAAAGGCAATTCTAAACAGATGGTTTTTAGTCTCGATTTAAAGCAGTTCAGAGTTTCAGCAGCTCTACACTCGTCAGGAAGTCTGTTCCAGATAAGGGGAGCATAAAAAGTGAAAGCTGCTTCTCCATGTTTAGTTCTGAGTCTAGGGATGTTTAGTAGGCTAGAGTTGGAGGACCTGAGTGGTCTTGGTGGTTGGTACCATGACAACAGGTCTTCAACATATTTTGGGGCTAAGCAATGTAATGATTTATAAAGTAGTAAAATTATTTTAAAGTCTATTCTCTGAGCTACAGGGAGCCAGTGTAAGGACTTTAGAACTGGGGTGCTGTGCTCTACTTTCCTGGTTCTAGTGAGGACGCGAGCGGCAGCGTTCTGGATCAGCTGCAGCTGTCTGATTGACTTTTTAGGCAGACCTGTGAAGACGCTGTTGCAGTAATCAATCCGACTAAAGATAAACGCATGGATGAGTTTTTCTAGATCGTGTTGCAAAATCAGTCCTTTAATCCTAGAGATGTTCTTCAGGTGATAGAACGCTGACCTTGTTATTGCCTTTACGTGACCCTGGAGGTTCAGGTCTGAGACCATTACTACACCTAGGTTTCATCAGAATGAAGTACATGTGCATCTAAGCAAAGTGAAAAAGTTCAATATTTTCTGACATTTCAGAAAGTGCAACTCGTATATTGAAAATATTCACTACACGTAGACTGGAATATTTCAGGACTTTTATTTTTAGTAATATGGATGATTATGGATTATTGTAAAGTTTGTATTTCATTCGAAAATCAGTAAGATGTGGTGATGGCTTTAGTATGTCTAGACTTGAGAATCTTGTCATGGTGAAAGGAATCATGAAAAAAGGGCATGAGAAGATCCTAAAAGAAAACTTGAAGCAGTCAGAATTTTATGGGTCTGAGTCCAAGGGCATTGATTTGTTTTTAAAATTGCAATAACCATACAATTAAGTGTGATTTGAAATTACTGGGGACAGTTATTATTAATTAGGCTACAAGCATGGAGCAGGTGACTCAACATATTTAGAACACCTTGCATTAAAGAGATATGAGTCAATCAGTCACCTGTTGATATTGTACCCGCTTTTGAATGTATGCACAAAGCTTGCCCTAAAGCAGTGTCTTGCACAGGTCCAATTTTACCAACCCGCACCAGCCTGCACTGTTTAGATGATTTTCGAACTCGACCCGGTACTAAACATGAAAATTTTACGAGCTGTGGCCTGAACGCACAGTTTCACATCTTTCACCTGATCCATAGACGTAAATTGCACACTTGCTTGTGCATAATGTAGGCTGAGTCCGTGCTCTGCTGCCACACTGCAGAATGTAATTACAAGTGTCACTTCTATCTAAATGAGGGCTTTTCTGATCGCTTCAGTGGGAGCAAATCATGCACCTGGGATTATGAAATCAACATGCAGCCTTTACATGCTGGAAATTTTTCCAGAGCTGATCTTTGTGTTGTGATCTATTTCAAGCTGTTTGAATGCATTCACTGCTTTAAATACAAGCAAGGAAGCTTGTTGTTGGCTGTTTAAATGAATAGGCAGTTTTTATGAAGTCTTTTCAAGGTTTACATAATTGCTTTTCTCTTGTTGCTCTCCATGGAAAGAACACTAATAGAGGTAAGGACATAGAGACTTCCTTAACCTGCGGCTGTGGTCAAGGTTGTTTTAATGGTGTACTATTTTTCTTTTTACCATCAGATTGGGGGCACACACATTTAAGATTCCTTTATGTAACGACAGTCAAATCACCAGCCACCTCCAGGGCGACTTCTCCAGCTCTGCTGAGTTCTTTGTCTCTATTGGTGTGTTTGGGTTCCTGTACTGCACTGCAACTCTGATCCTCTACTTGGGCTACCAGAGTGTCTACCGTCAGACCAGTCGTGGTCCCATTGTTGTAAGTATACATCCTGGTCTCAGCTTTGAGTTTTCTCTGCACTTATTAACCTTTCCCAGCATTGGTTTCCAGTCCAATCCTGATATTTGAATGCTACTTTGTCAGTATTTTTCTAAACGATTTATTCTTGTTCTTAATGCATGTGTTGTATAAGATTTATTTGCACCACAGCCCTTTTCAGTTTAATGCTCCTTTAATGATCTGAGTTAAATCTGAATTACAGACTGTTGAGAAGGAGGACTGGGTTGCAAATAGCCCTTTGCTACAGCTGCGGTTCTCAACTCTGAAGCAATTTTGATGCCACTGTATCAGCTGTATTTTTAAAACCCATGATGCTTTACCTGAAATGTGTTGATTTCTGAACCAGCACTCTTGCATTCGAGAATGATCTCTCGTAGAGCAAACACAAATTAAGATATGTGGAAATATATCAATTTCACTGTAAATGTGACTTTATAATCACAGTGGCAGCTTCATCTTTCAAAGATTAAAGCTGCAGTCCGGAGAATATATTTACGTATCAAAGTTTTATAAATCTTTAAAATGATAGTGGGGTTCAATACTATGATAAACTGCTCGTGCTCCACAACACTTATTTTTCTTAATCCCACCTTCCTCCCGTAGACCCCTATGCATTTCACACTGAGCGCCGAATTTTTTTAGCCAATCGAATTCGAGTTTCCGCATTGTCGGCTGTCAATCAACTTGCATGCGGATCGCGCAAACATGTGAACATTGAGCCGCGCACACAGACCGCTCCGTGTCTTCCTGTTTACAGTCGCCATATTGTGAGAGAGCATCATTCATGCAGAAGTTGCTCACCTCTGAAATGTCCATAGCAAAAATACAATCAGCTGGTGCTCAATAGCGGTTGCTGCTTACTTTTTTGACTCGCTGTGTCGCCACAGGTTATGTGCGTGCACATTTGGAGAGAAGTGGCTTCTTGCTGCCCTTCTTGACACCAGGCCATGTTCCAAAAGTCTTCGCCTCACTGTGTGTGCAGATGCGCTCACACCTGCCTGCTGCCATTCCTGAGCAAGCTCTGCACTGGTGGCACTCCGATCCTGCAGCTGAATCCTCTTTAGGAGACGATCCTGGCGCTTCCTGGACTTTCTTGGACGCCCTGAAGCCTTCTTAACAAGAATTTAACCTCTTTCCTTTGAGTTCTTGATAATCCTATAAATTGTTGATTTAGGTGCAATTTTAGTAGCCACAGTATCCTTGCCTGTGAAGCCATTTTTATGCAACGCAATGATGGCTGCACGCGTTTCTTTGCAGGTCACCATGGTTAACAATGGAAGAACAATGATTTCAAGCATCACCCTCCTTTTAACATGTCAAATCTGCCATTCTAACCCAATCAGCCTGACATAATGATCTCCAGCCTTGTGCTCGTCAACATTCTCACCTAGTTAACAAGACGATTACTGAAATGATCTCAGCAGGTACTTTAATGACAGCAATGAAATGCAGTGGAATTTTCATGGCAAAGAAGGACTATGCAATTAATCTCATCACTTTTCATAACATTCTGGAGTATATGCAAATTGCTATTATAAAAACTTAAGCAGTAACTTTTCCAATTTCCACTATTTATGTAATTCTCAAATCTTTTGGCCACGACTGTATACTAGCATATTTAGCTGGTTTCTCTACCCTACTGCTGCAGACCGACACATTTATTTTAACACACTATTTAATTAAAATTAGTTCATTTAAGTAGTGCCAATTCACAACCAATGTTCAATCAGTAAAACTTTATTTATAAAGCACTTTTCATACAAAAAAAATGCAGTTCAAAGTGCTTTACAGATTAAAATGACCCCACATAACCCACATTCCCATTCCTTCCCCACAATTATAAAAACGAAATGACAGTTATTACCCCTTCCCAAACCCATTTCCCTGGCACACATCCACACACATACACACAAAGACATCTTCCCAAAACGTGTAAGATCATTGGTAGACACTAGGCTGAGCTCAGATGAGTCAGGTACGAATTATGGAAAGCGCCATCAGGAGAACCGTCTGCCCCAACAGCAACAGGTCCACGGCAGCAGCCAGGGAACCGACACAGGGCGCCCAGAGGAGGAAGGGTGGAGACCACCGCCTCCACCTGAGCACTACCCAGAGAGTACCCAGGCCACTGCAGCCGAACACCGCCCCCGAGGCAGAGGGCTCCCACAGAGGAAACACTGGAAGAAGGATTAATAAGTAAAAATGTAAAATTATCAGAGCTAATATAAGTAAAATAAGTAGTAATAAATATAATAGTAAAAACAGTTAACCATATAGTAGCAGAAATATCTAATACAATATAAGCATACAAAGCAATGAAACACACTATATTAAATAATAATCAGTTAAAAGCTAGGCTAAAAAGGTGAGTCTTGAGCCTACTCTTAAAAACATCAACATTCTCTGCGGCCCTGAGGTCCTCTGGCAGTCTGTTCCAAAGATGAGGGCCATAATAATGAAAGGATGCCTCATGTTGTCTCAAGGCACTTGAGTCAAAAAATGAAAGAAAAAAATCCACATTATACACAGAAATATATTCTCTATTCAATCCAGTCAAAAAGAGAGATTCAGTGTCATTCACGTACACTACAACTCGATCCTAGTTATTAAACAATGCAGTCAAATGTAGTTTGGTTAAAAGATTTTACTATCAAAGGAAATCTTGGTGATAGCATCGAGTCACTGACTTTCAATTCAGTTCAGTTTATTTATATAGTGCAATTTCACATCCAGGCCCCAAGTGGGTAACTAACTGGGACAATTCGATCCCCAGTGGGCTAGTCTGTTGTTTGGGCCGCAAGGGCTGGTGTACTATTATGCCAAAGGTGCAACTAGGCAAGAACGAGTTACTAGTAAGAGTATTTCTGAACTAGTTGGGCAAAGGTTCGAACTAGTAGGGGAAAATGTTTAACTAGTTCAGTTTAGTCCCAGACTAGTTGGTATGCACAACAGTTTATCAAGGACAGGGTTCCCATGCGTCCTGGAAAACCTGGAAAATGATAGACCAATTTTCCAGTCATGGAAAACACCTGGAAAATGGGAAAAACAGTAAAATGTCCCGGAAAATAATGTTCCCTTCTTGTGGATGAACCCAAACGGGTTAAACGTTTTATGGATGAATGTCTGTTTTCAGCTGCCTGCAACAGGCTGTAGCGCTTGTCTGCTTTCATTTCTGCACGTAGCCGGCACAGTGCCCGTGACGCTACCAACCAATCAAATTGCATATTCCCTTAGAACAGTTCTGCCAGAGTGCTCCAAAGAGAGTGGCGACACTTCCATAGACTTCTCAGCTGTTGTTACTGATGACGTGACGAGCATGTCAACATCATGCTGCGTGGCAAAAAGATAAACAACGCGGGCGTACTGCTACCGCCACAGCTGCTACAGCTAGCTTTTGGCGCCCTTAAAGATATAATTGTACATTCGTGCAGTGCCTTTGGGTGTTCCAATAGACATCCCGAGAATGGGATTTAGTTTTCCAGGCTGCCTGCTGAGCCTGAACAACGGGATAAATGCGTTGCTGCCATTAAAAGGGAAAACAGGAGGCCGTCGGAGAGTACTCATTTGTGTAGTGAACACTTTATCGGTGGTAAGTTTCTAGCTAATTCTGTTTAATTTTATGTAAATAATTTTTTATGAGAAGTAACAAATGAATAAAATGCACATCAGACGATTTTTGACTGAAATAAGAGGGACAATTCTTTAGTTGCGATGGCTGGCAGCGGGCTGCAAAACTCTGGGCCAACACATAAAACAGGTAAACAATTTATATGCTTTGTCTTCAAATTATATGAATATTAGGCAGATTTACAGCAGTGTTTTGCAAAAACACGTCAGTCGGACAAAATTTTGGACATTTTGGACGGATGTGCATCCGTCTGCGTCTCCTCTTTGAGCTGTGACTACTGCTGCTCATCGCTCCACAGTGCAGCTCATTGCAAGCTTTCTCCCGGCCCATAACTGGCCGCTTGCTTTTAGCAGAACCAGAACTTTCTGCCACTCCAAAACACAGACTTTTCTAAGATTTTTAATTAATGTTATTTATTAATGTGGGTCAGACCCGCTGTGTTTAACCCCAAAGTGAGTCCAATTCCATACGTCTAATTCAAAATGATTATAGGTAATAATGCTTGTATTATATGTTTATATAAGCCCAAAAATACTTCATTAAGATGCTGTGCAGAGGTGTATCTATGAAGTTTTTAAAGAGGGCTAAATGGGGGCCAGTGATGATCTTGGGGTGTCACACTAAAATAAAAGCAGGGCTGTAATGCAAAGGGGGCGGGGCCTAGACTGAGTGACAGACATCAGAATCACAACATGGGGGTTTAAAGTTTGATGTAAATATAAATACTTAAAATCCATAAATAATTCTAACTAAATAAAGCTGTTTCTCTGTCTTATCAATCATTGGAATATTATCTACACAAGAAGTGATAATGTAGGCAGCTTCATAAATGCAGAATAGGAGCTGCTTCAGAAAGCAGGGCAGGAATAAAATCACTGACTAATCAATGACTGATTTAACATTTTGACTGATGATTGTCTGGGAGGAAACAAATCAGAGTATACACTAGAATAAACTAAACTACAGTACTGATTAAATTAACAGTTTTACTTTTGTTCTGAGTGCAAAGACCGCTGTCTTGAATGGAACTGAGCTGAGGTCTGCGCTCTGAGTGCTTTCCTAGTTAAAACTATATAATTGAGCCAATTTTCCCCAGAAAATGACACATGAATGCTTATCATGTTGCAAAGGTCAGTTCCTTTTATGATTACCTTTTAATCACCTCTATTAAGATAAAAGAAATCTGATGCTTCAGTTTCAGTTTTCCATATCAATTCAAGCTCTGCATTAACCAGGTTTTAACCTAGACTGTTTCACCCAAAGTTATCATGAAAGAGAAAAGGGTGGGCATTAGGACCCTGTTCGTGGAAAGGATGGATTTAAACATATTTAGCTTTACAAAATAATAATGATGGCTTGCATTTATATAGCGCTTTTCAAGACTCTCAAAGCACTTTACAACTCCATTATTCATTCACTCTCACATACTGGTGGAAGCAAGCTATGATTATAGCCACAGCTGCGAGGCTGCCAGGCTGCCAGGCAAGGTAGGTGAAGTGTCTTGCCCAAGGACACAACGACATGTAGCAGGTGAAAGCTGGAATCGAACCCACAATTTCTGGGTTGCAGGCTGACAACTCTACCACTGCGCTACAGCCGCCCTGTAAAAGGTATAGTTGGAATAGCTTGACTTGTATTGTAGCAGTCTAGCAGCTGAAAATGTCTTGAAAATGTCCAGGAAAAGTCCTGGAAATCATTTCAAGAAAAGAGTGGGAACCCTAAAGGACATGGAGTTTTTTTTTAAACAGCTTGCCATACTTGCTTCCACTGGCAGCTTGTCTTTTTGTTGTTTTGTTTGCAGCTCACCTTGACCTAACACATGAGAGCACTAAGTTACTGGTATGGGTGGGTTGTGTGGAAATGGCTAGTATTAAAAAGAGGAAAGTTCTGGAAACGGATGCTGCTAAATGTGCAAAAATATGCAACTTTTTATCTAAAACAAGCTTGTGGTTTGTGACAACAAACGAGGACGATGAAACTGGAAAGACAATGGGTTGAATATTGCCTGCAAACTACCATTCGAGTTAATTATAAACTCAATGAATTGTGTCACGTTGTGGCAACTAAAATACAATTTTATTAATATGTCTCGCCTCATAACTGGGAAACTGTCTTATAGTTCCTCAGAGTTGGAAGGAAAATCCAGCACCAAGCAATATGAGCCACAAGTCAAGAGTGGACAGGATTACTTATGGAGGGAATGTTATTAGTATTAAAATAATTTAAGAGCATGGTGTAGACCTGATCCTTATAAAAAGAGCCGTGCAATGCTAGCTGATTAAGCACTACAATAATAAAACTTATGTGAATTAATTAGAGGCTTTGTAAAATTGGGAAATTTGTGCTGAGAATTTTGACCATTTTTAAATGTGATTTATTTTCAGAAATAGTCAGGAGTCAGTAGTGATGAGAGGATTTCTCCTGATAGTATGGAAGCAATAGATGTTGAACAAGCAGGCATTAGTTTCAATATAACCACTTTCTATGCCAAATGACAGTGTGACCTGTTATATATATTTTTCTTTAAAAGTAAGACAAATGCACAAAGCCCACTTGAAAGAGAATCGAATGAAAGTAATATAAAATAAACCTGCATGTTTTGTCATAGAAAATATCTTAATTGGTTAAGTCAAAGGGGTTTTCCATTTCAAATGCACTAAATCTTTACAGAATATTATTTTTTTATTGTGACACTGGTGGAGCAGGTGAGTTTAGGTGAACTGGAAGAAGTGTGAAAGGGAGAGCAGAGTTTACCCAGGGATTGATTACAGAGGCAGCAGCTCAAAATATAGATTTTGATATTATTAATGGATTTGATGTAAAGAATAATGTAGATGTGAAAGCATGCTAAAATAAATCTACCTTGTAAGACAATGCACTGAATTTGACTTTTTATTTTTATTTTTAGAAAACTACTCTGATTTACAAGGCTTTACAGAACAGTGTGCTGTTGTAGCTTTAACATGTAAGGTTATAACTACACGATTTTAATAATAATAGGTTGTGATATAAAGTCGGCCGTCTGAGGCCGACTTTATATTAAAAATGAGTCCCACTCCTGCCCTGATCACAATACGTCATCTTAAGGCACTTTACAAGAAAAATCATTTCAATTCACCTGTACATACATTCCAGTTAGTACTTCAGAACCATTATTCCAATCAGTTTAAAAGTTTTTTTTATCTAAGGAATCCCAGCAGATTGCATCGAGTTATTGCAGTATCATTTGCAGCATTCACTCCTCCTGGACCAACATGTAATAACAATCCCTCATACTGAGCAAGCATGTAGCGACAGTGGAGAGGAAATACTCCCCTTTAACAGGAAGAAACCTGCAGAACCAGAACCAGGCTTAGTAGGAGCGGCCATCTGCCACGACCGTCTGGGGGTTCAAGAAGACAGAGCAGAGACACAGAAAGAACAGAAGAACTAATATAAGAGTACTTTCTATATTACAGAAAGTAAAAAGTTGATAACATGACACAGTGGATGTTCAGTTACTGGGAGCATCATCCCAGTCAATGCCCCCCGTCCAACAGGGCATTGCAGCCAAGCAGGATACCAGACCAGGTATATCTTCTATGGAGAGAAAAACACTGAGAGAAAACAAAGTTAACAGTCAAAATAACAGCAAATAATGCAACTGGCGAGTAGTAGGAGAGAAAAGTAGCAGAGTGAAGAAAAGAGGTCAGTCTGTCCTCCAGCAGTCTAACCCCCAATTTCCATTGCATGCGCTCCGCTACGGCACGCACTCCGCAGCAAAAACGCTCCCATTGTAGTCAATGAGAGCATTTCCACTGCCGCCTGGCCTTAAAAGTAAGTGTGTGCCTCACGGACTAAAACTGGGAGCTGGTTCCACAGGAGAGGAGCCTGATGACTAAAAGATCTGATCATAATGATGGAGCTTGATTATTAAGGGCTTTGAATGTAAGAAGGAGGATCTTAGATTATATTCTGGATTTAACAGGGAGCCAATGAAGGGAAGCTAAAACAGGAAAAATGTGATCTCTCTTTTTAATATTCATCAGAACTCTTGCTGCTGCATTTTGGATCAACTGAAGGCTTTTAATGACATTTTGTGGACTACCTGATAGTAAAGAATTACAGTAGTCCAGCCTTGAGGTAACAAATGCATGGACTAGTTTTTCAGCATCCCTCCTGGACAGGATGTTTTTAATTTTAGCAATATCCCTGAGGTGAAAGAAGGAAATCCTAGAAACCTGTTTAATATGGGATTTAAATGTCAGGTCTTGGTCAAAATTAATGCAGAGGTTCTTTACAGTATTACCATATTTCATCATTGAGTATTTATATAGAAACACCTAAAAACAAAACGGATGTAGATTTGTGGAATCATTCTGTGCTCCTATTAATATGCACCCATACATTGTCTACTTTGTCACACAAATATAACTTCATTATACGATCAAAAATAATGGCTTTAAACATAATCGAATCAAAATGAATGTGCTCTCTAACACCACTCAGCCACTGTCACATCCCAGAGTACTGTGTAGAAAAACATGCATAAGACAGAAACAGACAGAAAAGGATCATCTAACCTCACATAGCCAGTAGAATTACAGGGTTCCACATGTGGGATCTGACAACACAATTTCTTCTTTATTTGCTTCATCCATGTAATTATAGGTACTACTATCAGAATACAAAAACACTTTTAAACCAGTAGCGGCAGATCTTTTTCTTGCTTTTTAAAGGCCATTGTTCCTTTTTGCTGTCTGCACATACACGCTTACTACATGTCTATTTTTCTTTTTTGATTAATTGCCTTAATAAACTGATTTTGACTGCAATTATAACTAGGATCAAATTGGAATGTATGTAACTGAATCTGACTACATGATTGGATTGAATCAACTATATATTTCTTTGTAAATGTTTTGTAAAGTGCTGTAGTATTGTGCTATATGAACAAACTGAATTGATTTTGATTTAAAAATAAAGGTCTTCCAGTAGAGATACAATGATTATATTATAGAGCTGCTTTTATTCATCCATTGTAGTTGGTTTTCAGCGGTTTGCTCATACTCAGACAAGTTCATAAGTTATATTGTCTATGCTGTCTGAAGGAGAATAAATTATTGTAAGGTGTTTAAAATATATGTGAACAGAAGTTAACATGACTTTTTGCACGAGTTGGCATTGTCCAACATACCTACTGTACTTTGGTTGCACACCACTTTGATTCTGCACATATGTATGTAAACGTGCTCAGGTTTATTTTTCACTTCTCCTAGGACCTGCTGGTGACTGCTGCCTTTGCCTTCCTGTGGCTTGTGTCCTCCTCAGCTTGGGGCAAAGGGCTGACTGATGTCAAATGGGCCACCAACCCCAACCACCTAGCAGAGTACAAATCTTGTGGAAATTGTACAGCAGGAGATTTTCCCTCCATGGGCCGCCTTAATGCTTCAGTGGTAAGTTTTAGTGAAGTCAGGCAGGCAGTGCTGGATCCATTAACTTCTGTCAACCCAGAATGTGTGATCACACTTGTTCAGAGGACATTTAGGGGAGTTCAGATTTCCTAACAAGTAGAAGTTGGAAACCCTAGTAAATGTTGTTGCGTCATTCGGTTCTTTGTTGCTGCTGTACAACATACACAGGAGAGTTTATATTTGAACTTTAAATCCAAGATTTAACCAAATCATCTACAGTTCAAAGTAAATATTTACATACACTACAGAAAAAATATAAACATGTTTTCATTTACTAACAAACATCAAATAGAGTAAACTTTGTTTTAGATCAATATTAAAGTTATGTTTGTATTTGTGAAGTGTCAGAATAAAGAGAGAATTGTTATGTATTTTTTAAAGCATTCATCAAAGTCAGAAGTATACATACAGTGCATCTGGAAAGTATTCACAGTGCATCACTTTTTCCATGTTTTATGTTCCAGCCTTATTCCAAAATGGATTTAAATATTTTTTCCCCTCATAATTCTACAAAAAACACCCTGCAGTGACATGATTGTTTTTAAAAAGATTTTTGCAAATTAAAAAAATACAAATCTGTGAAATCACATGTACATAAGTATGGTCTCTAAAAACTCCCCCCATCTAGATGCTGCTATTGGCTGATCTTCAAGGAGTTCCAGTGCATCCATTGTGCAGCATTAGGCATGAGTATCACTGCAGTATTTATATTTCTACTCAGTAATCACACCTAATGCTACACACCTTATCACAACTAATGCACCAATAAGTGGAATTGCTACATAATAGGAAGACATGCATATGAACATCTTGTGATATAATTCTATGCAACATATTTTCATTCAGATTCTCACTTCAGTGACGGGCGGGGGGGCTGACTGTTGATTTTGTGTGTGTATGTGTCCGGGGATCTACAAGTCTGACAATGTGGCTTAAATTCACAAATTTGCCATCTCACCAGCTGTGCTGCCAGTTTCCCTGTGTCCAAAATGTTGGTCAGCAATGGTCTAGTGTGCTTAAAGTTCTGCACATTTTTCCGTTACGTTTTTTCTGTAAATCTCAAACTTTACGTAGAAGATGACTTGCACAATTTTCAGACCCTGTTTTGCTAGTAAGAAAGCTTCATAAATGAGACCCCAGAAACATTTGGCCCAAGTGAATCCTTTTCACAGCAGTTCTACCAAATACTAAGGAAGTGTATGTATACCTCTGACTTTGTTGAAAGGCAAGGCAATTTTATTTGTATAGCACACTTTCAACAGGGTAACTCAAGGTGCTTTACATGATTTGATGATAAAGAAAAACAGAATATAACATTGGAAATTAAAAGCAGCAATTTAGCATTAAACATATGATACACAATAAAGCATGAAAAACTGCAATGAAGCATCAATACATTTGATACATATGACAATCGCTTACTGAAAGGAACTTCTAAACAGATAAATGTTTAGTTTTGATTTAAAGCAGCTCAGTGTTTCAGCAGTTTTGCTGTTGCCATGAAGTTTGTTCCAGATAAGGGGAGCATAAAAACTGAAAGCTGCTTCTCCATGTTTGGTTTTGAGTCTAGGGATGTTTAGTAGGCTAGAGTTGGAGGACCTGGGGGGGGGGGGGGGTTTATTACATATTTCCTCTTTAAGAAGCTGCTTTACATCCCTGTGCTTTGTCTCACCTCATATTCTGATGCCTCACTGATACATAAAACAGTTAACCTGGAGTCTCCTCGTCTCAGTAACAACGTTCACACAGAAGGCAAGGCAATTTTATTTGTATAGCACGCTTTCAACAACAAGGTGATTCAAGGTGCTTTACATGATTAGGGGTAGAATAAAAATAGCAGTAAACACAGACAAACCATATATTGTAAAACAGCAAGAAGCATACATAAAACATGATACATCAAAACAGTACTCAAATGCAGTTCTAAACGGATACATTTTTAGTTGTGATTTAAAAGAACTCAGTGTTTCAGCAGCTTTGCAGTTTTCTGGCAGCTTGTTCCAGATTAGAGGAGCATAGAAACTGAAAGCTGCTTCTCCATGTTTGGTTCTGAGTCTAGGGATGTTGAGTAGACTGGAATTAGAGGACCTGAGTGGTCTGGTGGGTTGGTATAGTAACAGTAGATCTTCAACATACTTTGGTGCTAAGCCATTCAATGATTTATAAACTAGTAAAAGTATTTAGAAGTCTATTCTCTGAGCTACAGGGAGCCAGTGTAAGGACTTTAGAACTGGGGTGATGTGTTCTACTTTCCTGGTTCTAGTGAGGAACATGAGCAGCAGCGTTCTGGATCAGCTGCAGCTGTCTGATTGACTTTTTAGGCAGACCTGTGAAGACGCTGTTGCAGTAATCAATCCGACTAAAGATAAAGGCATGGATGAGTTTTTCTAGGTCCTGTTGCGACATCAGTCCTTTAATCCTAGAAATGTTCTTCAGGTGATAGAAGGCTGACCTTGTTGTTGCCTTTATGTGACCCTGGAGGTTCAGGTCTGAGTCCATAACTACACCTCGATTTCAGGCCTGATCAGTAGTTTCTAGCTGGATTAACTGAAGCTGTGTGTTGACTGTTGATTGTTCCTTTTTAGGTCCAAGAATAATTACTTCAGTTTTGTTTCTGTTCAGCTGGAGAAAGTTATGGCACATCCATCCATTTATTTGGTCAATGCATTGATTTAGGGTTTGAATGGGTTCAGAGTCACCTGGTGACATTGTAATGTAAAGCTGAGGCACGCAAGGTGCTCGGGGGCGAGGCGTGCAACACGTGTAGTTTCCGTGCTGCCTGACCAAGCGGTAAAAAAGTGCCTCCATGTCACGAGTCAGACCCCGCTCATAGAGTTGCTGTCTTTATATACCCTAAATTAAATGGTTGCAAAACAAATCTTATTCATCCAATGTCTGACTGAATTTCACATACCCGTATAATATGTCTGCTTGTGATTGTATGTCGTTTTGTAACCTGTCAGAAAATGGCAGCAAAACTTGATATTGCCACCTATTGGTCTTTCTTGGTATTGCAGTTTCAAAAGTAAATTCTAATCTGCAATCATTCATGCAATCATTTTGACCCTGCGAATGTGTCCACGCTACAGATTACATCCCCCATCCACCCACCCACTCATGCACCTACATAACAAAAACAAATCAGGCTCAGATTTTATTTTTACTTTGCTTGGTTTCTTTCCCGTCTCAAAAAATTAGCATATCATGAAAAGGTTCTCTAAACGAGCTATTAACCTAATCATCTGAATCAACTAATTAACTCTAAACACCTGCAAAAGATTCCTGAGGCTTTTAAAAAGTCCCAGCCTGGTTCATTACTCAAAACCGCAATCATGGGTAAGACTGCCGACCTGACTGTCCCAGAGTGCTGTATCAAGGCACCTAAATTCAATTCAATTCAGTTTATTTATATAGCGCCAATTCACAACAGATGTAATCTCAAGGCACTTAACAAGAAGTAATTTCAATACATTTATACAAACATTCCAATCAGTTAAAAAGTTTCTTATTTAAGGAATCCCAGCAGATTGCGTCAGTCATTGGCGTGAGGTTGGGCCCCGTTGATGCAGACTTTCCAACCACAGCAATCCTTCAGCAATCCCTCATACTGAGCAAGCATGTAGCGACGGTGGAGAGGAAAAACTCCCCTTTAACAGGAAGAAACCTCCAACAGAACCAGGCTCAGTAGGAGCGGCCATCTGCCACGACTGTCTGGGGGTTTGAGAAGACAGAGCAGAAACACAGAAGGAACAGAAGATCTGATATAAGAGAACTTTCTATGTTACAGAAAGTAAAAAATTGATAACAGGGCATTGCAGCCAAGCAGGATACCAGACCAGGTATATCTTCTATGGAGAGAAAAACACTGAGAGAAAACAAAGTTAACAGTCGAAATAACAGAATGTACTGTAATACAACTGGAGAGTCGTAGGAGAAAAGGAAGTAGCAGAGTGAAGAAAATTGGTAAGTCTGTCCTCCAGCAGTCTAAGCCTATAGCAGCATAACTACAGAGATAGCTCAGGATGACTTTAGCCACTCTAACTATAAGCTTTATCAAAAAGGAAAGTTTTAAGCCTGGCCTTAAAAGTAAACAGAGTGTCTGCCTCACGGACTAAATCTGGGAGCTGGTTCCACAGGAGAGGAGTCTGATAACTTAAAGATCTGCCTCCTCACCTCAGTGGGAAGGAAAAAGTGTGGCAGAAAATGCTGCACAACGAGAAGAGGTGACCAGACCCTGAGGAATTTCAATTCAGTTTATTTATATAGCGCAAATTCACAACAGATGTCATCTCAAGGCACTTAACAAGAAGTTATTTCAATACATTTATACAAACATTCCAATCAGTTAAAAAGTTTCCTATTTAAGGAATCCCAGCAGATTGCGTCAGTCATTGGCGTGAGGTTGGGCAGATTACCAACCACAGCAATCCTTCAGCAATCCCTCATACTGAGCAAGCATGTAGCGACAGTGGAGAGGAAAAACTCCCCTTTAACAGGAAGAAACCTCCAACAGAACCAGGCTCGGTAGGAGCGGCCATCTGCCACGACCGTCTGGGGGTTTGAGAAGACAGAGCAGAACACAGAAGGAACAGAAGATCTGGTATAAGATTAATTTCTATGTTACAGAAAGTAAAAAGTTGATAACAGGACACAGCGGATGTTCAGTTACTGGGAGGATCATCCCAGTCAATGCCCCCCGTCCAACAGGGCATTGCAGCCAAGCAGGATACCAGACCAGGTATATCTTCTATGGGGAGAAAAACACTGAGAAAACAAAGTTAATAGTCGAAATAACAGAAAGTACTGTAATACAACTGGAGAGTCGTAGGAGAAAAGGAAGTAGCAGAGTGAAGAAAATTGGTAAGTCTGTCCTCCAGCAGTCTAAGCCTATAGCAGCATAACTACAGAGATAGCTCAGGATGACCTAAGCCACTCTAACTATAAGCTTTATCAAAAAGGAAAGTTTTAAGCCTGGCCTTAAAAGTAAACAGAGTGTCTGCCTCACGGACTAAAGCTGGGAGCTGGTTCCACAGGAGAGGAGCCTGATAACTAAAAGATCTGCCTCCCATTCTACTTTTAGAAATCCTAGGAACTACAAGTAAACCTGCAGTTTAGGAACATATGGAACAATTAGATCTCTGATGTATGATGGAGCTTGATTATTAAGGGCTTTGTATGTAAGAAGAAGGATCTTAAATTCTATTCTGGATTTAACAGGGAGCCAATGAAGGGAAGCTAAAACAGGAGAAATGTGATCTCTCTTTTTAATATTCATCAGAACTCTTGCTGCCGCATTTTGGATCAACTGAAGGCTTTTAATGGCATTTTGTGGACTTCCTGATAGTAAAGAATTACAGTAGTCCAGCCTTGAGGTAACAAATGCATGGACTAGTTTCTCAGCATCACTCCTGGACAGGATGTTTCTAATTTTAGCAATATTCCGGAGGTGAAAGAAAGAAATCCTAGAAACCTGTTTAATATGGGATTTAAATGTCAAGTCTTGGTCAAAAATTACGCCGAGGTTCTTTACGTTATTACTGGGGGCCAATTTAATGCCATCCAGATGAAGTGATTGACTAATCAGTTTCTGTTTAAGAACTTCTGGTCCAAAGACAGCAACTTCTGTCTTGTCAGAATTTAAAAGCAAAAAGTTTAGGGTCATCCATGCTTTTATGTCTTCCAGACATGCCTGTAATCTACCTAACTGACTGGGTTCATCAGGATTTATGGATAAATATAGTTGTGTATCATCGGCATAGCTGTGGAAATTTATCCCATGCTGTCTAATGATTCTACCAATTGGAAGCATATATATGGTGAAAAGAATTGGTCCAAGGACAGAACCCTGTGGAACTCCACAAGTAACCCTTGAGAGTGAAGATGATTTATCATTTAGATGAACAAACTGGAATCTATCAGACAAATATGATTTAAACCAGCCTAGTGCTGTTCCTTTGATCCCTGCAACATGTTCAAGCCTTTCTAAGAGAATATTATGATCGACTGTGTCAAAAGCAGCACTGAGATCTAACAAAACCAGAACAGACACCAGTCCATTATCTGAGGTCATGAGAATATCATCAGTAACCTTCACCAGTGCTGTTTCAGTGCTATGATGAGCTCTAAAACCTGACTGAAACTCTTCAAACAGCTCGTTACTGTTTAGATGTTCACAGACTTGATTAGCCACTATTTTCTCAAGGACTTTGGATAAGAAAGGAAGGTTAGATATGGGTCTGTAATTCACTAAGTCATCTTGATCAAGGGAAGGTTTCTTGAGTAAAGGTTTAATTACAGCTATTTTAAATTCCTGTGGTACGTATCCGTTTACTAAGGATAGATTCATCATATCCAAAATGGGGCCAGGAACCAAATGGAACACTTCTTTAAATAATTTGGTTGGGATTGGGTCCAACATACAAATTGAAGGTTTAGATGAGGCTAATATTTTTGATAATTCTGAAAGCTCGACTGAATCAAAACAGCCTAAGCACAACTGAGGTTCTACAGTTCTTTCATTTACTGAGGAAGAAGTAATCATGTTTGGGAGGGTGCCAATGATTTTATTTTTAATAAAATTTATTTTATTTATGAAGAATCTCATAAAATCATCACTGCTAAGAGCTGGGGGAATAGTTTGCTCAACAGAGCTATGACTCTGTGTAAGTTTGGCAACTGTACTAAAAAGAAACCTAGGATTGTTTTTATTCGCCTCTATTAATGATGAAAAATATGCTGTTCTAGCTTGTCGAAGGGTCTTTTTATACAGCAGTAGACTGTTATTCCAGGTTAAATAGGAATCCTCTAGGTGTGTAGAGCGCCCTTTTCTCTCCAACTTCCTAGTATTCTGCTTTAAAGTACGCAACTCTGCGTTAAACCAAGGAGTCAGCCTCCTATGGCTAGCCACTTTCTTTTTTAATGGGGCTACACTATCTAATGCCAAACGCAATGAGGACGTAACGCTGTGAACCAGACCATCAATTTCTGAAGGGTTAGAGATAGAATTGCTGCCATCCACTGTGTTACTCTGAGACACTAAGGAAAGTAAGAATGGAACAGATTCTTTAAAAATTGTTACAGCATTGTCTGATAAAGTTCTACTATAATGAAATTTTCTTTCAGATTTAAGATGGTCAGTTAAAGTAAATTCAAAAGTTATCAAGAAGTGGTCAGACAGGACCGGGTTATGTGGGTGGACTGTTATTTCCTCACACTCAATACCGTATGTCAGTACGAGGTCCAAAGTGTGTTTACCTGAGTGGGTCGATCCCTGTACTTTTTGAGTAAAGCCAATTGAGTCTAAAATAGCATTAAAGGCTGCATTTAGGCTATCACTTTCAGTATCCACATGAATATTGAAGTCCCCCACTATAATGACCCTATCAGTATTTAATACTAAATCAGATAAAAAATGTGAGATCTGATCCAAGAATTGAGAGTAAGGGGCTGGTGGACGATACAAAACCACAAACAAAAATGGTCTTAATGTTTTGCAACTTGGATGAGGAAAATTAAGGGTTAGATGTTCAAAAGAACTGTAGATATCAATTGGTCTGGGACTAATTAGTAAATCAGAACGGAAAATGGTTGCAACTCCTCCTCTTCGCCCAGTATTTCTAGGAATGTGAAAATTTTAATGACTGGAAGGAGTTGACTCATTTATACTGACATAATCCTCCTGCTGCAACCAGGTTTCTGTGAGACAAAGCAAATCAATGTGATTATCACCAATCAAGTCATTTACTAACAAAGTCTTTGAGGAGAGAGATCTTATGTTTAATAAACCACATTTAATAGATTTATTTTCAGTCAAAGTTGTATTTATTTTTATGAGATTTCCATAATTTGCTTTTGTTGGCTTAACTTTTAATCTATTTAATTTTGGCCGTGGGCAAGACACTGTTTCTATAGGGTAATGGGTAGGTAACAGTACAGAAGCAGCAGAGAGGTGGGTTAAACTAAGACTCTGCTTCCTGGTCTGGACCCTGCGTTGTCAGTGTTTTGGAGGACTAATAAATTCGGCCATATTCCTAGAAAGAAGAGCTGCTCCATCCAAAGTGGGATGGATGCCGTCTCTCCGGATCAGACCAGGTTTTCCCCAAAAAGTTCTCCAGTTATCAATGTAGCCCACATCGTTTGCAGGACACCACCTAGACAACCATTGATGGAATGACAGCATGCGGCTAAACATGTCGTCACTGGTCCGATCAGGCAGGGGACCAGATAAGATTACCGAGTCTGACATTGTTTTGGCAAACTTACACACCGAAGCAACACTAATTTTAGTGACCTCCGATTGGCGTAACCGGGTGTCATTACCGCCAGCGTGAATAACAATCTTACTGTATTTATGCTTATCTTTAGCCAGCAGTTTAAGGTAGGATTTGATGTCGCCCGTTCTGGCCCCTGGCAAACATTTGACTATGGTCAATGGTGTCTCTAATGCCACGTTTCTGACTATGGAGCTGCCAATTACCAGGGCCGGCTTCTCAGCGGGTGTGTCGCTGAGCGGGGAAAATCTGTTAGAAACGCGGACCGGTTGGTGGTGGCCCGGGGGCTGGGTCCTAGAACTATGCTTCCTACGTACAGTCACCCAGCCGCCTAGAGGTCCCGGCTGCGCGGGCTCTACCGGAGGACAGCTAGGGGGTTCTATCCTTGTTGGCTCCGCGCTGGCTAATGGGCTTCGGCTATCTGCTGGTTTTTCAACAGCGCGGAGCCGTGCTTCTAATTCTGATACCCTCGCCTCCAAAGCTACAAAAATATTACATTTATTACAGTTACCATTATCACTAAAGGAGGCAGGGAAGTAACTAAACATCTGACAGAGAGAGCAAGAGAGAAGAGAAGAGTTAGAGACAGGAGAGAGAAGAGTAGCCATTGCCGCAATGAAGCTAAGCTAACTGAGCTAGCGACACCTTCCACCTAAAGAAAAACTGTGTGAAACACGAGGAGTGCCCAAAACGTAAAGTACACCACCACAAAATGTGGGTTTTAGTGTGATTGTGTGTTAAAATAACTTAGAAAAGCCTCAGCACAGAGAAAATAAGATCAATTCAAGAGCGTTTGAACACCAAAACAGCTCCACGGAGCACAGCAGTGACAACAGGAAATGACGCAATACGGAGGAAGATTGTGGAGAAGGACCGATTCCAGACCTTGGGGGACCTGCGGAAGCAGTGGATTGAGTCTGGAGTAGAAACATCCAGAGCCACCGTGCACAGGCGTGTGCAGGAAATGGGCTACAAGACACTTTTGAACCAGAAACAGCGGCAGAAGCGCCTGACCTGGGCTACAGAGAAGCAGCACTGGACTGTTGCTCAGTGGTCCAAAGTACTTTTTTCGGATGAAAGCAAATTTTGCATGTCATTTGGAAATCAAGGTGCCAGAGTCTGGATGAAGACTGGGGAGAAGGAAATGCCAAAATGCCTGAAGTCCAGTGTCAAGTACCCACAGTCAGTGATGGTCTGGGGTGCCATGTCAGTTGCTGGTGTTGGTCCACTGTGTTTTATCAAGGGCAGGGTCAATGCAGCTAGCTATCAGGAGATTTTGGAGCACTTCATGCTTCCATCTGCTGATAAGCTTTATGGAGATGAAGATTTCATTTTTCAGCACGACCTAGCACCTGCTCACAGTGACAAAACCACTGGTAAATGGTTTACTGACCATGGTATTACTGTGCTCAACTGGCCTGCCAACTCTCCTGACCTGAACCCCATAGAGAATCTGTGGGATATTGTGAAGAGGAAGTTGAGAGACGCAAGACCCAACACTCTGGATGAGCTTAAGGCCGCTATCGAAGCATCCTGGGCCTCCATAACACCTCAGCAGTGCCACAGGCTGATTGCCTCATGCCACGCCGCATTGAAGCAGTCATTTCTGCAAAAGGATTCCAGACCAAGTATTGAGTGCATAACTGAACATAATTATTTGAAGGTTGACTTTTTTTATATCAAAAACACTTCTTTTATTGGTTGGATGAAATGTGCTAATTTTTTGAGATGGGAATTTTTGGTTTTCATGAGCTGTTTGCCAAAATCATCAGTTTTAAAACAATAAAAGACCTGAAATATTTCAGTTGGTGTGCAATGAATCTAAAATATATGAAAGTTTAATTTTTATCATTACATTATGGAAAAGAATGAACTTTATCACAATATGCTAATTTGTTGAGAAGGACCTGTATGTTCTTTTAGATTTTGAGTTGAAATCTGCATTTTTTTCATAAATTTTCTCCATGAGTGCCTCAAATTGTCATATGGTGTGACGTGAAGGGTATTTAATATAAAAGTGAAAATGGGCTACTTTTTTCCCCTCTTACCCACCTTATCAAACATTTTAATCATAACTGCTTTGATATCAAATATTTCAATGTGAATTTTTTTTTTATTTCGGTTTATTTCACAAAATCATCGCGCAAAGGAGGACATCACTCCTCAGTCTTTCAAGGTATTTTAGATTAATATTCGTAAACCTTGTAGCAAGTGTAAGAAATTGCTGGAGACTATTCCTGAAACTATTGTCCTTGTATTCTATTTGTATTTTTAAGAATTACTACTAGCAATGCTGTTTTATGTCACAATTCTGAACGTCACACCAAATGACATTAATGTCACGCCATATGACAAACTGCACCATATCACAATATATCAATGCAAAAAGTATTTTATTAGCAATTTAGAAAACGGGTTACTCATGAATTTCAAATATAAAACAGTAACTGCATTCACATAACCTTAATTCTTCAATATTCTTCAACAAACCTAAAACAAATCTCATTGAAAATGAATGACTTTCTGTCTTTCCGCAACCGTATGACCGTACCATATGTGGGGGCACTGAAGAATGTGCCAGCATTGTTGAACAGTTAAGATTGCAGTGTATCCAATAATACACATAAAAACTAACATTTAAAACGTTAAAATGTGAAGACACTGAAGAATGTGCCAGCATTGTTAAACAGCAAAGATTAGAGTGTATACATATCCAATCAATTATGACATTTGATAGTTGTGTTGTCGTTCACATGTAGAAAATTAAAAAAGCTTAAAGGAGTCATGACCTGTAATTTTCACTTTTCCACGAGAAAAAATGTGTTATGATTGCCTAACGATTATACACTGGCCGGGAAGCCTATAGCGTTTGTTTGACGCTTGTTTACCCTTGGGTTCGTCAACCAGCCCATGTGCACGCGCACTCAAATACACGATGTTAAATTTCTGGCCGACTTGACGTCAAGTCGGCGCAGGATATACCATATATGGACATGGCAGACCTATGCTGCAGGAAGCCCGCCCTGCCTCTCTCCCCCTCATATTCAGTCAAGCGCCGCCATTACTGAATTCAGATTCAAAGTACGAACTCGAGCTCAGTTTGGAAAAAGGGGCCATTTCAATAATCAGAGACTTGCCTGCAATTGAAACGGTAAGGCTGTGTTTTTATTGCTCTACTGTGTGTAACAAACAGCAGCTAACTGCTAATGTGGCTATTATATGCTAGCGGGGGTAGTAGACATGGGTTAGATATGCTGAAGCATTACCTGCGGTGTCAACCCCCCTCCTTCCTGCCACCAATCAACGCGCCCCTCATTTGCATTATTACAATTACCGTCCACGACAGCCAACATATCGCATCAGATCTCGCGAGACAATAATGCCTTCAGAAATAAGGGTCAGAGGAGCTCTGTGTTAACTTTTTTCACTTTTTTTTCAACTTTTCTTTTTTAGAAGGACCGAAAGACTATAATAGAGCGTGGGTATCCAAGGTAATACTAGGTTATGACTCCTTTAAAGTCCTCAGACGATATTAAATTTCATCCAGTCAATGTTTGAGAGTTTGGCAGATCTGTGAAGTGGTTCAGGCAAGGATATTGTGCATACTATTTCATTGCATCCATAAAATATGCATTCTGGTTTATCGGCCAAATGAAGACATTCTTGTTACCAACTTGTGTCATGCAGTTAATTTGTACCTCATTATCACATATCTTAATGATCTGGCCCACATATGGCCTGTTTTCATATTTGACGATGACAAACTTTACCATAGTGTAGCTGGTATCATCATCAAAACTGGTGTCTGTTTCTGGTTCAACAAGGTGGGTTGGTTCTGGGTTGGTTGGTTGACCACTACTATTGGCACTTTGTTGTTCCGTATGCCAGCATTTAATCCACTGACGTCTTATGTCAAAAGTGGAGTTACAGCCCCATAAAGATGTTATTTTTGTCATTTTGTGTGGATTGCATTCAATGTAAACACAAAATAACAAAGATTTTGGAATCTTTGTCCTCTTGTGTTTACATCTGATGCAATCCCTCAATCAGGGGGAGGGCTCTATAGTATTTTGAATTTGGGTACAGTACCCATTTTCAATTCAATTTAAAAATACTTTATTGATCCCAGAGGGAAATTAAGTAAGTACGAAAGTCTTTTGACCATTTCTTACATATGACTCCTTTAATTAGTTGAGAAAAATACCCTAGCCCTGTGAGGCCTACACATGCTACTCAATTTCAGATTGATTATTGTAGTAATAGCAGTCATAGTATTACTATGCTGGTTGTGGACTAGACTTTCAACCTGTGCCATCTGTGTCTGTCCTGTGTGGCATGATTGATTTACTTTTCCCTCAGTTTCCTGAGGACTTCCTCTCCCCTTCCAGGGTCTCCATTGATTCTTTCCCTGTATTTGCGTGTCCTCTCCTTGCTCGACATACTGTGTCTACCTCACAGACAAACAATGCAGGAAAAAGATCTTAATATATACATAATATGGTAAATTGAAAAACATGGTTACATGAAATATGAAATTGGAAATGGATTATGTATCATATAGAAATTATATTTACATCTAATATTTTAAATGTATTAATATTCATGTAAACCAAAATGTCTTGTCATAAGGTGTGACAGATGTGTCATATGGTGTGACTTGGAAAACCAGTCACACCATATGACACAGCGTCACACTATGACATTCTGATCAGTGAAGCTAATTCATTAGCAAACTAAAACAGCTAGCCAATAGTTACCATATGCTTAGGCACATGGCAGCAAGGAAGTTTATGGATTATTACGTAAAATATCTGAGAAATATGTATTTTTTATACAAATGATGTCACACCATAAGACACAAAACATTGACCGCTACTGGTAATGTCAGATTCATAGCTTTTTAACTAAATATCTAAAAAGCAAACTCACCTCATGAAATTGCAAGTCACTCCAGAGATATTACTGTCACTTCCTGGTGCGGTGTGGTGCTCTTTATCATTAAGATGTCCAAATTATGGCCCATTCTAAATATACATTATAGTGTCAGACTGTATGACGACAATTTTGCGGACAAACTATAATGGATCAGATCTTTTTTGACATCATGCATAGACATCAGACCCTTTTCATCACTATTGATAACACATTAATATGTTATATGTACTGTAGAATTTTCAAATATTTCTAATTTATTTGAAAATATACTCCTATTTCTGAGGGCACACACATGCCGGACAGTCACACCACATGACATTTTTGATGTTTCCATCAAAACTCTGAGTTGAAATGTTCGTAAATCCACAAAACTTTTGATATTATTCTACCATATATTGTTAGAGGACAAACATTAAAATATATATTCTTTAAAGATTTACACTTATCAGTTTGTGACACGCGGTACACTCAGAATTGTTATTCGTCAACCACCCGGGTGTCAATCATGACGGTAGAATAGACCAGTTGAGTTACTATTCCCCCCCATTCTGGGGGAGGACCCCAAATCCCTCTTCCCCCATGTGTCCCCCCCACCGCCCGCCCCCCTCAGAGGCCACGTTGCCCCTTGCGCACCCTTCTCACCTTTTTCACCCCTGACCTGTTTTCATGCCTGATTTAGGGTGTGGATGGGTTCAGTCATCTGGTGACATTGTAATGTAGAGCTGAGTATCATCTGCATAGTTATGATAGTTAATCTTATTGGTTGTTATAATCTGGGCTAGTGGGAGGATGTAGATATTAAAGAGGAGGGGCCCCAGGATGGAGCCCTGAGGCACCCCACATGTGATTTCTGTTCGTTCTGATGAAAAGTCCCTGTTCTTTAGGTAAGACTCGAACCAGCCAAGTAGTGTACCAGAGAGTCAGACCCAGCTCTCCAGTCGTTCCAATAAAATATCATGATCAACAGTGTCAAATGCTGCACTGAGATCCAACAGAACCAGCACTGTGGTTCTACTACAGTCTATATTTATGCGGATGTCATTGAAAACTTTGAGGACAGTCTCAGTGCTGTGGTGAGCACGGAAACCAGACTGATAAACATCAAAGCGGTTGGTCATTGTTATGAGGCTATTTATCTGCTGAAACAGCTTTTTCAATAATTTTACTGATGAATGGAAGATTAGAGATCGGCCTGTAGTTCTGTATTAACATGTCCAGATTATTCCTTTTTTAGCAGTGTTTTAATAACTGCTGTTTTTAAAGCCTGGGGGAAGACACCTGACAGGAGGGATGAGTTCACTATTTGAATCAGATCAGACCCAATGACAGGGAAAACTTTCTTAAGGAAAGCTGTGAGTAGGATATCAAGACAGGAGGAGGAGGAGCTTAATTGGTTAATGATTTCTTCTTGGTTTGTTTGGTTAAGTTTTTGGAATTCAGACGTTTTCTCTACATTGGTGTTGAGTGGGGATGACATCGGTAGGTTGTTTGGTACAGATTTACAGATCCACCCTCTAATTTTCAAAATCTTTTCTGTAAAAAAAGTTGGCAATACGTTGCAGACTATGGTGGAGTTTAGTTCTTGATCTACTGTCGCAGGAGGATTTGTTAGTCTCAACTGTTGCAAATAACATCAGCTCATTATTAATGTTTCTGTTAACAATTACAGAAAAGAACGATTACCTTTTGTCTTTCAGAATTAAGTGATATCTGTTTAGTCTGTCTCTGTAGATCTCATAGTGAACCTGAAGTTGAGTTTTCCACCATTTTCTCTCGGCTCGTCGACACTCCCCTTTTTCACTACATACCAGTGGATCGCTTGTCCACGGAGACTTTTCTACCCGAGACTATTTTCACTTTGATTGGAGCAATAGTATTAATGATGTCTGAACTTTCAGAGAGAAATTTATCTACCAGCTTGTTTATTGATTGAAGGTTTTAACTGAACTGTCCCCAAGAAGTCGCTTTTTTTTTTACAGTGGTCTCATGTTGGCCAGATAGTTTGGTAGTGATAGTGCTTTCAAAGAAAACACAGAAATGGTCAGATAATGCAATATCAATTACCGAGATGTTGAGAGATATTTAAACCTTTGCTGATAATTAAGCCCAGAGTGTGTCCTCAATTGTGTTTTGGTTGTTTGACATGCTGGGTCAGGTCGAAGTTATGAAGCGTGTCATTTAACGTTTTTGCTCATCTATCTTTGGGGTTGTCAACATGGATATTGAAATCTCCCACAATGATTAGTTGGTCATAGTCCATACATATTACAGAAAGAAGGTCGCTAAAATCACTGAAGAAATTAGAGTTAGGTATAGGCGGTTTATATAAAGTTAAAAATAAACATTTGTTGGGATCTTTTATGGCTACATATTCAAAAGAGTCAAATGTGCCCAGGAGCACTTTTTAAAATGTTATTGAGTTATGAAAAATCGTGGCGACACCTCCACCTCGTCTGTGTTTCCTGCTCTCACTTAGAAAATTGTAATTTGATGGTGTAGAGTCTATCAGTGCAGATGATTCATTATTACTGTCTAATCAGGTTTCTGATAGGAACAGGGCATTTAGATTGCGCTCACTGAGGAAGTCATTAATAAGAAAGGACTTACCTGACAGAGATCTAATGTTTAATAATGCCAATTTGAGAAGTTTGGTGATCAGTTGCTCATTCTTTTGATAGGTGATAAGTTTGTTAGTTGATCAAATATGGCATTGTTTGGTTTTGGTTTTAATTCTGTGGTTTCTTCTAGTTATAAGCGCTGGAATGCTACTTTCAGGGTGGCCAGACTCATCCTGGTGGATGATGGGTCTAGAGTTGATGTCGGGTTCCCTTCTATATCAAATGTCTGTTTTTACCAGTGGTGGTAGAGGAGATAAACATGTAGTATTAGTCCCAGAGGCTCAGTTTAGAACTAGCCTTGGTTTTAGCTGGGTTCCAAGTCTAACTTGAGCATTCAGCCTGTCAGAGAAAGTTTTGAAGGGAGAAGGCGACGAGGAGGAGGGCAATGCTCATAATGCAGACATACTTAATTCTCTTTATTCTGACATTTCACAAATGCAAAAATTGCAATATTTATTGATCTAAAACAAAAAACTGCTTTGATTGGATGTTTGACAGTAAAGAGTTTTTGTCTTTGCTCTGAAGTCTACATAAATATCTGGTTTCAACTGTATGTTGCTAGTACCCCAAACACTGCTTTCAATCAAGTTTCATTTTGACTACAGGACTTTCTTCCCCCCCCCCCCCCCCCCCCCCCCCCCCTAGCAGCCCTGGTGGGAAGATATGACTCAGAACATTCAGTTGGCGTATGACCACTTAACAAGGGAGAGGTTACCATTTAGTTGCGGCTAAAACTGCTTTGTCGCAAAGATCAAGTTCCACTTTCTTCTCTCTGCTACCAAAACTGAATGCAGAACTGTGTTAATGGAATACATTTCAACTCTGGTACTTGCACTATGTTGCCCATCCAACTCTTTGAATTCAGATGTTACAAACACAACTCCCAAAGTTGATCTGTGAATTTACCCACCAGACAGTTCACTGAGACTGTGAAGGACAGCCACCTTTTGGAGATGCTCGCAAAAAAACTTGAGGAGCAGGGCTTCGATCGAAAAATAAGTTACGTCCAAGCTGTTTTCTCTGTTTACCAAAGATTCTTAAGTTTTACAGTTTATACGCAACCCTGCACTTCGACAGCCACGACACCACCTTTATTCCGCCATCGCGTAATCTTTTGTGAAAAACACCTGATCGCGCCACATTGCTGCCACAGGCTGACCACTAATGAATGACCTAAAGGGCTCACACATCTCTTTTGTAACAGACTACTGTGTACAGTAGGGAAGCACCCTGTCAGGTGGTGTGTAGGATCATTTATTTCTAGGTTCATTAAAAAACATTTCTTAGAACTGGCCACTGAGCAGAAATAGTGTTATTCATGGGTCAGATCATAGAAAGCAGAACTGATGGAGGAAGACAAGTCTCTATGCAATAAAGCTGCACAAGGTCCAACCAAAAAAAATACCTTTTTAATATAAAAATTACTAGATCTATGTCCCAAGTGATTGTTGAATTTTCTCTGTATAATACCAAATCATTTGTGTGTGTGTGCGCGCGAGTGTGTGTGTTTGTGTTATTTGTGAATAGTTTCTTTTAAAAAAAGAAGCAAATGTGGTTTTAAATAGAAACACAATTTATTATACTAATTTGTATATCTTTTCTAGATTTTTGGCTTTCTCAACTTGATCCTCTGGGCAGGAAACTGCTGGTTTATTTACAAGGAGACCCCTTTCCACAAAGACCCCATCCAAGCAGCCACGATGGAGGAAGGAGGAGTCCCTGGTCCTTAACCCCCTACCTGAGGAGCCTTAAGCTTTGGCGCTTCCCATCGCGTGGTGCCCTACATTGATCTCTTGTTAACCTGCTGAAATGGAAACAAAAGAAGGCCAACTGTCATTTATTTTATTTTCAGCTCCCCCCCATATAGCTTAAGGTTTTACTTTTCTCCAAACAGATCTTGGTCATCTCTCTGAGCTGTCAAGTCTAGAAAATACTAAGTGCAAATCCAAATGTAAAAGCGTTCACACCGTGTAACCTGTTGGTTTGATTTTGTTGAAATATGCAGCTTTATGGGTGAAGCTAACCTGCAGTGCATTTTCTTTCATGTGGCTCATTGTTGTCCTTCGTGGTAATCCAGTCAAGTAGTGACAAAATTGTGACTCCTGCTGAACAGTAAAGGCAAAAACCAGACAACCAATGCTCTAAACTGCTGAGACACACTAAAATGTTCTTTGTTTTATAGAACACATTTCTTGTCTGTTTTACTCCAAAGAATTTCTTCTTTCTTTTTGGCCTAGAAAGCAAACCTTTCTAACGTGTTTTTGGAACATTTTTCTTTTTCAGATCGAATTACAGATCCAGGTAGGCTGGACTGTTTTTCATGAGCTCACATGTGATGTTGAACCTGCTCAATAACATGAAAAGTTATATTCATTTAAACCAAAATGTGCCTTACTGTGATATTATTTATATACAGTTCATGTGAATTTTAATCAACATTAACTGGTCAACTGCATTTTTTTTAAAGGTTCAGTATGCAGCTTCTTTCTGACTACTTTTATTTCCTTCTTTTTTTGTCCAGTTTAAATTCTCAGCTAATTGTTAAGCCTAACTGTAAGATTTAAAAGCCCCAAACATGCTTGACTGACAGAGGTGTGTCTCTCTTTATGCCTTCTGCTATGAACTCTAAAATACATGCAACCAGACAGGCACAGCCATTGATATTTTCTGTATTTGATACTTGTCAGCATAAATTCTTGCATTGTACCAGGAATAAGTGTACCTGTGTGGAGGGAATATTGGATGGCATGTTTTAAACACTACCAAGACAGTATGTCTTAACGAAAATTATTGATTTAAAATCTCTGCATCAGTTTTAAAGATTTACTCATAGTGATATGTTGTATGTTCCTCTAGTGGATTATTGACAATGAACTTTGTGTTTTTATGTTTGTGCAGGAGGAAGCACTTGTTTTTCTATATTGACACATGTTAAACATGAGCTGCACAACTGGGTAGTCTCATTTTCTTTATTTTGCTGCAAAATTTTAAACTTTAAAAAAAAAATGTTATCCAATTAACTGTAAAGTCAATTCATTCACACACACTCTGATTATGGTGAGCTACACTGTCGCACACAGCTGCCCTGGAGCACACTGACAGAACCGAGGCTGGCATTCAATCTGACCCAACCAGTACGCAAGGTGGATGAACTGTCTTGCCCAAGTACACAACGGCTGACACTGTGTCCACCCACCTTACCTGCTGGTTGTGGTCTGAGGGTCTGGTGGCGCCAGTGTAGGACAACCTTGCTTCTGTTAGTCTGCTCCAGGGCAGCTGTGGCTACAATGTAGCTTACCACCATCAGCGTGTGAATGTATACGTAAATGGGTGAATGACTGTAGTGTACTGTGCTTTGGAGTCCTCTGACTTGAAAAAGCACTATATAAATGCAGGTCATTTCCCCAGCACTGAACGACTGGACAGATTGGGGGTTTGAACCGGCAACCCACTAGTTACAGAACAAACCTACCTCCTGAGCCCCTGTCGCCCCAATCAACTGTGAGCATCCAACACTCAGTCAAAACAGGGACTGAGGGTCATTAGAAGTTATTATTGGGACCCAACAAAGACTAATTGGTTTTGCATGGAGTAAGATGATGGTGCTGAACAACTGTCCTGCATATAAACTCAGCAAAAAAAGAAACGTCCTCTGACTTTCAACTGTTTTTACTTTCAGTAAACTTAATGTGTGTAAATATTTGTATGAACACTAAAAGAGTCAACACCATAATACATAAACTAAAAATGTTTCACAGACATGTGACTAACAGAAATAGAATGTGTCCTTGAATGAAGGGAGGCTCAAAATCAAAAGTACCAGTCAGTATCTGGTGTGGCCACCAGCTGCTTGAAGTACTGCAGTGCATCTCCTCCTCATGGACTGGACCAGATTTGTCAGTTCTTGCTGTGAGATGTTACCCCACTCTTCCACCAAGGCACTTGCAAGTTCCTGGATATTTCTGGGGGGAATGGCCCTAGCCCTCACCCTGCGATCCAACAGGTCCCAGACGTGCTCAGTGGGATTGAGATCCGGGCTCTTCGCTGGTCATGGCAGAACACTGACATTGCTGTCATGCAGAACGAGCAGTATGGCTGGTGGCATTGTCCTGCTGGAGGATCATGTCCTGATGAGCATGCATAAAGGGTACCACATGAGGGAGGAGGATGTCTTCCCTGTACCGCAAGGCATTGAGATTGCCTGCAATGACAAGCTCAGTCCGATGGTGATGTGATATACCGCCCCCGACCATGACGGACCCCCCACCTCCAAATCCATCCCGCTCCAGGGTACAGGCCTCGGTGTAACGCTCATTCCTTTGACGATATACACGAATCCGTCCATCACCCCTGGTGAGACAAAACCGTGACTCATCAGTGAAGAGCACTTTTTGCCACTCCTGTCTGGTCCAGCGAAGGTGGGTTTGTGCCCATAGGCGGCGTTGTTGCTGGTGACGTCTGGTAAGGACCTGCCTTACAACAGGCCTACAACCCCTCAGTCCAGCCTCTCTCAGCCTATTGCGGACAGTCTGAGCACTCATGGAGGGATTGTGTGTTCCTGGTGTAGACTCGGGCCGTTGTTGTGGCTATCCTGTACCTGTCACGCAGGTGTGATATTCGGATGTACCGATCCTGTGCAGGTGTTACACGTGGTCTTCCACTGCGAGGATGATCAGGTGTCCTTCCCGTCTCCCTGTAGCGCTGTCTTAGGTGTCTCACAGTGCGGACATGGCAATTTATTGCCCTAGCCACATCAGCAGTCCTCATGCCTCCCTGCAGCATGCCTAATGCACGTTCACGCAGATGAGCAGGGACCCTGGGCATCTTTCTTTGGGTGTTAATCACGGTCGGTAGACAAGTCTCTTTAGTGTCCTGCGTTTTTAGAACTGTGACCTTAAATGCCTACTTTCTGTAAGCTGTTACGGTCTTAATGGCCATTCCCCAGGTGCATGTTAATTAATTGATTACGGTTAATTGAACATGCATGGAAAACATTGTTTAGACCCTTTACAATGAAGATCTGTAAAGTTATTTGGATTTTTACAACATTATTGTTGAAATACACAGTCCTGAAAAAGGGACGTTTCTTTTTTTGCTGAGTTTAGTAGGTTCTGGTTACAACATGATGCAGAAGATGATGGACTCCAAGTTCAGGTTGGATGATCACCTCGCCTCCCATCTTTGAAACTGAATGTAACCAGGCAAAATGTGAGGCACTGCACTCATTCCTCTGAGTGTTTTCACTGGCAGATGCAAGTATACAGTACAAATTATATCTAGTATCACGGATTTATTGGATTTGGTTCACAGAAGCTTCTGGATGTAGTTTGGATAACTTTTCATATAAGCAGGTTACATACAATGAGGAACAAGTATTTGAGCATCCTGCGTTTTTGCAAGTTCTCCCACTCAGAAATTATGGAGAGATCTGAAATTCACACTGATGGTGCATTTACACTGAGACAGTTTTTTTTAAATCAGGAACTCACATTCTGATTTTTTTTAAAGAATTTTATTGGTATTTTATTGTTGCACATAAGTATTTAAGCACCTGAAAAAATCAGTGTTAATATTTGGTACAGAAGCCTTTGTTTGCATTTACAGAGGTCAAACGTTTCCTGTAGTTCTTGACCAGGTTTGCACATGCTGCAACAGGGATTTTGGCTCACTCCTTCACACAGATCTTTAGATCTGTCAGGTTTGGGGCTGCCACTGAGAAACAGAGTTTCAGCTCCCTCCAAAGTAGGCCACTCCAGAACCTTGAAGCCACTCCTTGGTTATCCTGGCTGTGTGCTTTGGATCACTGTTAGAAGACCCTGCCACGACCCATATTCAGTGCTCTGACTGAGGGAAGGTGGTTGTTGCTCAAAATCTCAATACATGGCCCCATTCATCTTCTCCTTAATACAGTGCGGTCGTCCTGTCCCCTTTGCAGAAAAGCACCCCCTAAGCATGTTTCCACCCCCATGCTTCACAGTAGGGATGGTGTTAATCCTTCTTTTTCTTCCAAACACGGCGAGTGAAGTTTAGACCAAAAAGTTCTATTTTGGTCTAATCTGACCACATTACTTTCTCCCATGCCTCCTCTGGATCATCCACATGGTCATTGACAAACTTTAGACGGTCCTGAACATGTGATGACTTGAGCAGGGGAACCTTCGGTGCAATGCATGATTCTAAACAATGACAGCGTAGTATTCTACTAACAGTAACCTTTGAACCTGTGGTCCCAGCTCTCTTCATGTAATTGACTAGCTACTCCAGTGTAATTCTGGGCTGATTCCTCACCTCTCTGATCATCAGTGATACCCCACCAGGCGAGAACTTGCATGGAGCCCCGGTCCGAGGGGGGCAGACGTCATCTTTAGCGTCTTCCATTTTCTAACTATTGCTCCAACAGTTTATCTATTTTCACCAAGCTGCTTGGCAATTGCCCCGTAGTCCTTTCCAGCCTTGTGGAGGTCTACAAGTTTGTCTCTGGTGTCTTTTGACAGCTCTTTGGTCTTGCCCATGGTAGTAGTTGGAGTCTGACCAACTGTGGGGTGGACATGTCTTTAACAAGCTCCTTCTTCTTTAAATTTATTGGCGTTTGGCATACCAACTTGGTACATTACCACCACTAACTGTTTAGGGTGTGGAGCTTCAATGCGGAATTGGACACTTAGCCTATATCTTTTTTTTTTTTTTTTTAAGGGTGTAATCTTAAACTCAATTGAATAAACCCGTTTTGCATGAGAACTGTCCATGCTCTTTAACGAGCTCATACAGGTGCTACTAATTTAGATTAATAAGTGCAGTAGATGTGGACTTTTTTAAGGGAGAACAACAGGTCTTTGAGAGCCAGAATTCTTGCTGATTGCAAGGTGTTAAAATAATTATGTGAAGCAATAAAATAAAAATAAATTCTTTAAAAATCAGACGGTGTGATTTCCTGATATTTTTGTTTAAATGCTGTCTCTCAGTGGAATTGCAGGGTGTTAAAATACTTATGTTCTTCATTGTATAGACTGTAGTTTATGTTCAGAAACAAGTTTGCTCTCAAGCCTCATGATATTCTGAATTACAGCTGGGATGGGAATCTTCTTTACTGTGTTGTATTCAGGAAGCTATTTTGCATTTCTGACTAAGGGCTAATGTCATCCTTAGTTGTTTTTTTTTCATTGTTTTAATCAAACCAGAATACTTACTCTTTAAGTGCCAATCATATTCTGGTATTTCAAAAGTATTACACACAGTGAAATGCCAAGAGGTGTCAGAAGTCAGCTTATAAAGCTACAGTGCGTAAGATCTGCTCCCATCTAGCGGTGAAACAACCACCTGAATATTACGTTCTAGCCCCACCTCCCACCACCCCATTCCGAGCGTGTTTTAACTCCTACGGTGGCCGTTTCATGCCAAGGTTAACATGGCTTCCAGTACTACGACTTAGTCCAGTGTTCCTTCCAGTGATGAGGTTACTTTACAAAACTACATTGCATTTAGTTATATAGTCAGACATCTGCCGCATCGCGAGTAGGCAAGGCAAGGCAAGGCAATTTTATTTGTATAGCACACTTTCAACAGCAGGGCAATTCAAGGTGCTTTACATGATTTGGTGATTTAAAAGAAACACATAAAAGAAACACACATTATACATGATACACAATAAAGCAAGAGAAAAATAAAAAAAAGCAAGAGAGCATGAACACATTTCATACATATAACATCAAGCATTTACTCAAAGGCAATTCTAAACAGATGGGTTTTTAGTCTCGATTTAAAGCAGTTCAGAGTTTCAGCAGCTCTACACTCGTCAGGAAGTCTGTTCCAGATAAGGGGAGCATAGAAACTGAAAGCTGCTTCTCCATGAGTAGACAATCTCCCTCTGGCATTTGTCACGGTGCAACTGAGTGTAGCCAAAGCAGGAAAGGCGGCGCAAGAATTTCCAGTAATGTCCCTCGTTGGCGAATGTATTTCAAAGATGGAGGCTCAACATGGATTCAGCCATCCGTGTGACTCGCGCGAATGTATTCTGAATAGCAGATTCTACACTTATGAGAATACTTTCATTAGTAGGTGGAAGTAATTACACATGAATGAGCACACATTTTTGAAAGAACAAACCAGTTTTTGCTAAGAATTTACTTAAAAAAGTACACAATGTAGCTTTAAAAAGAAGATGGGAACAGCTCTTGAATCTGCTAAGGGGCTTAAAGAAAATTATGTAAAGTGGTGCCCAGATCTGGCATTCTGAGCCAGCTCACCCTATAAGTATACAACAAGAGGGTAGAAGAATCTCTGAAAACCCTAAAATGTCTTCACAGAACCTGCAAGTGGGTCTTGCTACAGTTCTGTTATGGAAGAAAATATATTCTTCCTTCCACATGGATGAGACAGGAGTCTGGATTGACATTTCTTATATTGTATTACAGCCAGTCTTGTGCATGAGCCCGTCTGGGCCAACGCTTGAACTCTGTCAGACCCAGATCATGTCTGCCCACCTGTTAACAGCTTCTTCCTTCAGGTTAACCAAAACACTCCTCACTGCTGAGGAGTCAGCAGTTAGATCAGAGTGAGAGAAAGGCCTCTTCCCTGACCTAACCCTCATTTACAAATGATACAATTATGGAAAAATGCTTTGCTGCTTTAAAGCTCAACCCTCAGAAAACGATCACAGTTTAATTTTATTCATTTACACTGCTAACAGCCTAAGTTCATTAAACCTATAGTCTTATAAGATTTTACCACATCACCGACTATTGTTATTCATTTTTCTTTTTAGCTGATGAAGCCCAATACTTATAAAAAAAACTATAATTTCAACCTATTTAACCAAAAAACTGTTGAACTCTAAACAAATGCTGTTTTTTATTTTGTTTTTTCATTTATCTGAAATGCTTTTAAAGCGACAAATTGAAAGGCTTTGTTCTGTAAAAAATAAATTTAAGTTCTCCTTGTGCCTAAGGATCTCCTCCCTTTTTCTGAAACAGAACTTTTTCAGAAACATCCAGTTATATAAGTCTCCTGTTAAACAAGTGTGACTAGATTTGCAGCCTGTTACGGAGAGATATTATAGTTCAATAAACACCTGTATTGTAGATTAATCTCCATGTATATTTATAGTTAAGCTCAATTCCTAGATCTCAGCTGCTATACCTTTTAGAACTGCCAGGAAGAATGAACAAAACCACTGAATCTATAATTTAATGTGTCCAATCATAATATGACCTTACCCACCTCGGTCCATGGGTAAAACGATAATAGAACCTTAATTCAATCACTCCATAATTTGTTTTCAGGGGGCATATCGGAGCCCAGATGGGACCATGAGGGGCTGAAATATCACGCCTCCTCCTTCTGCTGTGTCGGATCTGCTCTGCAAATACAAGAAAAGAATGCTCTGTAAGTCTCAACAGAAGCACATCAACCCTTCCCATTTTGAGAGTGATTGTGTCAGAGCCCAAATCCGCAGAGAATCAGCAGGTCGTCCATAGAAAAGTTCCCATCATGTTCACGAAGAATGGAGCACATACTATATATTTTTCCCATGTACCCAGATTGGTATGAAAATGTGGTCAGATTTTTATCATTTTCAAAACAAATAAATCTTTGGTCAGGTTTTAAGTGTACTGGTCCAGCTTTAACTATTTAGATTAATCCCATGTCATCCCAGTCTCCAATTTACCCTTACTTTTGTCATGAAAGTATATACATTTTTACCCATATTAACTTCCTGTTCGTTCGTTTACTTCACGCTCAGAATTTGTCCAAATCCTGGAGAGGAGTGTAACATCTGGAAACAAATCATTAAGATTAGTGAAAGCTTCTACATATCTGGGTAAATGTCCTAAAGAATATGGCATCTGAGAACAAACAAAACAGTTAATAATGCTTCATTTATTTGCTAGATATCTTGCATATTGTCACCATACACTACTTTCAAATGGTTTTCTGTGTATCCTTCTCTGAGTGAACCAAGAAAATAAATCAGTATTCTCGTGCTATATGTCGTTTTTCTGTGAGTCCTAACGTTCCTATGGAATAATACCACCAAAAAGCTGTAAAAATAAAAGTACTAGATACCAGAAAAACCTTCATAGTTATCATCTCTCCCTTCAAGCAGTCTCTATAGAAAAGTGGATCTCCTGGTTCTCTTCACTGAGGTTGAGACAAGTAGAACCTAATGTATCTACTTCCCTTTGTAGTCACCACTTTTCCTAGACTGCTTTCCCTATATCTAGCAATGGTCTCTGCTTTTTACAATGGGTTAAGTGTATCTAATTCAGTCTCTACAGCCATTGGTGTGGTCAAAAATACCTGGAATGGCCCCTTCTCACCTGGGTGATGCCCAGTTTTCTATTTACAGCTTTTAATCAGGATCCAGTCACCTACTTTCAGCTCACTTCTTCCTGTAGGAATATAGGATCATCTGGCATATGATTAGTTTGCATTTATAACTTATGTAATTATCAGTATTTTGATCATGAAAACCCACCAGATCTTAATCAAATTGTTCTTTAGAAGAGAGTAAACCAATCTAAGGAATTCTATATCTACGCCCATAGATTATTTCAAATAAAATCAGGCCAATACTCAAATTTGGTATTATATGCATTTATAATTTACCAAATGAAGACAAAATCCAATTTTGTCCTGTTTCTTCCATTGCTTTTTTTTCCAATTTGCAACATTTTATCATAAAATCATAAATCAGTTTGTAATTGTTCCTCTTATTTTAATATACCAAACTTTAGGAAGGATAAGGTTTCATCAAATCCGTTTAATTACTTGGTGTTATATTCATATATAACTTTATCATAACCAAACAGTATCTCCAATTCTGTTTAGTCTTATCCATGGCCTTTCTTAATCTGCTTTTAGAATCCAATTGTCTCTTAAAAATGATCTATAATCTTTGTCCTATTTTATCAATTATTTCATTCACAAAATGTGTTCCGTTACCACTATAGATCATTTGTGGATATCAAATCTAGGCATTATTTCTCTAAACAACATTTCTGCAACAGTTAGTCTATCTAAATGTTTCACCGTTAACATTACATATCCATTAGGAGAAATTATCTTTTCTTAACAAATAGAGCTTCTTCAGTACAGCCTTTGTTTGCTCAAAGCTGTTTCTTAATTTTATATAAGAAGCTTTTCTTTTTTTTTTATGTCTGACACACTTCTTTTTTTTAATGTCTGACACACTTCTTGTCCACAAACTAATCACTTTGAGAATTGAATTGTCCGTAAGAAATGCTCTAATTAGTTCGGCACTAGAGGTCACCATACCCCTGTTCCCCTTTGTTGGCCAAATGCCAAAAACATGCAAAGTTCAATTTGGATCTTCTGTTAGCAATAATATGATTAATTTATCTTCATCTGATTACAAACTTCACTTAAAACTTTAATTTTTCTTTTTCCAAGTAGAACAATTCTTTGGTAGCTGTCCCGTTTCAAGAGTTTTATGAAAATCTACAATTTGGATTATTAATTTATCCCCTACAGAGAATATGCCCAACTTCAAATGAAATAGGAAATCTCTTCCTAACAAATTAGAAAATAATCTGGAGATATGATTAACACAACAGATTTTACTTGTAGCAAAATCTATTATTTTTATTTCATTTTTCTAACAACTCAATCTCATTTTTTTGTGGAAAACAAAATTCCTAATTTTTTCCTCTCCATCTGGCTTCACTAGCTTCCTACCATTTTGTCATTGAGATAATCAGCAACTGATATTTCCATAACAAAACATCACATCTCTATTCCTTGCTCTCTGCTTATCTGCTCCTTCATAAAGATTCTACAAATTAGCTTATTATTATGATTATATGTGGAAGAGTCTGTTGCTAGATGTCCAAAACGTGGTACCATTCTCAACTCAGATTGGGGCGAGGGCCGGCAACCTCTCCCAATCTCAGGTGTAGGTCCAGACATCTTTCCTGCTTAATCAGACCCTTAATTTTGTCCCATTAGCAACAACTCCATTGAGTTTAAATATTGAAGTGCGCTTATACTCAGTGTGCTACGGTAACTAAAGTTGAATTTTGGAGTGCGTTACTACATTCTTTACTACAGTAATCCCATAACGAACATTTCTTCTCTTTTTTGCAGTCTCTAACCCAGCGCATTACAAGATTGTTTCCTTTCAACATGTATCTATCTGTCATTAAAATGTTAGAAGCAAGCATCTGAAGCTGCCGCTTGTTACAAAGAATAAATTCACGTAGCCACCCAGCTGTCGCTTCCCCACAGGACCTGTAGACATCTGCCTGTATTTTAAAAAAAAATCACTCTGCTCATAATCCGTCATTGTTAAACCATTTCTTTTCTACTATATGACAGATCTCACAGACATCCCATGAATATCATTAAAAATATTAGCTACGTTTTTTTTTTTTTATTATAGAGTAAAAGTTGCCACTGCACTTAAGAAATCCCAACCTTTTGTAAAGAGAGATGCACGCAGCTCATAAAACATCCCCCTCATTATCAGCTAGCGGGGGGAGGTGTGTTCCTTCCCTTCTGCCTTCCTGCAGTTGGATAATCTTTAACAATTTTGAAACGCATGATGAATCTGGTTTCAAACAAGTCTTTCTCAGGAAGTCCAATTTACCGGTTTCTGTCGCAACCCATCACTGTTGGTTTGTTTATTAAGAGAACAACTAACGACCCATTGTTGAGGGACAGAGGGGGGGTCTTGTTTATTATCAGAATGGCCCTTCCTTGAAGGGAAGGGGGTCGCTTGTTTAAGATAATTAATTTAGATCACAGTAAAGTTTACCTTACTCTTCATAGGATTTTTTAAAATATGGAAGTGAGTTTTCTCTTTTATTTTATTTTTCTTTCGGCGGAACTTTAGGAGAAAACAAAGTTTAAAACATTTTTCATCCTCCCGGGTGCTAAAAAACACATCAGCTTCACGCATGAACCCCTCCTTTTTCTCTTCTTCGCTCCTTCCAGAGGAATTCCTTTGTTTGAGACGCAAAATGTCTATTCTTCAATTTTGATCTTTTTAATTTTATTTTATATCGCCACTACCAAGAAGTGCGTGAAATTACTCAGTCAATCGTCCTTCAAATTCATAATCTTTATTTTAAAGAAATGTATTGTCTTTTCTCTTATATAAATTTTGCATCTCCTTTCAATCCTTTTCCCCATATTTCGATAAGTTACATTTTACAGTTTTTATTTTTCATTTTTAAATATTTATCATTCTCATGTTAATGAAGTAAATTCAGCTTTTATTTCACTTTGATCTGATCTATTTATCTTATCTCAGTGTTATTTACTCAATCTTCTAACCATGAGACTCCTCTCGGCCTACTTCAGCTGCTTCAAAAGGAAGAAATCTCCATTCATTCACACACAGTCACACAACCGGTTTATCACACATTAATATCATTATGTATTTATTATCATGCTTTTCCATTACTAGTATTATTATTTAGATATTATTTATCATTAGGCCTATTTCTAATTGAGATCCCAGATCTCTGCGCGCTTTGGAGTCCATGGATATTCATTGTGAGATCCCGGATCATCACGCAAAGATCCCCGATCTTTATTTGCAAAACACAAACTTACATTACAAAAGTCCCGGACCTAGTTATCTTTAATCTTACTTTTTATTCCTTCATGCATCAAATTTTGTACTCACTGGCTTTCTTGTCTCTGTGAAGGAAGGGCCCGTCATCAAACTGTTGCTCCGGGAGGAACTCCTTTTTTACCTAATGGTGAGGTGTAGGACTTTGATACTGGTTTCGAACCAGGCCGTGCACGGGCTCTCAGCAACCTGCGGTTCCTCCCGGAGATACAGTCTGCTCAAAGGAACAAGAAATGCCAGGGTTAAAATCGCTCTCTGATCTCTGAGTTTTCTTTTTTTAGACATTCCGTGGTTTCTCAATCCACGAGCTGATTCACACTCAGCCTTCTTGGTGTCCAACACGCAAGCTTTCAGTAAGAAGCGTCCTAGCTTACCTTAGGGCCGGCCACACCCTGAGTTTACCGACCCGGTCGGCGTCTATTTACCTCAGCAGAAACAGAAATCAACATTTACTGGAGAACTACAGACAGAACATACTTTTAGATTAGTCAATTTTGCGCCTCGTGTGTCAGCGCTTACCAAATAACTTCAGACCTGGGTCACTTCCGTCCTCCGATCTCCAGTATCTGCTGATCACAACAATTTCAACAAAATCCTATTATTCCAAACTCACGTTTTCCTTTGCTCCTCCAGAAATCATGTCGGAGTCACCATTTTGTTGGGGAGGTGTTTTTACTTTAATTTATAGCCTCTCTTAAAGGAACAGACACACATTTAATGTATGACCCTAGGCTCTCTCTGAGCTCTCATTTCACCTTCCCGCATGCTCGTTCATTTCTGTAAAAAGGAGCAATAAGAACAACAAACAACAATTATATATTTTAACAGCGGGACGTCGTTCGCTGGACTCAGTTCTAGTAACTGAGCCCAGCTTTACGTCAGCATAAGGTTTTTATTGAAACAAGAGTTAGCAGGAAACTCCTCCCACATAGATCTTTGTTCACAGAATGGTCACAGCTTCTTCACACAAGGCACACATGATGTACCACATTCTTCTTGATTGTTCACTGTTTCTAAGTGCTGCCACATGCACTACAGAATTAAACCCTCATACAACATTTACAGAATTTCTATCTCTTCACCTCTTTTTGCCCGTCTCAATTAGATATTAAATCTGGACTCTGTGTTAAACTGTATACGCTTCCCTTGTAGCTGCTCCATGTTGTGACCCCCAAGATCCACCTCTGGTCTTCCTCAGCCTCTGCATCCCCTCGGAGGGGAAAGGATCACCAGTCAGGAGGGCCCTGATGTAATCTTTAGCTGAGTTAAGTGTTAGAGCATGCTAGTCCCATATGTGAGCTAATTCAAAGGATTAGTTAATGGATGATAAGTAAATGATTAGGTCAGAGACTAGATTAGGTTAGATAGAATTAGCAGATGTGGGAGTTTGGTTCAGATTACCTTGATGGACCTGCTGCATCGAGCAATCCTAAACAAACTCCACAACTTAAGTTAAAGAGCCACGCTTGTACATGAGTCCATCTGGGCCAATGCTCGAACTCTCTCGCACCTCCGATCATGTCTGCCCCCCTGTAAGTAGCTTCTGCCTTCAGTCTCCTGTTATGTCTTTTTGCAAGCTTAACCAAAACACACAGTTGTGGAGTCACGCAGTTAGATCAGAGTGGGGGAAAGGCCTCTTCACTGAATCTAATCATTATGCCATATTCCCTAGACTTTTACTAATATGTAATTTATCAATTAATTGACATAACCTTGAAATATTGCTGTAACAGTTCATATGAAAGTGTATGCCTTTACAGTCAGCAAGAGAATGCATGCTTAACACATGGGAGATGTTTTTTTAAACTTTCGGACAGTTTTGTGAAAATGTGGCAACAAGGTGTGTTCTTTACAACTAGGAGCAGCTGATGAGCATCCCCAAAGCTCAAATAATACAGGAACTACAACCCCAAATCCCAGAGGAAATGAGAAGGAGGCTTCATGAATGCAAAGCAGAGAGAGAAGGAGGAAGTTCAAACCATCTCTTCCATCAATGATGAAGGCCAATGATGATATCCCGAACTCCAACTATGTTCCTGACCGTATGATCAGATATAGATTTAAAGAGTGGGAAATGAGGTGGATTACCAGAACTTGCTAACAACTGATGGTGTCATCCAGGACATGTAATTGTAAAATATAATCTCTGTCCCTGGGTGGGATCCCAAGTGAAGAACTTCAGTGCGCATGCTTCAGTGAGACCCGTCAAGACCGGTTTAGTCTTTCCACTGTTGCAAACAGAGTCCATGCATTATTAATGTTTCTGTTAATTATTTTAATTCAATTTCAATTCAGTTTATTTATATAGCGCCAATTCACAACACATGTCATCTCAAGGCACTTAACAAGAAGTCATTTCAATACATTTATACTGTTATGAAAAGTGTTATGTGATGCCAGTGAAGGAGAGTGAGGAAGAGCAGGAGTGCTGGAGTGGATCTGGAGATTACCTGAGTGGCAGCACCTGTGAGGGGAGTGAGCAGCAGAGGTAACAAAAGAGCTCAGGGAGTGTCTGATAGGGGAGACGGAGAGCGGAGCTTGGTCACTGTTACAGGGCTACAGCCCAGCCAGGCAACTCGTGTCGTGCTCAGTGGATTTTGGGGGCGGGGGCCGATCGCAGCTGTTTAGGGCTGCCGGCGGCGAAGATAGGCAGGGGGCGGTAGGGGAAGGTTGGCGAGTAGACAGGGAGCAGCAAAGCCAGAGGGGGCACCATAGGAGCACCCTATCCGCTCTTCAGTCAGGGAGGAGGGGTTTCCTGCTGCTTGTGGAGACGCCTCGCGGCGCGGGACTCTATCGGCCTCAGCATAGACACCAGTTGGGTCGACCCGCGCTAAAGCTCAGACCCCAGGGGAGGGTCTCAGCCATCGGGAGAGTTAAGTGGTTTTCTTAAATTGTCACACATTGTGTGCTTGAGTGTGTGTGTGTGTGTTATCCTAGGATTTTAGATTGCAGTTGATGTTGAAGTCTGGTATAGGGACAGAAAGTGAATAACTGTTAGATTAGGGGTGAAGCGCTGTGCTCTGCTTGCCTTATGGTGACAGTTGGGGATGGGTTGAGGTTAGTTGGTTCCGTCTGTAGTGTTTGAGTTTGCTGTGAGTTCTGGTGGGGATTTGTAAGTGCAGTGCCGTGTGTGTGCAGTGCTTTTGGTGGATGCATGATTTTGCCTTGTGGCTCCTCCCATCACTATGTTCAGTAAATGCAGCAAGTCGCTGGTGCCATTGCTGACCTAATCTAACTTGGACTGGTTCCCTTACAGATCGGATAGAGACTGCCTTATCAATTATAATTTAATAAAAGTGGTTGTTTCTACGCTACCATTCTCTGCCTTCCTCGTTTGTACCAAAAAAGGGGACTCTGCATAATAAATATTACACTGGTGGCAGCGGTGGGATCCTGGTTTTTCCCCAGAGAACTGCAGAGTAATTTCCTGACAATGTCTGAGGCAGAGGGAAGTCAGTCATCGGGAGGTGTGCCCGAAAATGCCATTCCATCCACTAGTGGGCAAAATGCCAGTCACAATATGCCGTCTGCTCGCACTGCTCGTCCTGTTTTCATGCCAGAGACATTTACAGGAATTGGGTGTGAGTGGTTCGATTGGTCAGAGCAGTTTGAGTTGGCTGCAGAGGTTAATCAGTGGGAGGAGGGACTGAAACTTAAGTTTATGTCGCTTTTGTTGGCTGGGCGGGCTAGAGGTGGTTTGCCAGCAGAAGCAAAAAGTAACTATGTACTGTTAAAATCTGCTTTGACTCGTTGTTTTGAGCCTTCTGACAGTAATGATTGGAGCAGAGCTAGCTTTACATCAAGACGCAGACAACCCAATGAAAGTGCGAGGGAATTTGGTAATGCGCTAAGAAGGTTGGCAGCTAGAGCATACCCCACGGCTGATGAGTTAACCCGTGATATGTTGGCAAGAGACCAGTTTATCTTACATTTTGCCACAGGAGATTTCCGGGTAAATTTGAGAGCAGCAAAACCTACAACTTTAGAGGAGGCTATTAACTTGTAATCAGAAATGGAGCTGTTAAGGAATTTGGAACAAACTCATTTTGCTCCTGAGTCCAGAGTCAAAGGAGTGTCTGTGGTTAAATCCAGCAGTGACGAGCAGATGGGAATGTTGTTGGGGGTGGTGGAAGAATTAGGACAGGAGGTTCGCAGCTTGCAGTCTACTGTCTAGAGCCTGCAATTAGCTCAGGCACCAGCAACGCACCTGAAGCCTAGTGGGGATTCAGTGAGTAATCAAAGGGGACCACCTCATAGTGTTAACAAGTACAGGCCCCAAGAAGCAGCTGGGGGTTGTTGGGAATGTGGTTGTACGAGACATCGCAAACGGGATTGCCCATATTTGCAGGGAAACTAGAGTGGGCGGGTACAGCAGGCCAACTGCCTGCCCCCAATCAAACTATTACATCTGTGGCCTCTGCGGGTAGACTTAGTGGTGCAGGGTATATCATGGGGAAAGTGGGGGGAGTTGAAACTTTGCTGTTGGTGGATAGTGGAGCAACTATCTCTGTCATCCCAAAGACGTTATGGTCAGATATGACAAAAGGAGGGTCTGAGTTAACTGAGTACACAGGGGATGTTTCTGCTGCAAATGGCGGGGGGATGGTAATCCTTGGGAAAGGGCAGACAGTTTGTCAGCTTGATTCCTTGGCTTTGGTGGCAGAATTTTTAGTAGCTGATGTGCCTTCTAAGGAGATTCTCCTTGGGTTTGACTTCCTTTGCAAGTGGTGGTGTTGGATTTCGGAAAAAAAGAATGTCGAGTAATGGGCAAGCTGTTCCCTCTCCTGGTACCAGCAGATATGGATACTCCCAAAACAGTCATAGTCCCCACTGATGTAGTGATACCCCCCCCCCTCCTCTGGGGAGGACTCACCGTACTTTACATCAGATTGATACAGGTGATGCTAAACCTGTTAAGTTACCCCCTCGTAGAGTTCCTCTTCACTTGCAACAGGAGGTGTCAGAGCATCTTAAACAGATTCTAGATAATGATATTGTGCAGCCTTCTTATAGCCCGTGGGCAGCCCCAGTGGTTCTTGTCCGTAACCGGGATGGTGGACTTCGCTTTTGCATCGATTATCGCAAGTTGAATGAAGTAACCCGAAAAGATGCCTACCCTCTCCCTCGCATAGATGACGCTCTCGACTGCTTGAGTAAAGCATGTTGGTTTTCTACTCTCGACTTTGCGAACGGTTATTGGCAGGTGGAAGTAGACCCCAAGGACAAACAAAAGGCTGCCTTTATAACACGTCAGGGCCTTTTTGAGTTAAATGTGTTGAGCTTTGGTCTATGCAATAGCCCGGGGACTTTCCAGAGATTAATGGATCTGGTGTTACCAGACCTGCAGTGGACAACTTGTCTGGTTTATTTGGATGATATTATTGTATTTGGGCGAACATTCCATGAACATCTTTCTAGGTTGGATGAGGTGCTGACCAAATTGCAACAGGCCAACCTAAAGGTGAAACCGGTTAAATGTAATTTGTTTTCACCAAAGGTGCGGTACTTGGGTCACATCATTTCAGCCCAGGGTGTGGAAGCAGACCCCGCAAAAGTAGAAGCAGTGCAGCAACGGCCGGTGCCAAAGAATAAGACAGAGGTTAAAAGTTTTGTGGGGCTTCTCCTATTATAGGAGGTTTGTGCAAGGGTTTGCTGAAATAGCTCGCCCCCTGCATCAGCTTACCGAAAAGGGGAGGCGATTTAAGTGGAATTAATTGTGTCAGTCAGCCTTTGAGAAGCTCAAGTTAAGTTTGATGTCAGCCCCTATTCTAGCATATCCTGATCCCCACAAGACATTCATTTTAGACACAGATGCTAGTCATGAGGGCATTGGGGCAGTTTTGTCACAGGAGGATGCAGGACATGAGCGGGTGATAGCCTATGCCAGCCGGGCTCTGACCAAACAGGAGAGGAAGTATGGTACGACAAAGAAAGAACTACTGAGTGTTGTCACCTTCACAAAACATTTTAAACACTATTTGCTGGGAAAAGAGTTTCTGTTGAGGACAGATCATAGCTCACTGAGATGGCTGCATAATTTTCAGGGGTTGGAGGGACAGCTGGCCAGGTGGCTGGAGCAGCTGGCCAGCTTTCAGTACAAAATTGTGCATCGCCCTGGCCGAGTCCATTCTAATGCTGATGCACTCTCTAGGCTTCCAGCATTTCTTCCAAGAGAACTTGCTCCTTCTGAGCAAATGGAGGAGGCACCATCTTGGGTAATCCACCCAATATGTGCTGTATTGCCAAGAGGGTCCTTGAACCAGTGTGGCGCAGAAGAACTGGATGAGCTGACAAAGGTTCAAAGAGAAGATGCTGAGATTAAACAAATCATGACTTTGAAGGAGAAATAGACTCGGGTGCAGGCTAGGGAACCTCCAGACGAGCTGAAAAGATTTGCACCAGTATGGGGTCCGATGCAGATGCAGGGTGGCCGGTTGGTCAGAATACCTCCGGCTAATTCAGATGCCGCCAAACAGGTGCAGGTAGTGCTTCCAAATTCTTTAATCCCTAAAGTGTTGGAACAGCTACATAACTCTGTGACTGCAGGGCATCTGGGTATTCAGAAGATACAGGCTAAAGTGAAGGAAAGGTTTTACTAGCCAGGCTGGTTTGAGGATGTGAGATATTGGTGTAGAGAGTGCAGAGAGTGTGGGTTCCGAAAATCAGTGGGGTCACAGCCCGTGCCCCCCTTCAGCTAATAACAGCTTCAAGGTCCTTTGAGTGGGTGGCATTGGATGTTTTGGGGCCCTTGCCAGAAACGATATGCCAGAATAAGTACATTTTAGTTATTGGGGATTATTTCTCCAAATGGACAGAGGCATTCCCTATCCCCAATCAGGAGGCAAAGACGGTGGCAAAAGTTTTGGTAGAGGGTTGGGTTTGTCGACTTGGGGCCCCCCGCACTGTTCATACAGACCAAGGGAGAAATTTTGAGTCCACCCTGTTTAAGGAAATGTGCCAGTTGCTGAACATTCATAAGACCCGTACAACACCTTACCATCCACAGTCTGATGGTATGGTTGAAAGGTTCAACCATACCCTACTTTCCATGCTTTCTTTGTTTGTGGAGGAGAACCAATCAAATTGGGATGCACTCCTGCCTTATGTAATGCTGGCTTATAGGAGTAGTGTGCATTCCAGTACTGGATTCACATCCTTTAAAGTAGTGTTTGGACAGGAGATGGTGCTTCCAGTGGACATAATGTTGGATGTGGGGGTGAGGGAGAGGTTTTCAACCATGGCAGAGTACGTGTCTGGATTGAGGGACACATTGTCAACAGTGATGGGGGCAGTGAGGGGACATCAGGCCAAGGCATCCGGGAGGCAAAAAGAAGCATTTGATGTGAGGGCCCAGTGCCAATATTACACGGAGGGGGTGCTTGTTTGGCTCCGTTCTAAGGCACGACGTATGGGTGTGTGTCCTAAGTTACAGAGGCGATTTACAGGCCCCTACAGAGTGGTGGAGAGGCTAACAGATGTCTTGTTGAAGGAGGAGCTATAATGACTGTACATTACAACCGACTCAAACCATGTTTTTCCCCTTTACCAGAGGCAGCCGGGCCGACTCTACCCGGGACACAGAGCATACCGGAGACGGCCGGACCAGCGGCACAGGGGAAGGAGAGGTGTAATAAGAAGTTCCGGCAGCCAGATTCAAGTTGCAGTACCAGCTGGGTTCAATGGTATGCAACTAGGCCAGCTGTTGCATCCGGAGAGGAGGAAAGAGATCCACCAGGGGGGACAGCACCACATCACTTACCAGCTGACGACAACAACGACGACGACGAGGAAGGACCGGTGTCTGCAGAAGTGGTGTCCAGCAGTCAGCAGTGGTCGGAACCAGCATCAGAAGGAGCGCCGGTGTTAAACCAGGGTGAAGAAGAAGGCAGATGGGAACAGCAGGGCCCCCAGGAACCACGGCCACAGCGGCAGAGGAGACCACTAGTGTGGTCAAGGGATTATGACATTTCCTGACTCGGGGACGAGTCAACTTTAAGGGAGGGAGGAATGTAATGAAAAGTGTCATGTGATGCCAGTGAAGGAGAGTGAGGAAGAGCAGGAGTGCTGGAGTGGATCTGGAGATTACCTGAGTGGCAGCACCTGTGAGGGGAGTGAGCAGCAGAGGTAACAAAAGAGCTCAGGGAGTGTCTGATAGGGGAGACGGAGAGCGGAGCTTGGACACTGTTACAGGGCTACAGCCCAGCCAGGCAACTCGTGTCGTGCTCAGTGGATTTTGGGGGCGGGGGCCGATCACAGCTGTTTAGGGCTGCCGGCGGCGAAGATAGGCAGGGGGCGGTAGGGCAAGGTTGGTGAGTAGGCAGGGAGCAGCAAAGCCAGAGGGGGCACCATAGGAGCACCCTATCCACTCTTCAGTCAGGGAGGAGGGGTTTCCTGCTGCTTGTGGAGACGCCTCAGCACAGACACCAGTTGGGCCGACCCGCGCTAAAGCTCAGACCCCAGGGGAGGGTCTCAGCCATCGGGAGAGTTAAGTGGTTTTCTTAAATTGTCAGGCATTGAGTGCTTGAGTGTGTGTGTGTGGGTGTGTGTGTGTTATCCTAGGATTTTAGATTGCAGTTGATGTTGAAGTCTGGTATAGGGACAGAAAGTGAATAACTGTTAGATTAGGGGTGAAGCGCTGTGCTCTGCTTGCCTTATGGTGACAGTTGGGGATGGGTTGAGGTTAGTTGGTTCCGTCTGTAGTGTTTGAGTTTGCTGTGAGTTCTGGTGGGGATTTTATAAGTGCAGTGCCGTGTGTGTGCAGTGCTTTTGGTGGATGCATGATTTTGCCTTGTGGCTCCTCCCATCACTATGTTCAGTAAATGCAGCAAGTCGCTGGTGCCATTGCTGACCTAATCTAACTTGGACTGGTTCCCTTACAGATTGGATAGAGACTGCCTTATCAATTATAATTTAATAAAAGTGGTTGTTTCTACGCTACCATTCTCTGCCTCCTCGTTTGTACCAAAAAGGGGACTCTGCATAATAAATATTACAATACAAACATTCCAATCAGTTAAAAAGTTTCCTATTTAAGGAATCCCAGCAGATTGCGTCAGTCATTTTTAAAAAGAACGATTCCTTAGCTTCTTTTAAAGTTAACTGATATCTGTTCAGTCTCTCTTTGTAGATCTCATAATGAACCTGGAGTCGAGTTTTCCTCCATTTTCTCTCGGCTCGTCGACACTCCCTTTTTCCACTACGTGCCAGTGGATCGCTTGTCCACAGAGACCTCTTTCTACCTGAGACTACATTCACTCTAGTTGGAGCAATGGAATCAATGATATCTGAGATTTTCACGAGGAAATTATCTACCAGCTTGTTTACCGAGTTGGAGTTGGAAGATGAGGGGGATGTGGTGGAAGGGTAAATACTTTTAAAGGTTTCAACAGAACTGTCCCCGAGAAAACGCTTTTTTACAGAAGATATTTTCTTATTAAGTAAAACAAGCTTATTTTTGTTTAGTTTTAATTGAATTTCCCTCTTTACCAGAGATGAAATGAAATAAAATTAGAGATCTATATGTGAACTTTACTTAGGCACACATCTATCAGTGCAGTACTGTTACCCAGAGTATAGTTTCCACACTTCAACAAGTGTGCTCTAAACTTAGACAGACATCTCTGGTTACAGGCATTTATTTTAACCAGTTATGTTTACGGGCATGATAAATATTCCAGCTGTCACAGCTGTGGCTCCCACATTTCCTCCCCTCCTTTACTGCTTTATCAACAAGGTTGATTTAGAATGCAATTATTTATAAATCACCAATGGTTTGAAAACATGTCATTGTTTAGAATTTCCCAGAAGCTATGCTAATACTAGTGCCTTTATTGAATTCCTGAATTATGTTAAATTTAGGTGATGTCTAAGTACTTTAGGAATAATCTGGATATTGTTTTTCTTCCAGAATGTCAAAATGAAGTCAGTGTAAAGGTGTTGGTCAACAACTAATTCTGCAATTTGAAAAATGAACTCTTAAATATGAAAACCCCTCTTCTGACACTAGCCAAGTTAACACGTTTAGTGAGTTGGTAAGTCTGGTATTTAATTCATATTTAAGTACATTTCATAAAAATAAAAAAAACATCAACTAAGCTATCTGGGGCATTTCCATTTTTTTCTGTACAACTTTAAGCTTAGATTTAGAAGGAAATACGCACAGTGCCTCTGAGAAGTATTCACACCATTTGAACTTTTTCCCATTTGACGTTTTAACTACAAACTTCAATGCATTTTGTTTGGATTTGAAGAGCTAGACCAACACAAATTTGCCAATAAGTTTAAAAAAAACATGCATTGTTGTCAAATTTGTTTCCTAAATAAAGATCTGAAAATTGTGTGGTGCATTTATATCGGTCCCCCTTAGTAAATACTTTGTAGAGCCACCTTCTGCTTTAATTACAGCTGCTACCGACTTTGCATGTTTATAAAGTGAAAGTTTTGCCTGTTTTTTTTAGGCAAAATAGCTCACTGATTTTCATTTGTACATTAATTTCTAGAATTGTGCTGTTCTGGGTGGCTGCATGTTGGAGTGGCTCTGTTGGCTACATATTAAGTTTTGTTTTTTTGTACATTGGTTCTTCAGTTTTCTTGAGGAAGATTGCATTTATTTTTTTTACCTATATACTTTCCAGTTTTCGGTGCTGTGAAGCTGGAGGGAATTTTACTGTTAATTCTTTCACTTTTTGATAACCTGTTATGATGCATAACCATGGCATTGTGGTTTACAGCCTGGAGCAACTGACTAACATCGCAAAAGCTGAAATAATACCTCAACTGAAGCCACAAATCCCTGATGAGTTGAGTAGGAGGAGACGTGGATGCAGAGCAGGAGCAAAAAGGAGCGAGACAAGGAGGAAGTTCAAACCATCGCTTCCATCGATCATAATGCGCAACATGAGATCACTGGCTAACAAGATGGATGAACTCCAAATCTTTACAAAGACTTAGCCAGAGTATCGGGAATGCAATGTTATGTGTTTTACTGAGACGTGGCTGCTGGATCATATCCCCAACTCCAACGTCTCTGCCAGGCTTCCTGGCTGTACGAGCAGACAGAGATCTGAAGATGATCAGAAAAAGAAAAGGAGATGGAGTAGCAGTGCTTGTCAACAACAGATGGTGTCATCCAGGACATGTTACTGTGAAGTGTCGCCCAGATACTGAACTCTTGGCAGTAAGTTTTCGTCCATATTATTTACCAAGAGAGTTCACCTGTGTTATTTTGGTAGTTTACATTTTACCTTCAGCCATTGCAGACAATGCATGTGATGTCATCAGTTCCGTTGTCGCTAAGCTACAGACCCAGCACCCCAATGCATTTGTTGCAATATCTGGTGATTTTAATCATGCCTCGCTCTCGTCTACACTTCCAACATTTCAACAGTTTGTCAGGTGCAACACAAGAGAAAACAAGACCTAGGATTTGTTTTATCCAAATGGAAGGGATGCATACATGTCCAAACCAAGAACTCCTCTGGGACAATCAGATCACAATCTTGTTTTTCTCTACTCAGAATATAAACCACTTGTTCAGAGGCAACCTGTGACAAAAAGAATTGAGAGAAAATGGTCACAGATAGCTGAAGAAGCCCTGTAGGGTTGTTTTGCGACCACAGACCGGATGACTCTGTGCCAAGCACATGGAGAGGACATCAATGCCAAGACTGAGTGTGTGACTGACTATATAAACTTCTATGTGGAGAACATAATACCCACCAGAACAGTGAGATGCTTCCCTAATAACAAACCCTGGATCACCAGTGACCTGAAGGAACTGCTAAACACGAAATAAAAAGAGCCTTCAGGGAGGGAGACATGGAATTACTGAGGAGTATACAGAAGCAACTTACGGTAAAGATCAGAGACAGCAAAGATGCATACAGGAAGAAGCTGGAGAACAAACTACAGAGGAACAATATCAGAGATGTCTGGTCAGGAATGAAAAAGATCACAGGCTTTAAGGACAGGAAGGATTGGATAGATGGAAGTCTGGGCAGAGCCAATAAACTGAACACATTTTTCAACAGGTTCAGTTCAGGAACTAGCTCAGCATCCTCCTTTCCTATCCCCAGCCAAACAGACATCCCACTCTCCTCTGATCAACAGCTTTCCTGTTACACCTCGGATGTTTTATCCTTCACCTCAGCTATGAACTCTTCTGATTCCACAAGTTTGACTTCAACCAAGTCAGGAGAGGCTGTTAGCCCCTTTGCTTCCCCCTCCCACTTGTCTGTCTCAAAAAGTCAGGTGAAGAGGCAGCTGGAGAAACTGAACCAGAACAAGGCTGCAGGTCCAGATGGTGTCAGCCCCAGAGTCCTGAAGGCCTGTGCAGAGCAGCTCTGTGGGATTCTGCAGCACCTCTTCAACCTTGGCCTGACCCAGAGGAAGGTTCCACTGTTGTGGAAGACATCCTGCCTCGATCCCGTACCAAAGAGAACTCACCAGTCAGTCATCAGTGACTATAGAACTGTTGCCCGGACATCCCGAATCATGAAGGTCCTGGAGAGACTCCTGTTGGCCCCCCTGAGTAAGCAAGAAGAAGAACATATTAGGACCCACTGCAGTTTGCTTATCGCTGTGGAGTTGGGGTTGAAGATGCCATCATCCACCTGCTTCAACCAACCCACTGTCATCTGGACAAAGCAGGCAGCACTGTGAGGATCATGTTCTTTGATTTCTCCAGTGCATTTAACACAATTCAGCCTGATTTGCTTTGTCAAAAACTTATGAAGACACAGGTGGAGCCCTCAACAATTGCCTGGATCAATGACTACCAGACAAACAGACCAGTTTGTGAAACTGAAGAATTGTGTGTCAAACCAAGTGATCAGCAGCACAGGAGCACCACAGGGGACCGTACTCTCACCATTCCTTTTCACTCTGTACACCTCAGACTTCCAGTACAAATCAGAGACCTGTCATTTGCAGAAATACTCAGATGACTCTGCAATTGTCGGGTGCATCAGAGACGGAAGCTGAATACAGAGAGCTGGTGGACCGCTTTGTGAGATGGTGTGGAAACAATCGTCTTACTTTGAATATGAGTAAAACAAAGGAGATGATTGTAGCTGTCAGAAGAAACAGGGATAAGTCAAACACTGTTTCCATCATAGGAGAAGAAGTGGAGGTGGTTGAGGAGTATAAATACCTCGGATTTCACCTTGACAACAGACTGGACTAGAGACTGAACAGTGAAGCCGTCTACAAGAAGGGACAGAGCAGACTGTACTTCTTGAGGAAGCTTAGGTCCTTCAAGCAAGATGCTGCAAATATTCTACTAGTCTGTTGTGGAGAGTGTAATCTCTTCAGCCATCATCTGTTGGGGTAGCAGCATCAGAGCCAGGGACTTAAAAAGTCTCAACAACCTGATAAAGAACGTCCTCGTTCTGTTCTTGGCACAAGTGTGGAACATCTGGAGATGATGATGCAAAGGATTTTTTTAAAAATAAAATATGGACAACCCTGAGCATCCTCTTCATGAGACTATCATACAACAACAGAGTCTCTTCAGTCGGAGGCTTCTTCAGTTTCGCTGCAATACAGACCGGTACAGGAAATCCTTCCTGCCCACAGCCATCATTATCTACAACTCCTTAAATAATTAATTATATGAGCTACAACAACAATTAATTTCCCTCTGGGATCAATAAAGGATTTTTGAATTGAATTAGAAGAAATGGAGCTGAATTCGGATGTACAGTCGTGGCCAAAAGTTTTGAGAATTGCATAAATATTGGAAATTGGAAAAGTTGCTGCTTAAGTTTTTATAATAGCAATTTGCATATACTCCAGAATGTTACGAACAGTGATGAGATGAATTGTATAGTCCTTCTTTGCCATGAAAAATTCCACTGCATTTCATTGCTGTCATTAAAGGACCTGCTGAGATCATTTCAGTAATCGTCTTGTTAACTCAGGTGAGAATGTTGACGAGCACAAGGCTGGAGATCATTATGTCAGGCTGATTGGGTTAGAATGGCAGACTTGACATGTTAAAAGGAGGGTAATGCTTGAAATCATTGTTCTTCCATTGTTAACCATGGTGACCTGCAAAGAAACGCGTGCAGCCATCATTGCATAAAAATGGCTTCACAGGCAAGGATATTGTGGCTACTAAAATTGCACCTAAATCAACAATTTATAGGATTATCAAGAACTTCAAGGAAAGAGGTTCAAATCTTGTTAAGAAGGCTTCAGTGGGGGCCAAGAAAGTCCAGCAAGCACCAGATCGTCTCCTAAAGAGGATTCAGCTGTGGGATCGGAGTGCCACCAGTGCAGAGCTTGCTCAGGAATGGCAGCAGGCAAGTGTGAGCGCATCTGCACGCACAGTGAGGCAAAGACTTTTGGAAGATGGCCTGGTGTCAAGAAGGGCAGCAAAGAAGCCACTTCTCTCCAAAAAAACCCACCAGGGACAGATTGATCTTCTGCGGAAAGTATGGTGAATGGACTGCTGAGGACTGGGGCAAAGTCATATTCTCAGATAAAGCCTCTTTCCAATTGTTTGGGGCATCTGGAAAAAGGCTTGTCCGGAGAAGAAAAGGTGAGCACTACCATCAGTCCTGTGTCATGCCAACAGTAAAGCATCCTGAGACCATTCATGTGTGGGGTTGCTTCTCATCCAAGGGAGTGGGCTCACTTACAATGTTGCCCAAAAACACAGGCATGAATAAAGAATGGTACCAAAACACCCTCCAACAGCAACTTCTTCCAACAATCCAACAACAGTTTGGTGAAGAACAATGCATTTTCCTGCACGATGGAGCACCGTGCCATAAGGCAAAAGTGATAACTAAGTGGCTCGGGGACCAAAACGTTGAAATTTTGGGTCCATGGCCTGGAAACTCCCCAGATCTTAATCCCATTGAGAACTTGTGGTCAGTCCTCAAGAGGCGGGTGGACAAACAAAACTCACTAATTCTGACAAACTCCAAGAAGTGATTATGAAAGAATGGGTTGCTATCAGTCAGGATTTGGCCCAGAAGTTAGTTGAGAGCATGCCCAGTCGAATTGCAGAGGTCCTGAAAAGGAAGGGCCAACACTGCAAATACTGACTCTTTGCATAAATGTCATGTAATAGTCAATAAATGCCTCTGAATCGTATAAAGTGCTTGTAATTATATTTCAGTACATCACAGAAACAACTGAAACAAAGATCTAAAAGTAGTTTTACAGCAAACTTTGTGAAAACTAATGTCATTCTCAAAACTTTTGGCAACAACTGTACATCACAGTTTTTGGATTTTTAATTTGGTAAATCAATACTTTAGCAGGACACTGTACAGCAGAATTTTAAACCAGGATTATTTGTATTATATTTCTTGCTTGTGGATATATTCAAAACAATGTTAATATTTTCTTAAGAGTACCAACACGGGGCACAGCACCGGTGGGGCCCCACTCTCTTAATGACAGGAGACACACACCGCTGGCTGGGGGAGCGATAAGTCAGGATGACCTAAATGAGGAATAACTTCATCTTTATAAATCAAAAAACAAAACATCCTCCACATTCACGTGCCAGCTCCTTGCTGATCAGCACGCGCACGCTGGAGGTCCCTGTCCTGTCGAGAACGCGACATATGACGTAAGCTGCTTGCCGCGCAGCGATGATGGCGGTGCGTGAACGCGCAGTAAAAGTAATGGCTGCTCTGGATCGGCGGGTACCTAGCCTCGATGAATTCGTTGGTCAAAGCTGGACTGTCTGGGCCGACTGGGCCGGTGTGACAGCGGCAGACGGTAAGGAAACACACCGACACAAACATTAGCAGCTGCGAAGCCGATGAACCATCCCTCCGCGGTTATTTTTCCTCAAAACGAATGGCAGAACTAACCATGTTACCCAAACAAAGACCCTGCCGGGTCCTAGTGCTGGGTGGATAACATGTTGCTCCCTTCTAGCGCCTGGCACATACACGGTCTATAGGAAAAAAAACTAATATCAGAAATGGAGATATAAGCGCTGTGATGTGTGTGCTACTGCCGTGGCAATGAGGGAAGCTGTCGGGGCTTTGGGAACGCTGCTCGCTTCGGAGTTAGCAGTCAGGCAGCATAGCGGAAGGAGGCTAGTCCGGCTGGCTGGGCGAGCAACTTCTCACCCGGGTGAAGCTAAGCTAACCCGGTTCGCTGCTATGAGGCGGTTAGCCTGAGCACGCTAACGCTAGCAGGAGGATCAGAGCAGACACCGGTAACTGAGGAGGAGGCTGCTGCTGCCACCATCACCATGGCTGGCCCAGTCTCTGCTGTTAGCAGACATTGTTCTGGTTTCTTTTTACCCTGTCCTAATGTTTCCTGAATCGCAGCTTCAGCTTGACTGATCTAGACAATGAACTGTGTTTGACAGAAAACCTCAAATGTCACTAATGCCCGCAAATTCCCCCGCCTTTGTCAGTTTGAGGTGTGCGTGCTAACTCACACTTTTACATCTCTTCAGGTGAAACGGTGGCCATGGCCAGAACTGTGTAATAAAGTCTCAGCTTACTGTCTGTAAGCTCATATATTAAAATCAACAGCACTGTAGGAGCCGATGAATGAAGCTGCTGACCTACAATTTGCTCATTTATGTAACTCTGCATAAAGGCTTGAATGGAGGAGAGCAGAAAAATCTTTTAAACTGAAGAACACGAATTTTTGAACATTTCCAGGGCCTGATGTGGATGACTGCAGCAAACATGGGAAGAAGGCAGCCGAGGCTATGTCACTCAGTAAAGAGGGTAAGTCACTCTACACCACCATCATCATTGTTTCATCAATCAGTGAACACATGTCCAAGTCTGACTTTAGAAACCTCCAGAAATGTCTGGGAAAGTGACTCAAGCCCCTTTAGAGCATATTTCAAGTTCACCATCAGACATAAAAAACACCTTTTGCTCCATCTGACGAGGAGGTCACAGAGCTGCAGCAACCATCAGATTAAAGGAAATTTGGTCCAAGATGGTCCTCAACAGCATTGCTTGTACTGGAGGTCCTGAATGTATTTGAACAAGCTGCATGGGAGTAGCATCACACTCCAGCCAGATATTGTTGCTTCCATTGCCCCAGCTGCTTGTGTGCAGACAGAGCGGCATCAGCTCACCTGGAATTATTGGAATGATCAAGTTTCCTTCGACCAGCTCCGATTGAGGATGAGCAGATCAAATATCTTGAAAATCTGAATAGGTTTTTTTTCCTGGGTTTTCCTCATTTTCATCAAATGTATCATAGCGACAACTCCACCATATTCTGTCTATAAATACGTGAAACAACAGCATTAGTTTTTAATTTTCTTTAAAGATTTTTATATCCCACGTTTTTTTCCCATTAAAGCTGCAGTAGGTAACTCTGAGAGGAGAGCAGACTTTGCTTGAAATTTTAAACCCAAACAAGCTTCACATCACTCCCCCTCCCTCTCCGATGCACTCAAGCCCCGCCTCCAATGCCCTCCTCCCTCTTTCTGCTGCTACTGGCGTAACAACTGCGAAAGATAATCAGCTGACGCGACTTAGAAAACAAACTTTTGTGAATATTTCCTAACAATAAACCACAGATGACATTAGCTGTGAGGGCACGGATGATCGCACGCGCTGCGGAGGTTGACTGTAATACCACCACCAAAAAACAAATATTAATCAAGCAATGGTAATTACCTGTCAAGGAGAAACATTGCCAACTCTGAATCGGTTTTAAATACTTTCAGGTCCCGTAGCTCCCTCCACCTCTTAAAGGCTACGCCAATATTTACCCTCGTTTTATCTCGGGCTCGGTCATCTTCTTTCTATTTAGCGTTTTTGTCCTCCTCGGTCATCTTCTTTTTTGTTATCTTAGCCGTATATGCTGTTGTTGGCAGCGGCGCTACGGGCAGTTACTCTTTAGGTGGCTGTTGCAGCCGGTTGCGTAGCGGAGCGAGGGGCGGGTCGCAGTGTGTGTATGAGGAGTGATAGACAGATGTCGGAAACTCCATCAGGCGTGCTCTGGCTCTGATTGGCTGTTTTCTACCGGGCGCGTTGGATTCTTGCAAATCGCAGTAGGGCCTGTAGGCGTGACCAATTGAGCAGCTTTTTTTTTAACAGATTACAAATCTCATTTCCTACTTTCAGGACATATGGACAGTTTTAGGAAATATCACAAAAAGTTACTTTTATTCAAGTTACCTACTGGAGCTTTAATTATCCCCCAGCTCTCCTACCTAGTTCCAATCCTGGGGTTCTGCTCTCCCTCTGCCAGCCCCAGGAGGGCCCCGCACTGAAACCCAAGCCTCCTTCATGCTTGGGGAGTGAGCAGGCCCTTCTTTTCACCTGATGGGGTGGGGTTTCCCCGGCTGGACGTAGCACGTGGAAGGATCACGTTAAGTCCAGCCAGATCCTCCCCAGGACTAGTGCATGTTTTTGTGGGAGTAGCTCACATTAGCTGCTCAAGGGAAACAAAAAAAAAATCATTAACAATCAACATTAAGGGGCCAAACATGCTCTGATTACTTAAAGCAGCATGAAGTATAGCGGAGGTTGATGGAACCAGGTGAGAACAGGTTTTTACCTTTTCCTCGACCACCAACGGAGTCAGGATGGTGGCATGGGCGTTTATTTTCTTAACCTGAGCACAAGGTGACTTTCTTACAACAATGAGGTATTTTGCACTAATAAGTGTGTTATGTTGTTACACAAGGCACAGTTAATCAGATGCTGATGGAAAAAAAATCTAATACTCTGCAACGCTGCATCTGTCTCAAACAGTCAGAACAAGTAAAGGTCCAGAAGCTGCTCACAGTTTTTATGCCTGATGCACCTGGGTTCAACAGTTTAATTATAGATTAATGGACGAAACCAAGCTGACTGAATTGTGTGTATCTGCTTCGTCCTCTTTGGTCCACCACCTACCACTACTTCTTTGTAGACCAGAGTTTCAGTGTCGCCTCAGCGATGGGCACCATTTTGTCTCCAGAGGAGACAAAACTGACTTAGTGAATGCAATCGAGGGGCCAAACATGTTCTTTCAGGCTCCCTACCAGAGTTAGGGTCCTGATATCCTTTCCATATTGGACTTTTCTCTAAGCTCTTTAGGTAGGAGGTAGAGCTGGGTATCGATTCAAATTTCAAGAATCGATTAGATTCTGATTCTCAAGAGTTAGAATTGATTATCACGATCTGATCCAATCTTTTAAAAATGTTTTTTTTTTACTGTTACCTTAATTATATGGCTTCAATGCAATGATGAAAGACTGGGTGAGTAACAGTTCACCTGAAAAACTGTACCTAAGCCTTAAAATGTCTGTCTGGACTTTTCCTTCCTGTTTTAGCTGTAAAAAGGGCAAACAGTGTTAAAGAAGTATACCGATTTTTGGACTTGTGAATCGGTTCAATTCTTAGAATGTTTTATAAGAAATGATTCAGAATCTGGGTTTTTTCTTAACACAGCACTAGTCTGGTAGCAGCTAGGAGGTGGTCTTCAGACTGTGTCTGGCCCTCAGGTATTTAAGTTGCTCTCTTGTGGGGTGTCGCGTGGCGCAGTGGTTAGAGCGGGCGCCCAATGTGCAGAGGCTTCAGTCCTCGACGCGGCTTTCCCCGGTTTGAGTCCCGTCCCGGGCGACCTTTGCCGCATGTCTTCCCCCACCTCTCTTCCCCTTCAAAAATTCTGTCCACTGTCAATAAAGGCCACTCGGGCCCAAAAAACCTTTAAAAAAAAAAAAGTTGCTCTCTTGTATGCTGCAGGTTATGAAAATATGAATCACTGGAATTGAAACTTGTGGTGTTTTATTAATGACAGTTTTTGGTAATCTGGCCTTGATTACATAAATGAAAAGTTTGTGATTTAATGGAGCTACTAATGGAGTTTTAAAGGAGGGGGGGGGTTATTATGCTTCTTCCAGGCACATATTACCCTTCTATAGCACACTCCAATAAAATTGTCACCTTAAGTCTTTTAAAAGTCCGTCATATATCCAAATCATATGCTCGTGGTGCGCATGCGTCAGCGTCAGTCAGCCCGCCAAGACCGGCTCCCTATCAAGCATTGTTTTTAACTGGTTTTAAACCTTTTAAAGACTGGTTTTAACGGATTTTTAAAACACCACTGACTTATTAATAACCAGGACGTTTTTTACCGGATCGTTATCGGTGGGAAGCGCGGATTACTTCTCCCCCACCATGCCTCCACTCACCTGCAGTCCTGGGTGTGATGGCTGCGCAAAACTTAGCCAGAGGGTTCTGGAGCTGGAGCATAGGATCTCAACACCCCACCAAATCCAGGACCATAAGCGCGACGTGGACATCATCTTCGGGCGGACTTTCGCCGCCGCGAGCAGTGCACAGCTGGCGAACACCATTCCCTGCCAGCCCGGCGAAGCTGTGGGGGGAGGATCCATCGCTGGGCCTCCAGGCGGACTCTGGGTGCCAAACGCCCGCGTAATATCTGCAGCAGAGGAGGACAGCTGGTTCCAGCAGGGGGCTAAACCAAAAGCCCCCATCAGCTCCACTCCGGTGCTCCAGGGTGCCCGGTTAACGGTTGGGCCAGGCTCTCCTCCAACCTGCCTGCCTCTATCAAACCGTTTCAGCGCCCTGGATGCGGATTTCCCTCCTCTGCCAGCCCCTGGTCGCCGTAGCTCGGTAGGACCGCCGCGTAATCCCTCCCAGCAGCAGGTGCAACACCCGGACTCCCGCAGCCCCCCACGTCGCGCCAAACCCCGGGCTGCAGCCAGAACTCGCCGAGGAGTGCTCCGCTTCACCCCGAACCCACGGAACGAGCCCTCGGCGCCGATTAAACATCGCTGCAGTCCTGGGGAAGCCTCTCCACCTGGCATACAGCAAGTCCTGAATGGTGAACGATCCTCTGCCCAGCGCAAACATCCGCCTGCAGACCCGCCGCCCACCACACTCCTCATTGGGGACTCTATCATCAGAAACGTGAGGATGAGAGGAGCCCTTACACTGTGTTTCCCTGGAGCCACTGTCACGGACATTATGTAACAGATCCTGCAGCTCATTGATCAACACAAATCTGTGAGTAAAGTTGTGATTCATGCTGGCACCAATGAAATTTATAACCAGCAGTCTGAGCTCCTGAAGCCTGATTTTTATTCACCCTTTTAATCTTCTAGAAAACACACGTCTCTGTTTTTATTTCTGGCCCCACTCCCACTATCGGCAGAGGAATTGGCCGTTTTAGCAGACTTTTATCCCTTAATACTTGGCTCTCCATCACAGCCCTTCACAATATTGGTTTTATAGACAATTTTAACATTTTTTGGGGCAGGAAGCACCTGTTTGGACCAGATGGGCTCCATCTAAATAGACATGGCACTCGTACACTGACATAGAGCCTGGCATGTCCACGCCCCCCCCCCTGTCAACTACAGTGGCCACAGCTGCCCCTGCCCTCTCTGATTCCTCCGCCACTTCCTGATGTGCAAATGGTCCCTGCTCCTATGAACTCACCCCTGATTTTAACAGTAACTCACATACTGGACTTGGACCTTGTTCTACCTCATTCATACCTGTTATCAGCAGAGAGCGGACTAAAAATCATAAACCGAACAAATGCAATCCAAATAATCTCAAAAAGTTGCCAAAAGCCCCACTTTCAGTAAATCATACAGTCCCTCCATCTCCAATCACTATTAATATGGCACTTTTTAATGTTCGCTCTCTGCTGAACAAAACTTTTATAATAAATGATCTGATTTTAGACCATAATCTTCATTGTTTATTTTAACAGAAACTTGGCTGAGTGCAGATGCCCCTGTTGTTCTTACAGACGCCTCCCCACCTAATTTTAACTTCACTTATTCTACGAGGAGTAGCAAAAGGGGAGGCGGAGCTGCTTTTATAAGTTCATCAACACCTTCCGCCAAACCTGTTTTATTTGATAACTATTTTACTTTTGAATATAATGCAAATGTTTTTAGCACTCCTCAGATTTTATGTGTCACAATTTATAGGCCTCCTAAAAAGAGTGCACTTTTTATTCAAGAATTTTTAGAGTTTTTATCAATTTTGCACAACTCCTTTGAAAGGATCATTTTAGCTGGTGATTTTAATCTACATATAGATAACCTTTTAGATCCTTTATCAACAGATTTTTTAAACATCCTGACTTATATGGATTTTTGCCAACATGTCATGCAGCCGACTCACAACAAAGGACATACCCTGGACTTGGTCATCACGCATGGCCTGTCCACCCGTGTGTCCTCTGTTGTTGACTTGGCTGTCTCGGACCACTACTGTGTGTTTTTTAACATCACCAATTTTATTCAGCAGGAGACCTCTGTGAGAACTGTCACAGCGCCATCTAACCCCGGAAGTGGCTGCAGGTTTTCTGGAAATTTTTTAAAAGAATCCTGAGTGTGTGTCTTTACCAGAGGAAACACTGGACAGTTTTGTCCTGGTAGAAGCTGGGACTCTTGATAAAGTTTTCTTCTCAGTGAGGGCCACCACGTGTGTTTTGGACCCGATTCCCACTTCCTTTTTTAAGCAATTTTATGGATCTTTTAGAGATGAGATTTTAACCATGATGAATTGCTCCATTCAGACAGGGGGTCTTTCCTGCCGCCTTTAAAGGGGCAGTAGTGAGGCCCCTGCTGAAGAACAGCAATGTAGATTTTAATGATTTTAACAATTTTAGAACGGTATCTAACTTGCCTTTTTTAAGCAAAATTTTAGAAAAAATTGTTTTAATTCAATTTAGTGATTTTATTAATGAGCACAATGTCCTGGAGAAATTTCAGTCTGGCTTTAGGGTGAACCACAGCACAGAGACGGCCCTTCTAAAGATTTGAAATGATTTTAGATTAAACTATGATGCACAGAGGGAGACAGTGTTGGTTCTACTGGATCTAAGCGCTGCCTTCGATACAGTAGACCACACTATTCTTTTAACGCGTTTGAAACAGATTGGCCTCTCTGGTGCTGTTCACAAATGGTTCACATCCTATCTCACAGACAGGACTTTAATGGTAAGTTTAGATACTTGCTCCTCTAGGGTCCATAGGATTACATGTGGTGTGCCCCAGGGTTCGATTTTAGGCCCAGTGCTTTTTAACCTGTATATGCTCCCTCTTGGCAGTGTCATCAGAAGACATGGAGTCAACTTTCACAGTTATGCTGATGATACACAGCTGTACATCTCCATGTCTCCCGATGACACACGGCCAATGGATGCACTTTTTAACTGCATTTTAGACATTAAATCCTGGATGGCAGAAAACTTTCTCCAGCTCAACCAGGACAAAACTGAAGTTTTAGTCATCGGTCCTGAGCCTCAGAGAGAGAAACTTTTACCAAAACTACAATCACTGTCTTTTAATCCCTCTTTACAAGTGAAGAACCTGGGCGTGATTTTTGACTCTGAGCTGACTTTTATTCCTCACATTAAAAATATTACTAAAATAGGTTTTTATCAACTAAAGAACATCGCCAGAGTCCGCCCCATTCTCTCTCGGGCCAACACGGAGACACTGATGCATGCTTTTATCTCCGGTAGAATTGATTACTGTAACGCCCTGCTTTCTGGTCTTCCCAAAAAGAGTATATCAGGTTTACAACTACTAAAAATTCAGCAGCACGTGTCCTGACGAAGACCAGGAGGCGGGAGCACATTACACCGGTCTTAAAATCATTGCATTGGCTCCCTGTACATTTCAGGATTGACTTTAAGGTTCTTTTAATGGTTTTTAAGTCTCTGAATGGTCTTGGGCCTTCTTATCTCTCTGAACTGCTTTTACCATATAAACCTTCGTGGCCTCTGTGCTCCTCTGGCAGCCGTCTCCTTGTCACCCCAAAAGTCAGGACACACACGCATGGCGAGGCGTCTTTCCGGTTTTATGGCCCTCACCTCTGGAACAGGCTGCCAGAGGACCTCAGGGCTGCAGAGAACGTTCATGTTTTTAAGAGCAGGCTCAAGACTCACCTTTTTAGCCTAGCTTTTAACTGATTATTATTTATTACTGTTTGTTTAATTGCTCTGCAAGTTTTATGATTAAATTTTTATCAGTTTTACTATTTAATCTTAGCACATTAATTTACTGTTTATTTTTATACTTTAATTTATCTTAATCCCCGTTCCAGTGTTTCCTCTGTGGGAGCCCTCTGCCCCGGGAGCGGTGGTTGGCTGTGGCTCCCTGGGTGCTCTCCAGTTGGAGCTTGGGTGGAGGTGGGGGTCTTGGCCTTGCCTCCACTGGGCGCCCTGTGTCGGTGCCTCGGCTGCTGCTGTTAGTTTACCGCTGCCAGGCAGATGGCTCCTCTGATGGCGTTTCCTTGCATGGTTCATCTACACTCGGCCCAATGTCCTTTTTTACTTTTTCTTTTAACTGTGTGTGTGCATGGGAGCTGGGGAGGGGGTATAACTGTGACCATTCTTTTAAATCTGTGTATATATATGTATGTGTGTGTGTGTGTATATGTATGTATATGTATGTATATGTATGTGTATGTATATGTATATGTATATATATATTTAAAAAAATGTGAACTATCCCTTTAAGGTGCAAGAAGTTGCATCACAAAGTGCTTTACAGATTTAAATGACCCCACATAAAACCACCTTCCCTTCCCTCCCCCACAGATTTAAAAGCATGGTCACAGTTATACCCCCCTCCCCCCAACCCATCTCCCATGCACACACACAGTTCAAAGAAAAAGTAAAAAAGGACATTGGGCCGAGTGTAGCTGAACCATGCAAGGAAACGTTTGAAAACATGATTCATTTGCATCACACACAAAAAAATCCGGCCAAAATTCGCAATTCACTATTACTCTGCACTATTTTTCTTTCCATTCCAATCAATCAGTGCTGCGGCCAGCATCAACTGTTGCGCTCCTCCCGTCAGCTGTTCCTCCCTTGAATCCCGGCAACATGTTTGATTATGAAACATCTGATGATGAAACTCATTTTAGCCCAATGCCAGATGGATTGGATGAAGAAGGAACTTTTTTTTTTTTTAGCACAAAGCCAGATGGATACCTTTATGAACCGGAGCAGAAAGAGCAAGATGACATAGAAGTGTTTCAACCTGAAGCTGACCCCACATAATGTAGCCCATTTGGTGTGTTATCAGTAATAATTATGAATGCGGTCAAATATTGCATAGCCTACTGATCAATACAACGTAAAGTTGTCTAATTCTGATATCATAAATTGCACAACATAAGATCGTCCACATTTACTCACCCTATCTACAGCTGTGTTCTAGCGCCATCTGCTGAAGTTCGGCATCCTGTATACTCCGGTTAATAAAGGTATCCCTTTGGTGTTGTACTAAAAAAAGTTTCTTCATCCAATCCATCTGGCATTGGGCTAAAATGAGTTTCATCATTAGATGTTTCATAATCAGACATGTTGTCGGCATTTAACAGTGGAACAGCTGACGGGAGGAGCACGAAAGTTGATGCTGGCCGCAGCGCGGTTTGATTAGAATAGAAATAAAATGGTGCCGAGTAATAGTGAGTTGCGAATTTTGGCTGGCGTTTTTTTGTGTGCGATGCAAATGAATCATGTTTTCGAACACATATAGTTTTCTGAAGCAAAACAGCACAGTTTGTTGGCCCCCGAACTAGCCGGGACTACTTTCTTGAAAGACTTCTGACCGCCAGAGCTCTGACCAGGAGGTGACCACAGATATGGGTCAGTGTGTATGCACTATGCTGATGGGGAGGATGGGATACAACTTCATGTCTAAAAATGCGAACTATCCCTTTTAAAGAAATTTACTTTTGTATTGGACACCTTGATTTTCCTACTCTTTCTGACCCACCCCCTTCATTTCGTCACATACCGTGCATCATCGCAGCATGCATGGAATCGGACTCTGACCTTGTTTACATAAGTACATAGCACATCTTTTTTGGCCTAGGGTGGTTACCAAACTCGAAGTCAAACCACTTCTTACGAACCGTGTCATCCTGTGGAAACTTAAAAAGAGGCATGTTTCCTTGGCAACCACATAAGCATTTATGCCACTTTGACATCTTTTGCTTGAAGAAATGCGGACCAAAAGAGCAGCAAAAAAAAAATCCCACAAAAGACACGCAGCTGCAGCTGGTGTTATAATTACTGCACCTGGGACTCAGCCAGAGTTGTGTGAGGTGGGGAGGGGTAGGGGAGCTCTGCAGGGGCGAGGCTCTCGGCTGAGTACGTAAGGTCGGAGGAGGAGATGGGTGGAAAAGGCGGGGATAGGTGGGAGCTGGCGTTTCAGCAACCCCGGGAAGTACCGGCAGAGACTCAATGATTACTCTAACATGAGTGTATGGGTCAGAGCAACACTTCAGGCATGTTTTTAATGAAGGAAAGGCAGGTTCTCAGGATATTAAGCTTCAGAAAGTCCATTTTGCATAATACCCCCCCTTTAATAGGTAGTGAAAATTTTATTCTGAACCGAATAGAGAACTGTGAAGACCCGGCACTGGATGAGCTTAAGAACCCTATGCGATGGGTTCTGGTAAATGCAGACCGGACATGCTTCTACAGCTCTTTTTCATGGCAAATTTTGGCAGCAACTAAGTATCAGACGGGCTGCACCATGTTGGGAAAAACTGACAGTGGGATTTTTTTTTCAACCCTGCAGTATATATTATGATAGGGCTGGACGATATCTCGAGTTAAAAAAAAAAATCTTATTTTAATAAAAGTCACAAGACATGTCTAAAACAAAAGGATGCATGGGGTAAACTGAGCAAGGGAAATAGCCAGATGAAGATGGTTTTGATTTTTCTGCATGTCCAGCCTCTAAAGATTTAGATCTGTTCTTTCTCACAGTCTTCAACAACTCATTTGTATTTTTTACTTTGCTCATATCATTTAACACACTTATGTTAGATGTTATGTCTTATGTTATACTACTAATAAAAGTATTTTTATTAAAATTATGGTTCTGCTTGCATTCTTAGTGATCAGATAAAAGGGCTGAATGTGAACACAGCCCAGCCCTAACCCAAAACAGTAATTTTTAATAGCAGAGCTATAACTATTTTGGTTTAATTCAAGAAATACATTTTAATCATATATGGGTTATTTTTTTACTGTTTATAATGCTGTATGTTAATAAAAGTGCCTGTGTGACACTTGAGACATGTAGCTTAGATTCTTAACTTCATTTTTGTCAGTTTATGGAAATGAAAATATCTAGATGTGAATCAAAATTCGGTTTTCAGCTAAAAAATATCGAGAGATAGCTTTTTGTCCATATCGACCAGCCCTATATTACGATGTGGAGAAAAAATACATGAATTTTCAGTAGATGTCTTGAACAGCACCTTAAGTCTGCCATGTTGTTGACTATTAACGTGTAGCGATCCTATCATCTGTGATGCATTCTGGGAGACGTCCTTAGTGTCTGGTGTGATCATTTGCTGGTGTGAGACTGTCCACCTAAATATGTCATTAGCATGAAAAATCCAAGTTCATATTATATTAGCCAACAATTATTGAACTCCTACCAGACCTTTGTGATGTGAATATTTTACAGTAATACTGCGTTGCTGATATATATGCATTGTGCAGCCCTAGTTGGTGGGTTTCTCTCATTGATTGGTTCCATCAGTGATTTTAGTGACTCAGTTTATGTTTCCAAGTTGTTGAATCACAGATTTTAAATCCAGCCTGCATCATTCCACTTGGCTGGTTGACCTTTTGCAGAAAGTTGCAGTTGACACTTGTGGAAATATATATCTGTTCCTGATTTTAGTCTTGGCATGGGAAATGTTTTTTTTTTTTTTTTTTTTTAGATCAACATGTAGAAAGGAAGTGTGCTGCGGAACAAGGGAACCGCGATCTGACAACATTTACTCTACACACTGTCAGGCTGGAATTGTCCTGTTGGAGCTCCTTTCTATTCATTGAGTTCAGTCTATTTAAACAACACATGTCCTCTGAAGACTATGCAAACCAGACAGATCCAGTTAATATAGAGACATGTTTAAACTGGTCGAAACTTTCTGAGGAAGCCCAGCTAACTGCATGGACTCGGTCTGTATAATACAGTATTCTCTTGACTTTTTCTGTGAATGGCAGACATGTCCATCTTCGGCCTTTACCCCGGCCACGATGACTTCTACTTGGTGGTGTGCAGCCACTGTGGCCAGGTAGTGAAGCCTCAGGCCTTTGAGAAGCACTGCGAGCGGAGACACGGGCCTCTGGCCAAGCTCTACGGCAAACTACGCTCTCCCACGCCTGCCCCGCAGCATCAGAAATCCTACCATGGTCACTCCCCTTCACATGGGGTCAACCCCCCTTCTGCTTCATCATGGGAGGGCAGAGGGCCGAGCGTCGGGCCGCCACGGGCTGCCCCGCCTTCACCTTCCACCCCACCTCAGTACAGATACTCCAAGAACTCCAAGGATGGAGTACGGTAAGAGATCAGAGCTCCTGATAATCCCTCTATTTGCCGTCTGTGACAGTACTTTTTAACCTGGTGGTCAACCTGGTTATTTTCACTCATTAAACAGCTGTTATTGGTTGGTCACAGCTGCTTCAGCATCAGAATGCACAGAAAAAACAGTAAAGAAGACCACATGACTTCACCTTCAGCCCCCCTCTTTAATGTTTTTGTCACTTGGTGAGATGTCCTGAAGCTGTCTGTTCCCTGTGTCACCCAGACATTCCCCACTGGAGAAGTCATTCCACAGCAGCCACAAAGAATCAGCCGTGTTCAAGCAGCCGCCGCCTCTGGAGCCTCCAGTCCTTTCTCCACCTCCATCCCTTCGAGATCCTCCATGGCCTCATGGAGCCAGTGCTGCCAGCAGGCCTTCATCCAGTGACAAGCAGCCCACCCAGAGGAAGGAGTCCTCCCAGCTGTCTGCGGTGATGGGCCACCGGGTCCCCAGGCCCTACAACAAGGTGGCCTCCAGTAAGTGCTCATGCAGAGAGAATGATGGGTAAAAAGATGCATGGCCTGTTGGGTCAGCTGAGATCCATGCAGAGAACAATCCCATGTTCTAATGTATCCATGCCCTAAAATACAGTAGAAACCAGATGTTTATATACACTTCAGAACAAAAACACCACAATATTTTCCTTTACTGTCAAAGTAAAGAAAATAATGTTTCTGTATTTTTGTTCTGAAGTGTATTTAAGTATCTGGTTTCTACTGTCGTTATGATATTGCCCAAGTCAGTTTTTGCATTAATTTAAGGATTGTAAATATAGTTGACTGTGATTTATGAAATATGTTGTGCCACAGATAGGTAGGATTTGGCTATGAATAAATATGAATAGGGCAATTATTAATAAGATTAATAATTTTATGTAACATGTACCAATTTTGGGGGCACCACCTGGTGGATTCCAGGAATATATATAGCCAAATTGTTCAGTCTCAGTTTGTTTGTGATGTTTATGATTACCTGCCTGATAAGGCTGAGATAATTTAACAATAGATGAAGGAATAAGTTCTTACACTGTGGACATTAATTGTATGCATTACTCCAAGTAATCCCAGACAACTTCTCTTTAAGTTAAGGGGAATTTATTAAGAAAATAGATCAAGCTTACAGCCAAAACATTTAGTCAATAATTCCCATCTATTCTAAACATGCACCTCGCTACTACAGATCTTAGAAAACAATAATAGGTGAACATTAAACACCATTAACATGAAATTAATCAGTGAGAACAGCTGAGGTTTGGGTTAGAAAAGGAGGTGGGCCCTCACTTCAGGGGGCCCAAGTCACAGGTAGCCTAGGAGACAAAGTCATAAACTAGTTCTGTGCCAAGATGGAGAATTGCACATGAAGTGTAAGAAAGGGTCATAAAACTAGCTTTGGCTAAAGGAGCACATGGGGTGAAGCGTCCATGTGGAAGGCCTCGGCTTTACCAACAGACTAAAGACAATGGAGTTAAACTTTTCAGCTAAGACCAGCTAACGCAGGTCGGACCGAGCCCAACCTGCGTTAGCTGGTCTTAGCTTACCTGATCACTCGCTCTGCCGACCGAGTGATCAGGGAGAGAGAGGAAGGAAAAAGAAAGAAACGTGTGATCCGCTCAGGATAAAAAGAAAGTTTCAAACACAGCAATTCTTAAACCACCTTGAAGAGCGTTTGAATGGGCTGACAGATCTGTGACGGGGTAAGCCGTATTGCGTCATTTCCTGTTGTCGCTGTTGCACTCCCTGTAGCTGTTTGGTGTTTAGACTCTCTTGAATCGATCTTATTTTCTCTGTGCTGAGTCCTTTAAAAGTTATTTCAACACACAAGCACACTAAAACACACGTTTTGTGGTGGTGTACTTTACGTTTTTTGGAACTCCTTGTGTTTCACACAGTTTTTCTTGGGGTGGTAAGGTCTAGCTAGCTTAGTTAGCTTAGCTTCATTGCGGCTATGGCTACTCTTCTTTCTCCTGTCTCTAACTCTTCTCTGCTCTCTTGCTCTCTCTGTCAGATGTTTAGTTACTTCTCTGCCACCTTTAGTGATAATGGTAACTGTAATAAATGTAATATTTTTGTAGCTTTGGAGGCGAGGGTATCGGAATTAGAGGCCCAGCTCTGCGCTGTTGAAAAACCAGCTGATAGTCGAGGCCCATTAGCCAGCGCGGAGCCAACAAGGATAGAACCCCCAAGCCGTCCTCCGGTAGAGCCCGCGCAGCCGGGACCTCAGGCCGGCTGGGTGGCGGTACGTAGGAAGCATAGTTCTAGGACCCAGCTCACGGGCCACCACCAACCGGTCACCGTTTCTAACAGATTATCCCCGCTCAGCGACACACCCGCTGAGAAGCCGACCCTGGTAATTGGCAGCTCCATAGTCAGAAACGTGGCATTACAGACACCATTGACCATAGTCAAATGCTTGCCAGGGGCCAGAACGGGCGACATCAAATCCTACCTGAAACTGCTGGCTAAAGAAAAGCGTGAATACAGTAAGATTGTTATTCACACTGGCGGTAATGACACCCGGTTACGCCAATCGGAGGTCACTAAAATTAGTGTTGCTTCGGTGTGTAAGTTTGCCAAAACAATGTCAGACTCCATAATCTTTTCTGGTTCCCTGCCTGATCGGACCAGTGACGACTTGTTTAGCCGCATGCTGTCATTCCACCAATGGTTGGCTAGGTGGTGTCCTGCAAATGATGTGGGCTACATTGATAACTGGCGAACATTTTGGGGAAAACCTGGACGGCATCCATCCCACTTTGGATGGAGCAGCTCTTCTTTCTAGAAATCTGGCCGAATTTATTAGTCCTCCAAAACACTGACAACCCAGGGTCCAGACCAGGAAGCAGAGTGGTAGTTTAACCAACCTCTCTGCTGCCTCTGTACTGTTACCCACCCATTACCCTATAGAAACAATGTCTTGCCCACGGTCAAAATTAAATGGATTAAAAGTTAAGCCAACAAAAGCAAATCATGGAAATCTCATAAAGATAATTACGACTTTGACTGAACAGAAAAATAAATCTATTAAATGTGGTTTATTAAACATAAGATCTCTCTCCTCAAAGACTTTGTTAGTAAATGACTTGATTTGTGATAATCACATTGATTTGCTTTGTCTCACAGAAACCTGGTTGCAGCAGGAGGATTATGTCAGTATAAATTAGTCAACTCCTTCCAATAAATTAAATTTTCACATTCCTAGAAATACTGGCCGAGGGGGAGGAGTTGCAACCATTTTCCGTTCTGATTTACTAATTAGTCCCAGACCAATTGATAGCTACAGTTCTTTTGAACATCTAACCCTTAATTTTCCTCATCCAAGTTGCAAAACATCAAGACTGGTTTTTGGTTTTGCATCGTCCACCAGGCCCTTACTCTCAATTCTTGGATCAGATCTCACATTTTTTATCTGATTTAGTATTAAATACTGATAGGGTCATTATAGTGGGGGACTTCAATATTCATGTGGACACTGAAAGTGATAGCCTAAATGGAGCCTTTAATGCTATTTTAGACTCAATTGACTTCACTCAAAAACTACAGGGATCGACCCACTCGGGTAAACACACTTTGGACCTTGTACTGACATACGGTATTGAGTGTGAGGAAATAACAGTTCACCCACATAACCCGGTCCTGTCTGACCACTTCTTGATAACTTATGAATTTACTTTAACTGACCATCTTAAATCTGAAAGAAAATGTAATTATAGTAGAGCTTTATCAGACAATGCTGTAACAAATTTTAAGAATCTGTTCCGTTCTTACTTTCCTCAGTCTCTCAGAGTAACACAGTGGATGGCAGCAATTCTATCTCTAACCCTTCAGAAATTGACGGTCTGGTTCACAGCGTTACTTCCTCATTGCGTTTGGCATTAGATAGTGTAGCCCCCTTTAAAAAAGAAAGTGGCAAGCCAAAGGAGGCTGACTCCTTGGTTTAACGCGGAGTTGCGTACTTTTAAAGCAGAATACTAGGAAGATGGAGAGAAACTGGCGCTCTACACATCTAGAGGATTCCTATTTAACCTGGAATAACGGTCTACTGCTGTATAAAAAGACCCTTCGACAAGTTAGAACAGCATATTTTTCATCATTAATAGAGGCGAATAAAAACAATCCTAGATTTATTTTTAGTACAGTTGCCAAACTTACAGAGTCATAGCTCTGTTTAGCCAACTATTCCCCCAGCTCTCAGCAGTGATGATTTTATGGGATTCTTCATAAATAAAATTAATTCTATTAAAAATAAAATCATTGGCATCCTCCCAAACATGATTACTTCTTCCTCAGTAAATGAGGCAGCATCGGAAAGAACTGTAGAACCTCATTTGTGCTTAGGCTGTGTTGATTCAGTCGAGCTTTCGGAATTATCCAAAATATTACCCTCATCTAAACCTTCAACTTGTATGTTGGACCCAATCCCAACCAAATTATTTAAAGAAGTGGTCCATTTTGTTCCTGGTCCCATTTTGGATATGATGAATCTATCCTTGGTAAACGGATACGTACCACAAGAATTTTAAATAGCTGTAATTAAACCTTTACTCAAGAAACCTTCCCTTGATCAAGACAACTTTGTGAATTTCAGACCTATATCTAACCTTCCTTTCTTGACCCAAAGTCCTTGAGAAAATAGTTGCTAATCAAGTCTGTGAGCATCTAAACAGTAACGAGCTGTTTGAAGAGTTTCAGTCAGTTTTTAGAGCTCATCATAGCACTGAAACAGCACTGGTGAAGGTTACTAATGATATTTTCATGGCCTCAGATAATGGACTTGTGTCTGTTCTGGTTTTGTTAGATCTCAGTGCTGCTTTTGACACAGTCGATCATAATATTCTCTTAGAAAGGCTTGAACATGTTGCAGGGATCAAAGGGACAGCACTAGGCTGGTTTAAATCGTATTTGTCTGATAGATTCCAGTTTGTTCATCTAAATGATCAATCTTCTTCACTCTCAAGGGTTACTTGTGGAGTTCCACAGGGTTATGTGCTTGGACCAATTCTTTTCACCATATATATGCTCCCAATTGGTAGAATCATTAGACAGCATGGGATTAATTTCCACAGCTATTCCGATGATACACAACTATATTTATCCATAAATCCTGATTAACCCAGACAGTTAGGTAGATTACAGGCATGTCTGGATGACATAGAAACATGGATGACTCTAAACTTTTTGCTCTTAAATTCTGATAAGACAGAAGTTGCTGTCTTTGGACCAGAAGCTGTAAAAAAGAAACTGATTAGTCAATCACTTCATCTGGATGGCATTAAAATGGCCCCCAGTAATAACGTAAAGAACTTCGGAGTTATCTTTGACCAAGACTTGACATTTAAATCCCATATTAAACAGGTTTCTAGGATTTCCTTCTTTCACCTCCGGAATATTGCTAAAATTAGAAACATCCTGTCTAGGAGTGATGCTGAGAAACTAGTCCATGCATTTGTTATGCGTGCGGCGTTGCTAAATGAGCACACAGGTACAGCGCTTAATAACACTTTAAACCAACACTGAACGAGATCTAACTCGTTAAAACTCCATTTTCTCTATTTTTCTCTGCCCAGACACAATATTAGCATAAATGAACCGGTTCAGTCCTACTTTGCTTTGAAGGAGGTCCAGTCCACTAGGAGGAGAGCAAATTGTGTCTGTGGTTGAGCAAGAAAGAGAGTTAGGACCTGCGCAGGATTTTAAGGACCGTGTGGCCCAACTGCAGGCTAGATGGCCTGGAGATTGACGTCGTAACGAACTGTCTTGGAACAGTCCTTATATCGCTCAAACTGGTTACGGGAACAGAAGGAGCACTTCGAAGCTTTGAAATGAGTTCTTCCCGGTCCAGCGGGTCAGAACAAAAGAGAATCTTCACCGGTGAGATGTCCTCTGTTTAGCCTGAGTTTCTCTCTGAGACTTCTGGCTGAGAACAAATTTGAAATGGCCGCCACTACCACTCTTATAGCCCTTTTGCCATGATGTCACCATTGATGTCACCATTGGGGGCCACGGACCAATAGGAATGTGTCTGGGGTCACTGCTAGGATTGCTGGGAAACATGGTCTGCTCAGTCCGTCTTTGAAAAGGCTCCCAGCCATCCAATAGTCTGTTCAATTCATCTTATGATAAATGGAATCACAACAAATGTATCTATTTTTTTTGCCATGTTGGTACATGACAGAACAGGTGAGCGTGTAGTGTTTACCTGATGGGAGAGAGGATCATGTTGGCACGGAAACAAGGTGAGACATCCTGGCAACAGTTCCCAAGTGTTCAGTGTCAAAGACGGTGAATGAATGAGTTTGTGAAGGAAGTCAACTCTGGATCAAGCAGTGTTGGAACAAGGACATGTTGAGCCATCGAGACTTTGCTAGCCAAGCTGATCCTGAATGAGAGCCCTCAGTTCGTCATCAGAACTGCTCAGGTTTATGAAAACTCAGTTGAGCTGATAAAGTTACAGAAAAAGGGAGGAAGAGCCTGTGAAGGAGTATAAGTACCTTGGAATTCAATTTGAAAATGAAAGTGATATACTTCAAGTATTTATCTGTTGATTGTGATAATTATGGCTCACAGCGCCATGGGGAGGGATTTCATCTCCCGCTGATGGTTCATAGTCACCTCACCAGCTGTCTGCAAGGACGTTTAGAGCCCTTTATGATTTCCTTTGCTGACAAACCTTGTGGAGATGCTGATGGTTGCCCATAACGTTAACGGCTACGATATTGCTGTGCCTGATTGGCCAGCACACTGGCCTGACGCAAATGTCATAGAGAGTCTCTAGGGTTTTGGCAGTGAAAGATGGACACCAGTGTCAACAACCTAGACGAGCTAAAGGCTGCTATCAAACCATCCTGGTCTTCCTGAGGGACCTCAGTGAAGCCACACTCTAATCTCCTCCATGTCACCGTTCATTGATGCAGTAATGAATTCAAAATACTTTATCTCAAAGGACATGAAGTGTTTTCATAACTCATATCATTCAAGTATCTTCATGGAGGCGTTGTAGATGGTGAGGGATCTCCAGTAGCAGTCAGTCTTGCAATGAATCTGAAGAGGCCTCTGACTGAAGACTGTTGCTGTGACAGTCTGATGACCATGCATTGACCTAAAAGCTCAATATCCGGGCAGCAGAGACTATAATCCACAGCAACATGTCCTGGATGACTCCATCAGTTGTTAGCAGGCTTTGCTAATCCACCTCCTTTACTTTTGCCGTTCCTCTTTAAATCTCTGTCTGGTCAATTGTCAGAGAGATTCAAATTCAATTCAAAAATACTTTATTGATCCCAGAGGGAAATTAAATGTTGTAGATCATTATGGCTGTGGGCTGAAAAAATTTCCTGTAGTGGTCTAAGTATTGGAGCGAAACTGAAGAAGCCTCCGACTGAAGACGCTATGTTATTTCACAGTCTCATAAAGAGGATGCTCAGGGTTGTCCATAATTTTTTTGATTTTATGAAGAATCCTTTGCATCATCATTTCCAGATGTTCCACAGTAGTGCCAAGAACAGAACCAGCCTTCTTTATCAGGTTGTTTAGCCTTTTTAAATCCCTGGCTCTGATGCTGCTACCCCAACAGTTGATGGGTGAAGAGATTACACTCTGCACAACAGACTTGTAGAAAATTTGCAGTATCTTGCTGCAAACCTTGAAGGACCTAAGCTTTCTCAAGAAGTACATTCTGCTCTGTCCCCTCTTGTAGATGGCTTCACTGTTGCGCCTCCAGTCTGTTGTCAAGGTGAACTCCAAGGTATTTATACTGCTCAACCACCTCCAATTCTTCACCCATGATGGAAACAGTGTTTGACTTATCCCTGTTTCTTCTAAAATCTACAATCTCCTTTGTTTTGTTCACATTTAAAGTAAGACGAATGTTTGCACACAATTTCTCTATTTTCAGCTTCTTGTCCATCAATTCAATTCAGTTTATTTATATAGCGCCAATTTACAACAGATGTCATCTCAACGCACTTAACAAGAAGTCATTTTAATACATTTATACAAACATTCCAATCAGTTAAAAAGTTTCCTATTTAAGGAATCCCAGCAGATTGCATCAGTCATTGGCGTGAGGTTGGGCCCCGTCGATGCAGACTTTCCAACCACAGCAATCCTTAAGCAATCCATCATACTGAGCAAGCATGTAGCGACGGTGGAGAGGAAAAACCTCCAACAGAACCAGGCTCAGTAAGAGCGGCCATCTGCCACGACCGTCTGGGAGCTTGAGAAGACAGAGCAGAGACACAGAAGGAACAGAAGATCTGATATAAGAGTACTTTCTATGTTACAGAAAGTAAAGAGTTGATAACGTGACATGGAGGATGTTCAGTTACTGGGAGCATCATCCCAGTCGATGCCCCCCATCAACAGGGCATTGCAGCCAAGCAGGATACCAGACCAGGTGGAGCTTCTATGGAGAGAAAAACAATGAGAGAAAACAAAGTTAACAGTCGAAATAACTGAATGTACTGTACTACAACTGAGGAGTAGTAGTAGGAAAGGAAGTAGCAGAGTGAAGAAAATTGGTAAGTTTGTCTCTAATATACCCAACAGTTGCAGAGTCATCTGATTTGTACTGGAAGGCTGAGGTGTACAGAGTGAAAAGGAATGGTGAGAGTACGGTCCCCTGTGGTGCTCCAGACCACCTGGTTTGACATACAATTCTTCAGTTTCACAAACTGTGGTCTGTTTGTCTGGTAGTCATTGATCCAGGCGATTGTTGAGGACTTCACCTGTGTCTTCAGAAGTTTCTGACGAAGCAAATCAAGCTGAATTGTGTTAAATGCACTGGAGAAATCAAAGAACATGATCCTCACAGTGCTGCCTGCTTTGTCCAGATGACAGTAGGTTGGTTGAAGCAGGTAGATGATGGCATCTTCGACTCACACTCCACGGCGATAAGCAAACTGCAGTGGGTCCTGATATGTTCTTGTTTGCTTAATCAGGGGTGCCAACAGGAGTCTCCAGGACCTTTTATGATGTGGGATGTCAGGGCAACAGGTCTATAGTCACTGATGACTGGTGGGTAAGTTCTCTTTGGTACTGGAACGAGGCAGGATGTCTTCTACAACACTGGAACCTTCAAGTCAGTTTATTTATATAGCGCCAATTCACAACAGATGTCATCTCAGGGCACTTAACAAGAAGTCATTTCAATACATTTATACAAACGTTCCAATCAGTTAAAAAGGTTCCTATTTAAGGAATCCCAGCAGATTGCGTCAGTCATTGGCGTGAGGTTGGGCAGACTTTCCAACCACAGCAATCCTTCAGCAATCCCTCATACTGAGCAAGCATGTAGCGACGGTGGAGAGGAAAAACTCCCCTTTAACAGGAAGAAACCTCCAACAGAACCAGGCTCAGTAGGAGCGGCCATCTGCCACGACCGTCTGGGGGTTTGAGAAGAGAGAGCAGAGACACAGAAGGAACAGAAGATCTGATATTAGAGAACTTTATATGTTACAGAAAGTAAAAAGTTGATAACAGGACACTGTGGATGTTCAGTTACTGGGAGCATCATCCCAGTCGATGCCCCCCGTCCAACAGGGCATTGCAGCCAAGCAGGATACCAGACCAGGTGTAGCTTCTATGGAGAGAAAAACACAGAGAACACAAAGTTGACAGTCGAAATAACAGAATGAACTGTAATACAACTGGAGAGTCGTAGGAGAAAAGGAAGTGGCAGAGTGAAGACCTTCTGGGTCAGGTTAAGGTTGATGAGGTGCTGCAGAATCCCACAGAGCTGCTTTGCACAGGCCTTGAGGACTCTGGGGCTGACACCATCTGGACCTGCAGCCTTGTTCCGGTTCAGTTTCTCCAGCCTCCTCTTCACCTGACTTTTAGAGACAGACAAGTGGGAAGAGGAGGCAAAGGGGGTAGCAGCCTCTCCTGACTTTGTTGAAGTCAAACTTGTGAAATCAGAAGAGTCCATGGCTGAGGCGAAGGATAAAACATCCGAGGTGTAAGAGGAAAGCTGTGGGATGTCTGTTTGGCTGGTAACAGGAGAGGAGGATGCTGAGCTAGTTCCTGAACTGAACCTGTTGAAGAATGTGTTTAGTTCATTGGCTCTGTCCAGACTTTTATCTGTCCAATCCTTCCTGTTCTTAAAGCCTGTGATCTTTTTCATTCCTGACCAGACATCTCTGTTATTGTTCCTCCGTAGTTTGTTCTCCAGCTTCTTCCTGTATGGCTCTTTGCTGTTTCTGATCTTGACCTTAAGTTGCTTCTGTATACTCATCAGTAATTCCCCGTCTTCCTCCCTGAAGAATTTTTTTATTTCTTGTTTAGCAGTTCCTTCAGGTCACTGGTGATCCAGGGTTTGTTATTAGGGAAGCGTCTCACTGTTCTGGTGGGTATTATGTTCTCCACATAGAAGTTTATATATTCAGTCACACACTCATTCATGGTATTGATGTCCTCTCCATGTGCTTGGCTAAGAGTCAGGACTTCAGGGCTTCTTCAGCTTCCTGTGACCATTTTCTCACAATTCTTTGTCACAGGTTGCTTCTGAACAAGTGGTTTGTATTCTGAGCAGAGAAAAACAAGATTGTGATCTGAGTGTCTCGGAGGAGGTCTTGTTTTGGACATGTATGCATCCTCTACGTTTGCATAAAAAGATACCAAGGTCTTGTTTTCTCTCGTAGAGCAGCTGACAAAGTGTTGAAATGTTGGAAGTGTAGACGAGCGCGAGGCATGATTAAAATCACCAGATAATGTCACTAAGAAGCAGATCCAGCACGCCAATGAATTTGTGGCAATGGAACTGATGACATCACATGCATTGTCTGCAACGACTGACTGTGAAATGTAAACAACTTCCAAAATAACACTGGTGAACTCTCTTGGTAAATAATATGGATGAAAACTTACTGCCAAGAGTTCCATATCTGGGCTGCAGAGACAACACTTTACAGTAACACGTCCTGGATGAGTCCGAGTTCCGGAATTGCGCCGCTCAAGGTGGCAGCATGTTGGAGTAGTTCTGTTACTTTCGTTCTGTTTGTTTTTCTTTTAAAAAAAGTTTATTCCTCCATTTCTGGCAGAAAATGTTGGGGGGACAACTGTTCTCTCTCATTTTTAATGCTGTGCAACTGAAAGGATTTTTGCTGATTTTTAAATGTTTTCTTTTTTGGACATTTATGATAGATAACCATGGCAACAAGGTGGTTTACAACTAGGACCACCAAATTAAAATAATGTCCATACTTCCACGAAGCTGTGCAACTGCTCTCTGCCATCTTGCCAGGAGTTCAAAAACTCTCTCTCTCACACACACAGGAGGAGCAGAGCACAGATGAATCGCAGCGCTTCGGCTCTGCTGATACAGCCGCAGATGGCATAGTTCCTAGTCCTACTGACAATCCCGGCTGCAGTCGGGATTTTCCTTTCCTTATTGAGAGAAATTCTTAAAATAACAGATTAATTCTTTTTTTTTTTTTTTTTTTTATAACGAAGTTACTGATTGTTTAATGCAGAAAACTAACGCTTTAAGTTATACTTTTCACAGAAAAAGTAATTGGAGTACTCTAACGTGTTACAAAGTGGGCAACGTGTTACGAAGTAATTGTTCGTTCACACCGGTCAGCGCGTCCAGGCAGCAGGGCAGCTAAATTACATGCAACTCTATGGTACCTACGAATCAAGTGGGTGTCAAGCTGCCCCTCAGCAAGTCATGTGCATCAGCGCAGCTGGCATCAGCGTGTCCTCGCAGCTACTGCTCGGACGCGTTGACGGACCGTCAGAGCAGCTGATACGTGAAGTTGGCAAAACTGAACTTTGGGGCAGTAAACGCGAGGCGTCAACCAATCATAGGGACTCTTTGTACTGATTTGGATCGGCAAGTCATTCATTCAAAATGGAGGATCAAATAACCGTCGCTGTCTGTAATTTCTGTGAATTTATTTGACCAGTATTCATCTTTTTACAAAGACGGGAAGCGATCTGATTTATTTGGAGAAAGATATTGGAGGATATTGGAGTGCCAGGCAGTTAAAAAAATTATTTTAACTTTCTTATGTTGGCTAACGCTAGCCAAACCTGGTTAGGGCAACTACCAGACGTGACTCGCCGTGGCGGACTACAAAGTGTGCAAGCAGCTTGGTTTTAATTTTATAGCGTCAACATTAATTCGTTTGAGCAATTTGACGTGTGGACGCGCTGACCGGTGTGAACGTGCCTTTACGCGTTACCCACAACACTGACCCTGATGAGTTGAAAAGGAGATGCCATGAATACAGAGCAGGAGCAAAGTGGAGAGAGAAATGGAGGAAGTTCAAACCATCTCCATCAACTATATTGGCCAATGTGAGATCGTTGGCAAACAGGTTTGATGCTGAGGACCCTCTGGAGATTAGTGTGCAAAAATGGATTCTTCATAAAATGAACATTACATTGGACAACCCTAAGCATCCTCTAGATCAGACTGTCATACAACTACACAGCGACTATACTACAGCGTATACAACACTACAGGAGATCATCCCTCCCCACAGCCATCAGCATCTACAACAATCTTTAAAGAAACTTGGATAATTAGTTACAACATTTAATTTCCCTTTGGGATTAATAAAGTAATTTTATCATAACAAGTTATCTAAAAGTGAAAAAGAAAACAGCAAAAATCCTTCCAGCTTCACAGCACCAAAAACGTAAATGGGTCCAAAAAATGCAATCTTCCTCAGGAAAACAGCAACCTATGTCCGAATAAACAAAACTCAATATTTTGGCCAACAGAGCCAGTCCAACATGCAGCCACCCAAAGCAGCGCAATTGTAGAATGTTGGAGTAGGGGAGATGAGCCTTGCCCATCGTGATGGATGGAAGAGATTTTTTGAACTTCCTCCTTCTTTCTCTGCTCTCTGGTTTTCTCTACTCTTAAATTTTCTTTTTAATTAATCATTTAGGCAGCGGTTATTAATACTTTGTGGTCAGTTTAATATTAGACAATATTTTCAAAGATTAGCCTTTAAGGTCTGGTGGGAAAACAACAACAAAATAAAATGAGACAACCGGCATTAAAAACTATTTTATTAAATATAATGAATGTAAATCCAATTTGTGCTTATAACTTTATTAGCAGCATCCAGTATCAACAAAATACCATGAGTAACACCCTCTCTGCCCCCTAACGCGCTCTCGTTGCTATGGTATCATTTAAACATGGCTTTGAAATGTGATTTTCCACAAAACTAATATAAAGTGCATGAATATTAAAACTCACCACAACGCTGAATCAGTTTGTGTCCTTTAGCTGTTTCTCTGTAACGAGAGAGTCCATCTGGGGCAGTTTTAAAGGCTTCACTGCCTCATATTTTGCAGAGTGGATTTAGTGTGTGGAGGTCGCCTGTCGCAATAAATTCAATTCAGTTTATTTCTATAGCGCTAATTCACAATACATGCCATTTAGGGCCGACTGTGGCTCAGGAAGTTAGAGTAGTTGTCTTACAATCGGAGAGCCGTAGGTAAAATTCCAGCTTCCTCCTGTCACATGTTGATGTGCCCCTTGGCAAGGCACTTAACCCCAAGTTGTCTACCGACCTTTGTATTGGTGTGTAAATGTGTGTATTTGTGAGTGCAAATGGGTGAATGTGGCTCCAGTGTAAAGCGCTTTGAGTGGTCTATATGACTAGAAAAATGCTATATATGTTCAGTTCATTTACCATCTCAAGGCACTTAAGGAAACCCAGCACATTGCATTGAGTCCTTGACTTGCAGCATTCACTCTTCTGGACCAACATGTAGCGACAGCAGACAGTCGCGTGCCTCGTGTCGTTGTAAAGAGGAAAAACTCCCCTTTAACAGGAAGAAACCTCCAGCAGAACCAGAACCTGGCTCAGGGCGGCCATGATGGTATTCCCTTCACTGGCTCCCACATTAGAATTAGTTTTGGTTCTCACTTACAGGATTCTGAATGGCCAGGCTCCTGAATACTTGTCAGCTTTTAACAAAACACTTTCCTGCTCGTGGCCATTTGTCCCAAGCTCAGGACCTTGTGGTTGTTCCTCGGGCTCGTCTAAAAACTAACGGGGACAGGGCCTTGCAGTCTGTGGCTTTTAAACTGTGGAACAGCCATCCCCTGCAGCTTTGCTTTGCTGACTCTTTGGAGGTTTTTTTAAAAAAACAACTAAAAACCATGTTATTTGCCAGTGCTTTTATGTCATGATTTTATTATGATTTGTGTGCTGTTATTTTTTAGTTATTTTTTTACATTTTAATTTTTGTATAGTTGGCTACAGTTCTTTTGAACATATAACCCTTAGATTTCCTCATCCAAGTTGCAAAACATTAAGCACACTTGTTTGTGGTTTTGTATCGTCCACCAGGCCCTTACTCTCAATTTATAGATCAGATCTCAAATTTTTATATGATTTAGTATTAAATACTGATAGGTTCATTATAGTGGGGGACTTCAATATTCATGTGGACACTGAAAGTGATAGCCTAAATGCAGCCTTTAATGCTATTTTAGACTCAATTGGCTTTACTCAAAAAGTACAGGGGCCCCCCCACTAAGGTCAACACACTTTGGACCTTGTACTGACATACGGCATTGAGTGTGAGGAAATAACAGTACTCCCAAAGAACACGGTTCTGTCTGACCATTTTTGATAACTTTTGAATTTACTTTAACTGACCATCTTAAATTTTAAATGAAATTTAATTATAGTAGAGCTTTATCAGACAATGCTGTAACTTTTAAAGAATCTGTTCCATTCTTACTCTTCTCAGTGTCTCAGAGTAACACAGTGGATGGCAGCAATTCTATCTCTAACCCTTCACAAATTGATGGTCTGGTTCACAGCGTTACTTACTCAATGCGCTTGGCATTAGATAGTGTAGCCCCCTTAAAAAAGAATGTGGCTAGCCATAGGAGGCTGACTCCTTGGTTTAATGCAGAGCTGCCTACCTTAAAGCAGAATACTAGGAAATTGGAGAGAAAATGGCGCTCTACACATCTAGAGGATTTTTATTTCACCTGGAAAAATAGGGTTGCTGCTGCTGTATAAAAAGACCCTTCGACAAGCTAGAACAGCATATTTTTCATCATTTATAGAGAAAAATAAGAACAATCCTAGGTTTCTTTTTAGTACAGTTGCAAAAATTACACAGTCATAGCTCTGTTGAGCCAACTATTCCCCCAGCTCTTGGTAGTGATGATTTTATGGGATTCTTAATAAATCAAATTAATTCTATTAAAAATAAAATCATTGGCATCCTCCCAAACATGATTACTTCTTCCTTAGTAAATGCGGCAGCATCGGAAAGAACTGTAGAACCTAATTTTTGTTTGGACTGTTTTGATTCAGTTGAGCTTTCAGAACGATCAAAAATATTAGCCTCATCTAAACCTTCAACTTGTATGTTGGACCGAATCCCAACTAGGGATGGGCATTCGATTAAACTGTCTATAATACTTATAGGTCTTATAGTTTTGTGTTACATTTGGCAAAAAGAGTGGAGAAAGAGGATGAGAGAGATCAGCGTACCTAACAATGAATTAGGCTCATTAACAGAGTTAAAAAATGAGTTATATACAACTTTAGCACCAGTCTACTGATTTTTGTTGAGAAAGATGAGCATGTTAACATGCACTGGGGTCAGAAGCGAAAGCAGCCTGATGACCAGACTGACGGTAAGTCTCCTCCATGCTAACACCGACTTGATGCTAGGCTGAGACCAAGAGCAGGATGCTCCGCTTCTAACCAGGGTTGGAAGTGCGTTCAAGTACTTATACACAGCTTTGCAGTGTTGGCGGTGAACCGAGACTTTTTCTTTTTGTTTGTTTTTTTTAGTCAAAGTGGTCCCACGCCAAACTTTGCTGCGACCTCTTCATGACAATGCTACTTTTGAAATACACAGAAACTCGCAAGAAACTGAATCGGCTGTGGGTTTTATTTTTAGTCATCGCCCTCGTGTGGTAAAGTGTTTAATTATTGCCACATAGCAAAATTAATTTAATTCCTTCAAAACTCACACTACGCAACAGAACATGCGTTAATTGATCTGTAAAAAAATGTCATTGATGAAATTCTTAATGATCAATTTGATCGTTGATTAATTATGCCCATCCCTAATCCCAACCAAATTATATAAGGTGTTCCCTTTGGTTCCTGGCCCCATTTTAGATATGATGAATCTATCCTTACTAAATTAATACGTACCACAGGAATTTAAGGTTGCTTTAACTAAACCTCTACTTGAGAAACTTTATCTTTATCAAGATGACTTGGTTAACTACAGACTTATATCAAACCTTCCTTTCTTATCTAAAATCCTCGAAAATGGTTGCTAATCAAGTATGTGAGCATCTAAACAGTAACAACCTGTTTGAAGAGTTTCAGTCAGGTTTTAGAGCTCATCATAGCACTGAAACAGCACTGGTGAAGGTTACTAATGATATTCTCATGGCCTCAGATAATGGACTTGTGTCTGTTCTGGTCTTGTTAGATCTCAGTGCTGGTTTTTAAACAGTCGATCATAATATTCTCTTAGAAAGGCTTAAACATGTTTCAGGGATCAAAGGAACAGAACTAGGCTGCTTTAAATCAGATTATTAGATTTGTCCAACAGATTCCAGTTTCTTCATGTAAATTATGAATCTTCTTCACACTTGAGGGTTACCTGTGGAGTACCAACAGGGTTCTGTGCTTGGACCAATTCTTTTCACCATATATATGCTCCCAATTGGTAGAATCATTAGGCGGCATGGGATAAATTTCCACAGCTATGCCGATGATACACAACTATATTTATCCATAAATCCTGATGAACCCAGTCAGGTAGGTAGATTACAGGCACGTCTGGAAGACATAAAAACATGGATGACTCCAAACCTTTTGCTCTTAAATTAAACAATTGTAGCTTGCTTCCACCAGTGTGTAAAGGTGAGTGAATGAATAATGGAGTTGTAAAGCGCTTTGAGGGTCTCGAAAAGCGATGTATAAATGCAAGCCATTATGATTACTTTTACACAGTAGTTTCCGTCTTTGGACCAGAGGCTCTGAAAATTAAACTGCTTAGTCAATCACTTCATCTGGATGGCATTAAATTGGTCTCCAGTAATAACGTAAAGAACCTCGGCGTTATTTTTGACCAAGACATGACATTCAAATCCCATATTAAACAGATTTCTAGGATTTCCTTCCTTCACCTCAGGAATATTGCTAAAATTAGAAACATCCTGTCCAGGAGTGATGCTGAGAAACTAGTCCATGCATTTGTTACCTCAAGGCTGGACTACTGTAATTCTTTACTATCAGGTAGTCCACAAAAGGCCATTAAAAGCCTTCAGTTGATCCAAATGCGGCAGCAAGAGTTCTGATGAATATTAAAAAGAGAGATCACATTTCTCCTGTTTTAGCTTCCCTTCATTGGCTCCCTGTTAAATCCAGAATAGAATTTAAGACCCTCCTTACCTACAAAGCCCTTAATAATCAGCTCCCTCATACATCAGAGATCTGATTGGTCCATATGTTCCCAACAGAGCACTTGGCTCTCAGACTGCAGGTTTACTTGTAGTTCCTAGGATTTCTAAAAGTAGAATGGGAGGCAGATCTTTTAGTTATCAGGCTCCTCTCCTGTGGAACCAGCTCCCAGTTTTAGTCCGTGAGGCACACACTCCATTCCTTTTTGATAAAGCTTATAGTTAGAGTGGCTTAGGTCATCCTGAGCTATCTCTGTAGTTATGCTGCTATAGACTTAGACTGCTGGAGGACAGACTGACCACTTTTCTTCACTCTACTTTTCTCTTCTACTACTCTCCAGTTGCAATATTTGCTTATTTCGACTGTTTGTTTTTCTGGCCTTAAAAGTAAACAGAGTGTCTGCTTCACCGACTAAAACTGGGAGCTGGTTCCACAGGAGAGGAGCCTGAAAACTAAGCTAATGAGACCTTAGACCGAGAAAAACCGTGGGAAACAAAGAGTTCCCAGAGCGTAAAGTACACCAACAGAAAGTGTTTTAATGTGCTTGTGTTCGAATAACTTAGAAAGGCCTCAGTACAGAGAAAATTAGATGAATTCAAGAGAGTCTGGACACCAAACAGCTCCATGGAGTGCAACAGCTACAACAGGTAATAATGACACAAAACGCCTTACCAAATCACAGTTGCCACTGTCAAAATCATAAATCCATATTTAAGTAGGACTCCTGCTATTGTCCAGTAAATGGGCTTTTCTTTTTCTTTAAAGTCGTTGGATCTTGCCTCTTCTCTGGACCTTTTCCCCTTCACTAAGAAATTTGCTTTTCAATCATTTTGCTTGCTCTTGGGTTTATTTTCAGGGGACTGGGGAGCTCTGATTTAAACGAGTTTATTACCACAGTATTATATATTCATTTTAATAACTACTTTAGTCAGGTCTCATGGTTATGGAGCTTGCTGGGTAGGAGTCATTTGAAAGAGCAGGGGTGAAGTTGTATTTTTCCTGGTTTACCACTACTTTACAAATCTTGAGCGACTGAAACGAATTTTGAATATCTCCTTCTAGAGCAGGGGTCTCAACATTTTGCAAGCTGGGCCCCCCCAAAGCTGTTTATTGTTGGGGCCCCAGGGTTGCACTTTGTCTGCAAGGAGCAAAGGAGCAAAATATGAGTTTCACGGCCTTGCAAAGACAGGTTAAGGCCATTCAAGCAGTCAAATATATCGACCAAATAGGACAGACACAAGCCACATAGATGCTTCACCAGATCTGATTTGATTTCTAACCCTAACCCCAAACCCTTAGTTGATAGTCATAACTCTCACATAATTAGTGATATTATAGCTCATCGCTCTGCTCTACATGCCTTGTCTTGAAACAACAAAATTCTGTCTTATAGACTAGGGCTTAGGTGGTGCATTTTAGTCTGCCCTCTTGGTCTACAGTGTTTTTTACCGCAATTTTTTGCTTTGTATTTCAGAGGTTATTTATATGCATCTATATCTGTGTTTCACGTTCTTTATCACCTGTCTGATATTTTGGCTGAGATGGTCTCTGTATCCTCAGAAAGGGAGTGTGATCTGGACAAACACTGTGGCGTCCTTGATCCTGACAGAAAGAAGGTCTGCACTCGTCTCTTGACATGCAATGTAAGTACGACACATGCTGAGCTCAATGATGTTTTAACCAATTTTGACCATGTTATATTGTTATTTCTTCTTCAAAAACATCCCCAAAGCGGTTTTTGGCTTCACGTATCAATCCTGCTCCTTGAGCTGCTGATCTGCTGCTGACCTGCCCCTCTCCTTCCCATAAAGGAAAACCTAACCTGTACGCTCCTCCCCTGTACTGTAAAGACTCACGCCCACTCTCTCCGAGTTGTTAGCAGTGAGCACCGCAGCTGTAAAGAAGTGATTTCTTATCCAGTCCACACTTTTAAAAGATGCCTAGAATGCAAAAATGCCTTTTTGGCTGCGAGAGCTACAGGAAGAGGCGTGGTGAAAGCGTTCTTGTTTAAAAGTGTGATGTTTTATTTTCACATGGGTCTGTGTCGCCTGTATCAACTGTTATTCGCCCACGTGACTCAAGATATGAGCCGAGACTGATAGTAGCCCCTATTTCAGATCTGTCTGAAGTGATTGAAAGCTATAGCTTTTGTAACAGGCTACTCTGTGTGCAGTAGGCTATTGTAGCTAATTGTTCCTGCTATAATTATATATGTAGTCGAAATGTTTTTGATGCTTTTGATGACGCTTTGCTGGGGATCCAGGGTTACGTCATGAAATGGATGGGACTCACACGGTTGGAGGGGGATTTCAGCAAACCAACAGTCTTATTTCAGAGTTGAAAAATTGGGGTTAGGGTTACCCTAACCCCTAACCCTAACCCTAAAATTGGAACTCCTATTTCAGAAAAATGTCTCCACAGTGCCAACCATATATATGGGCCTAGGTGTAGGTGTGAAATAGCATTATATAGAACCTTTAAGACCCCTAAGTAAAACCTATGCACCAGTTTAATTTAAGTATAACTCCAACTGTTCTCTGAAAGGTCTTATTGGTTTGCTAGATCAGTGTTTCCCAACCCTGGCCCTGAAGGCACACTCCCTGTTTGTTTTAGAAGTCTCCCTGCTCTAACGAGCCTAACTTGGATGATTGCTGTTCAGCTAAAACCTGTTAGTCAGCCTTCAACTGGAATCAGCTGTGCTGAAGCGGAGAAACATCTAAAACATGCAGGACAGTGTGCCTTGAGGACCAGGGTTGAAACACGGTGCTAGAGACCAAACTGCATCATGAAGGCTACTTCACTATTCTGCACTACCCTATGTTGGTCACATTAAACCCCATTAGAAGGTGTTAGTTAACAGCTATAATGTGACAAAAAGTTTTAGACTTTCACAGTGACCTGGGCAGGAAGACTCCTTTTATCATGGCTTGCTTTATCTGAAGCCGGAAGTGATGGTGGGAGGTTACATCCAGTCAGGAGGACCAGATTAACAGGAGGTGACTAAATGCTCTCATCTGATTGGACTAAAATCTTTTTTAAAAGAAGTACCAGTGCTCCTGAACAGAAGATCATATTGAAATTACATGTTTGCCTCCAGACAGTCCTTTATTTTCTGGTCCCAACCACTACGGTGATCGGTGGATGAGCTTATAAGCATCTCAAACTGACATTGAAAGATGTTTATCCTGCAACCATGGCAATAACAGGAGGTTGCATGGTTTAGTAGGCATCTTTTTAATGATTCTTTTCCATTCAGAGTGAGCAGAATTCACAGGTTGCTGACACCAGCTCTGTGCCCTCATCCATTTCCTAGATGAATAAAAACCTGAGAATCAAGCTGAACCTGCTACTACAAACGGAGTTATTTTCAGCTGTTCTTGGTCTTTAGAACATTTAGGCCTCAGCAGGAGTTGGCGAGCACTCCTTTAGTTTCATGTTCAAAGCCAACTCTGGTTTGACTGGTCTACTGTGTCCTCATCCTTAGATCCACTCCATCCACCAGCGCAGGAAGGTGGTGGGTCGCAGCAAGAACTTTGACCAGCTGGTGGCAGAACTGAAGATGAAGGTCCGAGAGAAGGGGGCCCAAGCCCTGGATGGGGGCTTCTCTACCGGAGGCTACCCCAGTCCGGAGGCCCCGAGGGAGCAAGCTGGTGTCCCACACTGCAGGAGACCTCTAGCCAGCCTTCCTGCTTTCAGGTTGGGACGATCCCTACAGCTGATGATTCAGAGTATCTGCATTCTGTCGGCTCATTGGGCCTCAGTGTAACAGACCCATTGAACTGTTGTAGTCATTCCAGAACGGGAAGTAAAAACTTCTAGCAAATCCTTAGGAAGCTTGTTGGACCAGAAAACATTAGAACTTTACAAAGGTAAAGCTTGGCAGGGGGGTTGGTTGGAATGGATTCCAGAGTCTAGAGTTTCTTGATCATCACACTGGTTCTGAACCTAAGAATCTGAAGGTGTTTGATAAATCCAAACCTTGGAAGTTACTAAATAACACAAATGAAAGCATAGAAAAGACATGCAGCTGCAGAGCACATTAATTTCTTTTAAAGTTGATATAATTTATAAATTTATAATTGGAGTGGCTGACTTGTTTTCCAGTCGCTCCATGGCTGTGTCAGAGTGCACCCCAGAGGAGGAGAAGCAATGGCAGGATGAGGCCGGTCCCCAAGCGCCTTCACCTCTGCTCCATGGACACATCTCTAGTGATGACAGTGAGGCAGAAGGACCTGAGGAGCTGTCGGACTTCCCATCATCCACTGCACATCCCAGACCTGTAGCGGTAAAGCATCTCTACCCAGACTATCAGCTGGAAGGAGAACATGGGATTTCTCACTTTAAAACAACTGCTGGTTTGATTTCTATAGTGAGCAGAAAGGTTTTTATTAGCTGATTTTTACATTTGATTTATTGTAAGTATTTATATGCCACAGCCAAACAATAGATCTAGAAGTTTTTGCTTTATCTGAAACCGTATTGGAGACTTTCTGACTGCCTCCTGTGTAACGTCCTGTTATTTATTACCAGAGTTCCTGACTTAAATCATTGGTTCTAGTTTCTGGTGTAGGTGGAAGTTCTTTCAGGTTCATTCAGTGTCTGCCATAAATTCTCTGCACTCAACATTAGAGAATCTGTTGACAGGGCCACTACTGAGTTAGAGATCTGACCTTTATAGAGATGTAACCATAGGAAGGAGTCCGGTTGATGGCCATGTAGGAGACACGCCAAATAAGTGGGAGAAGTTGCTGTAGTCAGATGAGACCCAAAGTCCCCAAACCCTGCTTCCAGATTGGAAGGTGGCTGGTGGGATTGAGGAGGTCTTCGAAGTATTGCATCCACCGACCCAAAAGGTCCCGCGTCGAGGTCAGCAGCACACCATCCCCACTGTAAACGGTGTTGGTGGCAAACCGCTTCCCCCCCGAGACGGCAGATGGTGGACCAGAATCGCTTCGAAGCCATACCGAAGTCAATCTCCATTGCCTCTCAAAACTCCAAATCCCTCCCACCCCCGAGTTTTTGCCTCAGCAACCATCCGAGCCGCACTCCGCCTGGCCCGCCGGTACCCATCAGCTGCTTCAGGGGTCCCACAAGCCAAAAAGACCCGATAGAACTTCTTCAGCCTGACGGCATCCCCTACCACCGGTGTCCACCAGCAGGTTCGGGGGTTGCCGCCATAACAGGCACCAACCTCCTTGCGGCCACAGCTTCGGTCAGCCGCCTCGACAATGGAGGCGGGGAACATGGTCTACTCGGACTCAATGTCCCCCGCCTCCCCCGGGGACGTGTTCGAAGTTCTGCCGGAGGTGTGAGTTGAAGCTCCTTCTGATAGGAGACTCTGCCAGACGTTCCCAGCAGACCCTCACAACACGTTGGGCCTTCCAGGTCTGTCCGGCGTCCTCCCCCACCATCGGAGCCGACTCACCTCCAGGTAGTGGTCAGTGGACAGCTCAGCCCCCCTCTTCACCAGTGTCCAAATCATGCAGATCAGATGAGAAGTCAACCAAGTCGATCATCGAGCTGCCGCCTAGGGTGTCCTGGTGCCAAGTGCACATATGGACACCTTTATGCTTGAACATGGTGTTTGTTATGGACAATCCGTGACGAGCACAGAAGTCCAATAACAAGACACCACTCGGGTTCAGATCGGGGGGGGTGCATTCCGCCCAACCACACCCCTCCAGGTCTCACTGTCATTGCCCACGTGAGCGTTGAAGTCCCCCAGCAGAACAAGGGAGTCCCCGGGAGGAGCACTCTCCAGCACCCCCTCCAAAGACTCCAAAAAGGGTGGGTAATCTGATCTGCCATTTGGCGCGTAAGCACAAACAATAGTCAGGATCCATCCCCCCACCCGTAGGCGGAGGGAGGCTACCCTCTCGTTCACTGGGGTAAACCCCAACGTACGGACGCAGAGATGGGGGGGCAACAAGTATGCCCACCCCAGCTCGGCGCCTCTTAGCGGGGGCAACTCCAGAGTGGAAGAGAGTCCAACCCCTCACGAGGAGACGTGTTCTGGAGCCAGACGATCTCCAGTCGATACCTCGCACACCAGCTCCGGCTCCTTCCCCACCAGAGAGGCGACGTTCCACGTCCCGAGAGCCAGCTTCTGCAGCCGAGGATCGGACCGCCAAGGTCCCCGCCTTAGGCTGCCAATGAATTAGATACTGATTGTTAAAGTTAACATTGATTATCAATCAATCATCAATCAAAACTATCAGGTTAGCATCTCCGCCTAGCACTGATTCAGTATTAAAATATTCACATCTACAAAAATGCAGAAGGAATTCTTTTAAAACAACAACAATACAGTTTATTATTTTTTCCCAGATGTTGATGGTGACGAGGTAACTAAGTTTAGAGCATGTGGTGAAGGCCACCTGGTGTGGGTGACCTGTTATACAGTTAGTTCACTTACAGCTTAGGAAGAGATGTTTTTGTCAAGGAAAATTGCAACAAATTAATTCCTTTTCTTTTTTTTTACTCCATTTTTTGATAATAGCGTCACCCCTTTGGTAAAAGTCAGTGAATTCAATGGCAGTGAGTGACAAATGTCTCAATCAGGACCAGTTGTCCCCTTATAATGAAATTGTAAAATTATTATAATGACATATTAAATGGTATTTGATTGTGATTCATTTCAATCAATATTCAAGCTGAACAGAGAATCCACATGGTGCCGTCACACGTTGACCAGTTGATTACATGGAACTTTTTTCTTCACAATGATAAAAACCAGTAACTGTGCCCTCAGAAACTACATATGAACCATGAAGTTAAACCATTGCACTTAAATTAGGAACAGTTAACCCATTGTGGCCTGAAAACAGTCTCTCCACTTCCTCCTGCTCCGCATGGATCTGATTTGCTCACCCACTTGTGCGTAATCAAATGTCTTGAGTGGATTTGACCCAGAGGTTATTGTTATGAGGTTTAGAATTTTTGCCTCGGACAGATGACTTCTCATGGGGGTTTAGATGTTGTTCTGGAGGCTGTATCTGCGCTCCGCTGCCACACTGGAGACTGGAATTACAAGCGCCACTTTAGCCAAAGTTTTGAAATCAGGGAACATTTCTCCAAGTGAAGTGATCAGAAGTTGAAAAGACTCTGGATGAGGGTTTTTTTTATCCTGCAAGCTATCGCTTAATCGTGAAGAAATCTCGCAGCATGCGTTCCTACTGCACCGGTCTGTGACCTGTAGGGCCATCACTCTTCAAGGCGCTGTCAGCTTCCAGTTAGCAAGATTCATTGAATACGGTGTCCAGGCAGGTCTGAGATGATGCTCTCATAGGAATATGTTTTTCATTAATTCAGTTACATGTACGCTGTGTTTAAAGTTGAAAATGTCTGATTGTCTGCACAGGGTATCATAGGTGTGAATACTACTCCGTCAAAATGACGGACAGCCTTAAGATTTTTCATTCATTGTTCTAAAAAATTTGGTCAAAGATGGAAAAGTGACACCTGCTCAGAACCCTAATCTGATCCTCATTTTTTCAGAATTTCATTAAAATAACTTAAAGGGATAACATTTATTTGTAAAACCTTAGGAGGAAATATGGACACCTTGTAACCATGATCTATCTTTTTCTGTGGACATTAAAGCAGATGTTTGTTTTTCCTTATTCCAGACACAGTGTAACAGAGTTGTTTACAGACTAATATAAATGGAAGAGGACCACGAACACAGAAAGGTCCCGGGGTGACCGTGTTGGTTGGTCAGCCTGCTGCAGCCTCAGCTCAATTCTGAGTCTAGGAGGGATGATTGGGGATCCGGCACACTCTGCAGCTGCTTCAACCCCACTAGAACACCCCGTTTAGTTCATCATAGTGAAGGGCTGGATAATGGAGCCCTCAGACACATCACTCCCTCTATTACAGGCTTTATTGTCAGGGCCTTTTCAGCATTTCTGAAAATGTTTTCCATGCCTTTCAAAGTTTAATGTAGTTTGTGTGGCTTGGCTTGATTGAAACATCACATCATCTCTCTTCAGGTCTGTTCGTTCGGCAGCCATTCATTGGGTCACGGGATCTACACGTTTGACAGAAGGCTTCACCACGTGAGATCAGCTCTGAGCAGCATGCTCGAGCAGCACATCAGTGCCCATCTATGGAGGTAAGGCTCGTCAGATCATCAGATTAGGTCATCACGACCTTGAGAATGTTTGGTCGCCAGTGAGACGGTGTAGGTACCAGATCTGCTCAGGGGCCTTCTCCTGTCTATGACGTCGTATTACATGATTGACTGGAAGTTGGTAGTTGATGTAGTGTGCCTTTTTTTTTTTAAAGAACTTTATTGAACATGTTGCAGGGATCAAAGGAACAGCACTAGGCTGGTTTAAATTGTATTTGTCTGACAGATTCCAGTTTGTTCATGTAAATGATTAATCTTCTTCATACTCAGGGGTTACTTGTGGAGTACCATATGGTTCTGTGCTTGGACCAATTATTTTTACTCAATATATGCTTCCACTTGGTAGAATCATTAGACAGCATGGGATACACTTCCTCAGTTATCCCAATGATACATAACTACACTGCTCAAAAAAATAAAAGGAACACTTAAACACTTTTATCTCTCATATTAAAAATATCATTAAAATAGGTTTTTATCACCTGAAGAACGTTGCCAGAGTCCGCCCCATTCTCTCTCGGGCCGATACGGAGACGCTGATGCATGCTTTTATCACCTGTAGAATTGATTACTGTAATGCCCTGCTTTCTGGTCTTCCCAAAAAGACTATTTCAGGTCTACAACTATTACAAAATTCAGCTGCACGCGTCCTGACGAAGACCAGGAGGCGGGAGCATAATACTCCGGTTTTAGAATCGTTGCATTGACTCCCCATATATTTCAGGATCGATTTTAAGGTTCTTTTCATGGTTTTTAAGTGTCTTAATGGTCTTGGGCCTTCTTATCTATCAGAGCTGCTTTTACCGTATGAACCCTCGCGGCCTCTGCGCTCCTCTGGCAGCCGTCTCCTTGTGATTCCAAAAGTCAGGACACACACTCATGGTGAGGCATCCTTTCATTATTATGGCCCTCACCTCTGGAACAGCCTGCCAGAGGACCTCAGGGCCGCAAAGAATGTTCATGTTTTTAAGAGCAGGCTCAAGACTCACCTTTTTAGCCTAGCTTTTAATTGATTATTACTTATTACAGTGTTTCATTGCTTTGTATGTTTTATTTGCTTATATTTTATTAGATATTTCTGCTACTATATGGTTAACTGTTTTTACTATTATATTTATTACTACTTATTTTACTTATATTAGCTCTGGTTTTTTTAAATTTTTACTTATTAATCCTTCCTCCAGTGTTTCCTCTGTGGGAACCCTCTGCCTCGGGGGCGGTGTTCGGCTGCGGTGGCCTGGGTACTCTCTGGGTAGTGCTCAGGTGGAGGCGGGGGTCTCTAACCTCCCTCCTCTGGGCGCCCTGTGTCGGTGCTCTGGCTGCTGCTGCAGTGGACCTGCTGCTGTCGGGGCAGACGGTTCTCCTGATGACGTTTTCCTTACGTACCTAACTCATCTGAGCTCAGCCCAGTGTCTACCAATGATCTTGCGCCTTTTGGGAAGATGTCTGTGGGTGGATGTGTGCCAGTGTGTGTCTGTGTATGTCTGGGAAATGGGTTTGGGAAGGGGGAATAACTTTTCGTTTTTATAATTGTTGGGAAGGGATGGGAATCTGGGTTATGTGGGGTCATTTTAATCTGTAAAGCACTTTGAGCTGCATTGTTTGTATGAAAGGTGTTTTATAAATAAAGATTGATTGATTGATTGATTGAAACAACACAATGTACCTCCAAGTCAGTCACACTTCTGTGAAATCAAACTGTCCACTTAGGAAGCAACACTGAATGACAATCAATTTCACATGCTGTTGTGCAAATGGAATAGACAACAGGTGCAAAGTATAGGCAATTAGCAAGACACTCCCAATAAAGGAGTGGTTCTGCAGGTGGTGACCACGGACCACTTCTCAGTTCCTATGCTCTCTGGCTGATGTTTTGGTCACTTTTGAATGCTGGCGGTGCTTTCATTCTAGTAGTAGCATAAGACGGAGTCTACAACCCACACAACTGGCTCAGGTAGGGCAGCTCATCCAGGATGGCACATCAATGCGAGCTGTGGGAAGAAGGTTTGCTGTGTCTGTCAGCGTAGTGTCCAGAGCCTGGAGGCGCTACCAGGAGACAGGCCAGTACATCAGGAGATGTGGAGGAGTCTATAGGAGGGCAAAAATCCAGCAGCAGGACTGCTACCTCTGCCCTTCGTGCAAGGAGGAACAGGAGAAGCACTTCCAGAGCACTGCAAAATGACCTCCAGTAGGCCACCAATGTGCACGTGTCTGCTCAAACGGTCAGAAACAGACTCCATGAGGGTGGTATGAGGGGCCCGACGTCCACAGGTGGGGGTTGTGCTTACAGCCCAACACCATGCAGGGCGTTTGGCATTTGCCAGAGAACACCAAGATTGGCAAATTGGCCACTGGCGCCCTGTGCTCTTCACAGATGAAACCAGATTCACACTGAGTACCTGTGACAGAGTCTGGAGACACTGTGGAACACGTTCTGCTGCCTGCAACATCCTCCAGCATAACCGGTTTGGCAGTGGGTTAGTAATGGTGTGGCATGGTATTTCTTTGGGGGGCCGCACTGCCCTCCATGTGCTCGCCAGAGGTAGCCTGACTGCCATTAGGTACAGAGATGCTCCTCAGACCCCTTGTGAGACCATATGCTGGTGCGGGTGGCCCTAGGTTCCTCCTAATTCAAGACAATGCTAGACCTCATGTGGCTGGAGTGTCTCAGCAGTTTCTGCAAAACCAAGGCATTGATGCTATTGACCGGCCTGCCCGTTCCCGAGACCTGAATCCAATTAAGCCGTCTTGGACATCATGTTTCTAGTTTTTGGTGCTGTGGAGCTGGAAGGATTTTTGCTGTAAATTTTTCCCTTTTTGACAATTTGTTATGATGCGTAACCATGGCAACAATGTGGTTTACAGCCGGGAGCAGCTGATTAACATAGCAAAAGCTGAAATAATACCTCAACTGAAACCACAAATCCCCGATGAGTTGATAAGGAGGAGACGTGGATGCAGAGCAGGAGCGAAAAGGAGACAGAGAAAGAGGAAGTTCAAGCCATCGCTTCCATCGATCATAATGGGCAACGTAAGATCACTGGCTAACAAGATGGATGAACTCCAAGCCCTTACAAGGACTCAGCCAGAGTACCATGAATGCAGTGTTATGTGTTTTACGGAGACGTGGCTGCTGGATCATATCCCCGACTCCAACGTCTGTCTGCCAGGCTTCCTGACTGTACGAGCAGACAGAGATCTGAAGACGAGCAGAAAAAGGAAAGGTGGTGGAGTAGCAGTGCTTGTCAACAACAGATGGTGTCATCCAGGACATGTTACTGTGAAGTGTCGTCTCTGCAGCCCAGATCTCGAACTCTTGGCAGTGAGTTTTCGTCCATATTATTTGCCAAGAGAGTTCACCAGTGTAATTTTGGCAGTTGTTTACATTCCACCTTCAGCCGTTGCCGACAATGCATGTGATGTCATCAGTTCCATTGTTGCTAAGCTACAGACACAGCACCCCAATGCATTTGTGGCAATATCTGGTGATTTTAATCATGCCTCGCTCTCTACTACACTTCCAACATTTCAACAATTTGTCAGCTGCTCTACAAGAGAAAACAGGACCTTGGATTTGTTTTATGCAAATGTAAAGGATTCATACACGTCCAAACCAAGACCTCCTCTGGGACAATCAGATCACAATCTTGTTTTTCTCTGTTCAGAATATAAACCACTTGTTCAGAGGCAACCTGTGACAAAACGAACTGTGAGAAAATGGTCACAGGAAGCTGAAGAAGCCCTGCAGGATTGTTTTGCAACCACAGACTGGATGACTCTTTGCCAAGCACATGGAGAGGACATCAATGACATGACTGAGTGTGTGACTGACTATATAAACTTCTGTGTGGACAACATCATCCCCACCAGAACAGTGAGATGCTTCCCTAATAACAAACCCTGGATCACCAGTGACCTGAAGGAACTGCTAAACAAGAAAAAAAGAGCCTTCAGGGAGGGAGACAGGGAATTACTGAGGAGTATACAGAAGCAACTTAAGGTCAAGATCAGAGACAGCAAGGAGGCATACAGGAAGAAGCTGGAGAACAAACTACAGAGGAACAATATCAGAGATGTCTGGTCAGGAATGAGAAAGATCACAGGTTTTAAGGACAGGAAAGATTGGATAGATGGAAGTCTGGACAGAGCCAATGAACTGAACACATTCTTCAACAGGTTCAGTTCAGGAACTAGCTCAGCATCCCCCTCTCCTGTTCCCAGCCAAACAGACATCCCACTATCCTCTGATCAAACGCTTTCCTGTTACACCTCGGATGTTTTATCCTTCACCTCAGCCATGGACTCTTCTAATTCCACAAGTTTGACTTCAACCAAGTCAGGAAATGCTGCTACCCCCTTTGCCTCCCCCTCCCACTTGTCTGTCTCCAAAAGTCAGGTGAAGAGGCAGCTGGAGAAACTGAACCGGAACAAGGCTGCAGGTCCAGATGGTGTCAGCCCCAGAGTCCTGAAGGCCTGTGGAGAGCAGCTCTGTGGGATTCTGCAGCACCTCTTCAACCTTAGCTTAACTCAGGAGAAGGTCCCAGTGTTGTGGAAGACATCCTGCCTTGTTCCAGTACCCAAAAGAACTCACCCATCAGTCATCAATGACTATAGACCCGTTGCCCTGACATCCCACATCATGAAGGTCCTGGAGAGACTCCTGTTGGCACCCCTGAGTAAGCAAACAAGAACGTATCAGGACCCACTGCAGTTTGCTTATCGCTGTGGAGTTGGAGTTGAAGATGCCATCATCCACCTACTTCAACCAACCCACTGTCATCTGGACAAAGCAGGCAGCACTGTGAGGATCATGTTCTTTGATTTCTCTAGTGCATTTAACACAATTCAGCCTGATTTGCTTTGTCAGAAACTCCTGAAGACACAGGTGGAGCCCTCAACAATCGCCTGGATCAATGACTACCTAACCAACAGACCACAATTTGTGAGACTGAAGAATTGTGTGTCAAACCAGGTGGTCAGCAGCACAGGAGCGCCACAGGGGACCGTACTCTCACCATTCCTTTTTACTCTGTACACCTCAGACTTCCAGTACAAATCAGAGACCTGTCATCTGCAGAAATACTCAGATGACTCTGCAATTGTCGGGTGTATCAGAGATGGACAAGATGCTGAATACAGAGAGTTGGTGGACCGCTTTGTGACATGGTGTGGAAACAATCGTCTCACCTTGAATGTGAACAAAACAAAGGAGATGATTGTAGATTTCAGAAGAAACAGGGATAAGTCAAACACTGTTTCCATCATGGGAGAAGAAGTGGAGGTGGTTGAGGAGTATAAATACCTCGGAGTTCACCTTGACAACAGACTGGACTGGAGGCGCAACAGTGAAGCCGTCTACAAGAAGGGACAGAGCAGACTGTACTTCTTGAGGAAGCTTAGGTCCTTCAAGGTTTGCAGCAAGATGCTGCAGATCTTCTACAAGTCTGTTGTGGAGAGTGTAATCTCTTCAGCCGTCATCTGTTGGGGTAGCAGCATCAGAGCCAGGGATTTAAAAAGGCTCAACAACCTGATAAAGAAGGCTGGTTCTGTTCTTGGGACAACTGTGGAAAATCTGGAGATGATAATGCAAAGAAGGATTCTTCATAAAATCAAAAAAATTATGGACAACCCTGAGCATCCTCTTCATGAGACAGTCACACAACAACAGAGCATCTTCAGTCGGAGGCTTCTTCAGTTTCGCTGCAATACAGACCGCTACAGGAAATCCTTCCTGCCCACAGCCATCATTATCTACAACAACTCCTTAAAGAATTGATTATATGAGCTATACCAACACTTAATTTCCCTCTGGGATCAATAAAGTATTTTTGAATTGAATTGAATTGAATTGAATGTCTCCCTCCATTGGAACAAGGCTGCAGGTCCAGATGGTGTTGAGCAGCTCTGTGGGATTCTGCAGCACTTCTTAAACCTTAGTCTGACCTAGGAGAAGATTCCAGTGTTGTAGAAGATATCATGACTTGTTCCAGTACCAAAGAGAACTCCCCCATCAGTCATCAATGACTATAGACCTGTTGCCCGGACATCCCAAATCATGAAGGTCCTGGAGAGACTCCTGTTGGCACCCCTGAGTAAGCAAACAAGAACATATCAGGACCCACTGCAGTTTGCTTATCGCTGTGGATTTGGAGTTGAAGATGCCATCATACACGTGCTTCAACCAACCCACTGTCATCTGGACAAAGCAGGCAGCACGGTGAGGATCATGTTCTTTGATTTCTCCAGTGGATTTAACACAATTCAGCCTAATTTGCTTTGTCAAAATCTTCTGAAGACAAAGCTGAAGCCCTCAAATATCGCCTCGATCAATGACTACCTGACAAATAGACCACAGTTTGTGAAACTGAAGAATTGTGTGTCAAACCAGGTGGTCAGCAGCACAGGAGCACCACAGGGGACCGTACTCTCACCATTTTCACTCTGTACACCTCAGACTTCCAGTACAAATCAGAGACCTGTCATCTGCAGAAATACTCAATGACTGCAATTGTCAGGTGTATCAGAGATGGACAAGAAGCTGAATACAGAGAGCTGGTGGACCGCTTTGTGACTTGGTGTGGAAACAATCGTCTTACTTTGAATGTGAATAAAACAAAGGAGAGGATTGTAGATTTCAGAAGAAACGGGGATAAGTCAAACACTGTTTCCATCATGGGAGAAGAGGTGGAGGTGGTTGAGGAGTATAAATACCTTGGAGTTCACCTTGACAACAGACTGGACTGGAGACTGAACAGTTAAACCGTCTACAAGAAGGGACAGGGCAGACTGTACTTCTTGAGGAAGCTTAGGTCCTTCAAGGTTTGGAGCAAGATGCTGCAAATCTTCTACAAGTCTGTTGTGGAGAGGGTAATCTCTAATGTCATCATCTGTAGGGGTAGCAGCATCAGAGCCAGGGATTTAAAAAGTCTCAACAACCTGATATACAACGTTGTGGTTGTGTTCTTGGCACAACTGTGGAACCACTGGAGATGATGATGCAAAGAAGGATTCTTCATAAAATCAAAAAAATTATGGACAACCCTGAGCATCCTCTTCATGAGACTGTGATACAACAGTGTCTTCAGTCGGAGGCTTCTTCAGTTTCAATTCAGTTTATTTATATAGCGCCAATTCACAACAGATGTCATCTCAAGGCACTTAAAAAGAAGTCATTTCAATACATTTATACAAACATTCCAATCAGTTAAAAAGTTTCCTATTTAAGGAATCCCAGCAGATTGCATCAGTCATTGGCGTGAGGTTGGGCCCCGTCGATGCAGACTTTCCAACCACAGCAATCCTTCAACAATCCCTCATACTGAGCAAGCATGTAGCAACGGTGGAGAGGAAAAACTCCCCTTTAACAGAAAGAAACCTCCAACAGAACCAGGCTCAGTAGGAGCGGCCATCTGCCACGACCGTCTGGGGGTTTGAGAAGACAGAGCAGAGACACAGAAGGAACAGAAGATCTGATATAAGAGTACTCTCTGTTACAGAAAGTAAAGAGTTGATAACAGGACACAGTGGATGTTCAGTTACTGGGAGCATCATCCAAGGCCCAAAGTTGTGGAACCCACTTCCAGTACAGCTTCGAAGCAACTCTGAGTTGTGTGTTTTTAAATCACAGTTGAAAACACATCTTTTTCTACAAGCTTTCGATACGTAGCCACTGTCTCGATTGCTGTTTGTATTTTTTTTTATGTTTTTATTTAGTGCCATTTACTGGGGCTCTTGTTTTATTTGTGTTTAAACTCTGGAAAGCGCCCTGGGCACCTTTTGGCTGTTGTAAGGCGCTATATAAATAAAATTTGATTGATTGAGTCGATGTCCCCCGTCCAACAGGGCATTGCAGCCAAGCAGAATACCAGACCAGGTGTAGCTTCTATGGAGAGAAAAACACTGAGAAAACAAAGTTAACAGTCGAAATAACAGAATGTACTGTAATACAACTGGAGTCATAGGAGAAAAGGAAGTAGCAGAGTGAAGAAAATTGGTAAGTCTGTCCTCTAGCAGTCGAAGCCTATAGCAGCATAACTACAGAGATAGCTCAAGGATGACCTTAGCCACTCCAACTATAAGCTTTATCAAAAAGGAAAGTTTTAAGCCTGGCCTTAAAAGTAAACAGAGTGTCTGTCTCACGGACTAAAGCTGGGAGCTGGTTCCACAGGAGAGGAGCCTGATAACTAAAAGATCTGCCTCCCATTCTACTTTTAGAAATCCTAGGAACTACAAGTAAACCTGCAGTCTGAGAGCGAAGTGCTCTGTTGGGAACATATGAAACAATTAGATCTCTGATGTATGATGGAGCTTGATTATTAAGGGCTTTATATGTAAGAAGAAGAATCTTAAATCCTGTTCTGGATTTAACAGGGAGCCAATGAAGGGAAGCTAAAACAGGAGAAATGTGATCTCTCTCTTTTTAATATTCATCAGAACTCTTGCTGCCGCATTTTGGATCAACTGAAGGCTTTTAATGGTATTTTGTGGACTACCTGATAGTAAAGAATTACAGTAGTCCAGCCTTGAGGTAACAAATGCATGGACTAGTTTCTCAGCATCACTCCTGGACAAGATGTTTCTAATTTTAGCAATATTCCGGAGGTGAAAGAAGGAAATCCTAGAAACCTGTTTAATATGGGATTTAAATGTCAAGTCTTGGTCAAAAAATAACGCCGAGGTTCTTTACGTTGTTACTGGGGGCCAATTTAATGCCATCGAGAGGAAGTGATTGAAAGAGTATATACGGTAAATAACAACCTGCTAAATTCTTTCCAAAGCCTGTGTGTGAAAGGTAGTATCAGAAAAGATGAGTTACATTTTCTTGATAATCCCCACAGGAGCTGTTATTAAAGGGGGGGGGGGGGGGGGGTATTATGCTTCTTCCAGGCACATATTACCCTTCTATAGCACACTCCAATAAAATTGTCACCTTTAGTCTTTTAAAAGTCCATCATATATCCAAATCCACCCTGAAGAAATTTTCTTCCGTATTGGACGCCTTGATTTTCGCCTGTGCCTCTCTGAGACCCTCCTACTCTTTTTGACACTGCCCCTTCAGTTCGTCACATAGGGCTACCATTCATCATCGCCAGTGCCATAGAGAGATGTAAATCTTTCTCTCTCTATGACGCTGATCATCGAAGCATGCAAGAAGTCGGGGAAAAAAATCCCACAAAAGACGCGCAGCTGCAGCTGGTGTGTTATAATTAAAGCACCTGGGACTCAGACGGAGTTGTGTGAGGTGGGTAGGGGAGCTCTGCAGGGGCGAGACTCTGGGATGAGTACGTAAGGTTGGAGGAGGAGATGGGTGGAAAAGGCGGGGATAGGTGGGAGCAGGCGTTTCAGCAACCCCGAGAACTACCAGCAGAGACTCAAAGGTTACTCTAACATGAGTGTATGGGTCAGAGCAACACTTCAGGCATGTTTTTAATGAGGGAAAGACAGGTTCTCAGGATATTAAGCTTCAGAAAATCTATTTTGCATAATACCCCCCCCCCCCCTTAACATTTATGTCTCTTTTAAATTTCACCATTTAGCGCTTGGCAGGGTTAAAAATGGTGGCGCAATGTAGTTTGTCCGAGTGGCGTTGCCATAGTGTGACATTATCAGTAAGCGGAGTAACCTGAGCAGATTTGGTAGTTACACTGGTGTTCAGTCTGGGTCATCTGGAAAAATAAGTTTGGGCGAGTTTAATATCTCTGCTGCACCAACACATTCAGGTCCTTTTCGAAAAACTAGCATATTGTGATAAAGTTCATTCTTTTCCATAATGTGATGATAGAAATTAAACTCTTCAAACCTTCAAATAATTATGTTCAGTTATGCACTCAATACTTGGTCGGGAATCCTTTTGCAGAAATGACTGCTTCAATGCGGCGTGGCATGGAGGCAATCAGCCTGTGGCACTGCTGAGGTGTTATGGAGGCCCAGGATGCTTCGATAGCGGCCGTAAGCTCATCCAGAGTGTTGGGTGTTGCGTCTCTCAACTTCCTCTTCACAATATCCCACAGATTCTCTATGGGGTTCAGGTCAGGAGAGTTCGCAGGCCAATTGAGCACAGTAATACCATGGTCAGTAAACCATTTACCAGTGGTTTTGGCACTGTGAGCAGGTGCCAGGCCGTGCTGAAAAATGAAATATTCATCTCCATAAAGCTTTTCAGCAGATGGAAGCATGAAGTGCTCCAAAATCTCCTGATAGCTAGCTGCATTGACCCTGCCCTTGATAAAACACAGTGGACCAACACCAGCAGCTGACATGGCACCCCAGACCATCACTGACTGTGGGTACTTGACACTGCACTTCAGGCATTTTGGCATTTCCTTCTCCCCAGTCTTCCTCCAGACTCTGGCACCTTGATTTCCGAATGACATGCAAAATTTGCTTTCATCTGAAAAAAAGTACTTTGGACCACTGAGCAACAGTCCAGTGCTGCTTCTCTGTAGCCCAGGTCAGGCGCTTCTGCTGCTGTTTCTGGTTCAAAAGTGGCTTGACCTGGGGAATGCGGCACCTGTAGCCCATTTCCTGCACACGCCTGTGCACGGTGGCTCTGGATGTTTCTACTCCAGACTCAGTCCACTGCTTCCGCAGGTCCCCCAAGGTCTGGAATCGGTCCTTCTCCACAATCTTCCTCAGGGTCCGGTCACCTCTTCTCGTTGTGCAGCGTTTTTTGCCACACTTTTTCCTTCACACAGACTTCCCACTGAGGTGCCTTGATACAGCACTCTGGGAACAGCCTATTCGTTCAGAAATGTCTTTCTGTGTCTTACCCTCTTGCTTGAGGGTGTCAATGATGGCCTTCTGGGCAGCAGTCAGGTTGGCAGTCTTACCCATGATTGCGGTTTTGAGTAATGAACCAGGCTGGGACTTTTTAAATGCCTCAGGAATCTTTTGCAGGTGTTTAGAGTTAATTAGTTGATTCAGATGATTAGTTTAATAGCTCGTTTAGAGAACCTTTTCATGATATGCTAATTTTTTTGAGATAGGAATTTTGGGTTTTCATGAGCTGTATGCCAAAATCATCAGTTTTAAAACAATAAAAGACCTGAAATATTTCAGTTGGTGTGCAATGAATCTAAAATATATGAAAGTTTAATTTTTATCATTACATTATGGAAAAGAATGAACTTTATCACAATATGCTAATTTTTTGAGAAGGACCTATATGACCTCTTTGTCAATTAGACCAGAATCTAAATGTGTTTATATACTACTACTATACTAGAACGGTTGTTCACTGTTGCTGACTACTCAGACCTGTTGGAGTTCACTATAGTGGCTCCATCTCTACACCAGGCGCCACCCCATAATTTTGATTTAAAACTGATTAACTGGATTCATCTTAGATTTATTAAAGAACCTTTTCTGCTTTTTCCAGGAAAATACCTCTAGCCACAGACCTTCTGTTACCTACTTCCTCAGCCAAATCCATCGCCTCTTCCTCTCCTGTCTCCATAGCAACCTCCTCTTCATTCCATTCTAAGGTCCGTGCAGGAAGTCATATAAGCTCCTCTCTGAAAGCTGCATCGTCTTCTCCCAGCCGTGGACCAGGGAGACCGCCGGCAGCGATGCAGTCGGAGAACTCTGGGGGCAGCAGCAGCTTTGCTGGTTCCCATTCCACGACTTTGGGAAAGCCCGGTGGCACGGTGCGACCGGTGACTGCTGGCAGACCTAAGAACCCGGTGGGGCGACCTAGCAAACAGATGCTGAAGCTGCGAGAGGAGGCCGCCGCCGCCGCTGCTTTCCGCAAACGGAAAGCTCCGTCCCAGGAAGGAGAACATTCTGGCCCTGAGAGGAACTGCATCATCCTGCAGGACCGCCCCCTCCCCTCTTCTGCTGTCTCATCAGCATCATCGTGTTCCTCTTCCAAGGCCCCCACTGCTTCTTTTCCTCATGGACAGACCAATGGCGCTCTTTCCCCCAGCAGTAAACCCCGCCCCCAGCATGAGTCTCACTCCCCTGCTGCCAAGGCAGTCTGGACTTACAAACGGACACCCCCCCCTCTGAGCCACTCCTCCCCCCCAGACCCTTCCTCTGCCTCTAACTCCCACAGCCGCTCCAGTGTGGGGGACTCAGGACCGCATGGGATGGGAGGAGGGAGGACATTCTTGGAACATCAGGGACTGAAGAAACGAAAGGGGGGAGGCCTCGAGGAACACCCCCCCTCATCCAAACTCTCAGTGCAGCGCCTGCCTTCCTCATCCTCCAACTCTGCCTCCTCTTCCTCACCACGCTCCACTTTCTACCCTTGGAAGGACAGTAAGAGTGGGAGTCTGGACGTGGACATGGAGAAGAAACTGGGCACTCAGAAGGTGGGTCTGAACAAAGTTTTGATCAGAAAAACATGCATATTTGTTTCATTGACAGCTAAAGCTTTACGTCTTGAGGCTGATGGAGTCTCCTGCAGAGCAGTGATTCTGTCTGAGGTGGCAGGGAGCATGGGGTGAAGCTCAGCACCTCACAAAGCTGCTGCTATTTAACAGGAGTGGATTAGTGGGTTGAGAGGTCACCTGTATCTGTATGTCAGTCAGTGTTTCCAGGCAGCCTTCCAGATCTGACCTCTGATTCCCAGTCAGGAAACTCTGCATCAGTCTGTAGGACGAGTCACACAAATCTCTGTTGGGGTGAAGATTGGAGTGTGCAAATGTGTGAAGGGAGTCGGGTAGTGTGGTCTGATCACTGAGTCAGCAGTAAACACATGTTGGCAACACCGAATAAAAGAGAGAGGATGGAACACGGCAACAGTAACTAGACAGCATTAGAAACCCATCAGACATTATTCTATCACATCGCTAAATACAGGCATGTAGGGACTGAAAAAGGAGACATAATGAAGGGGACTTGTTAAAATAAACCATACAATTCCCATATTGAACAGTAACGTGTAACTAGCTGACAATTATGAATCAAATATTTCCACATAGAATAAAGCTGTTAATCATAAATCATCCGTGTTTATTTGCACCTTTCAGTGCAAACATATTATTTGTTAAGATGGATATAATGGTTGTGGGTTACAGCCTCCACTGACAGTGATCCTAAAATCTCCAATGCACTTTCGAGGCTCTCATCATGAGGATAACCAAGAAGATGGTCAACACCGTCCAAATCAGATTCATTTGTGGAATAAACTGTTTTAAATGGCATCTCTTTCATTTTATACGCGTAAAATAGAAATGTAGCCCATAGTTCTGAGTATCTTCTATTAGCGCCACCCACTGGTATGTTTCATCCTCCAAACTGTCTACCATGTCAGGGTTTGATGCATTCACTTCACTTTAGTTGCTCTGCCAGATCTGAGATCCAACAGCAGGTCCAATTCAATGTGAGGCATCAACCAGGTGTGTTAGTGTGAACTCTGACTGACTGAAGTCAGGTAGTGTGTTCCCACTTTACGCTTAGCTTTTCTCTTTAGCAGCTGCATCGATACTTCCTACTACCCCTGTCCACTGATGACTAGATGTCGGGATATCCCCAGCAGCTGGTTATTAGTAACGGCTTGTTTTTACTGCTTCTCCATCATGCCTGCAGTGGTCAGGAAATGACCATAGAGCAGCTTACAGTGAGCACATTACTTTAAGAAACCCGAACCAACCTGAGCTCTGTCGTCGTCATCCCCTGGAGATGTTTCCCTGACTGAATATTCTTGGAAACCCCCCTTGGAACCCATAACACCCGGGCTTCAGTACGCTAGGAAACTTCTGTTAGATGGACTCAGTTCCTCATGGAACCCTCCCTCCTGATCTGCCTGCTTTCCCCAACCTTAGTCAAACTCTGTGTTCCAGCTCACACACATGTGGTGCAGGATGCTGCAGCTGCCTGTTGGTCCAGTAGCAATGAGTCAATATGTCCACAGGGAGTTCATGGGAGAAGGTCTGAAGGTCTTAACTTCAAAAACGGTGTTAAAAGCTGTTTAGTGTGACGTCAATGCAAATAAAGTCTCCCTCAGACTTTTCATGATGTAGAGTTTTCTTGATGTGCCAAGCAGAAAAACGAAGATGTTCCCAGAAAAGGTTAGGAAGCACGGCTAAGGAAAAAATCAGCTAACTTTATTTGATCACTTTGATGTAGCTGCTCTTTTCTTGTTCAAACATTTGGATGTTCTTTCATGGATGGACATGCTGTAGTTTTTCTTAAAAACATCAAATCCATGTGCTTTACACCCCACCCAGACAGGTAGATAGATAGACATGCAGTGCCTATTGAGATACTATGAGTAAGACTATATATTGGGATTTTTAAAACTTATTTTAACTGTAGAAAAACTGTCCCACCATTCTTAACACTCCAACCTGTTTCCTACTTTAACACATCCAGTTGTATTACTAGATCTAGTTGATCCACTGGAACCAAGAAGGTGAAAACAGCCAAAAAACTACCAGGTATACTTTTAAATTTACTACAAAAATTACTGTCTTAAATAATGGTTCTATTCAAGTTCTAAAAAATAAAAATTGATACATTGCTTTTAGATATCGATTCAACATTGTGTCATAAAATATAGTGATAAATCGGCGTATCAATATATTCTTACATCCCTCAATCAACTTATTTGTAGAGCACTTTTCATGATCAAATCAGCACAGTGCTTTACATGAGAACAGAAAAATAAACAAAGAAAACGCATTGAAAGCAAAATCGATCATACACAACCAGTTAAACTCTCATCACACACGAGACACATACACACCTAATGCCCCGCCCACCACCACAAAAGCGACCAATGGCTAAACTGGCAGGGCTCCCAGCAAGAAGGATCGCAATGAAGGAAACACAGGCATTAGTCTGTATTAAAAAAATTATTTTAAACACTTCAGTAACACATAATAAGAATAAGAATACAAATAAACAGATAAAGAATAATTTAAAATAAAGAATAAGATAAGAAATTAGATAAATAAAATAACTCAAATAAAAGCCAAGCTAAAAAGGTAGGTCTTGAGCTTCTTTTTAAAAACATCAGTTGTTTCTGCAGCCCTGAGGTTCTCCAGCAGGCTGTTTCACAGACAAGGACTGTAGTGGTAGAATGAGGCTTCGCCATATCTCTCAGTTCTGACTTGTAGAACTAAAAGGCCAGTACCAAAGGGCCTCCAATCTGTTTCAACCCTGTGCCTCAAAGCACATTACCCTACATGTTTTAGATGGTTCCCTGCTTGAGCACACCTGATTTCAATTGACGGCAGATTAACAGGCTTTTGCTGAACTGCCGTCATCTGAATCAGGAGTGTTTTTAAAGTAGGGAAACATGTAAAACATGCAGGGCAGTGTGCCCTGAGGACCAGTGTTGTGAAGCTCTGCTCTAATCTGTGCCGTATCGTGTTCCCCAGCCTCTCTCTCCATCACTAACACAACTGTTTTCTTCTGTCTTACAGCCAAAACTGCACCATTAAGTGTGCTTGCCTTACAAGCCACTATGAGGGAGCCAGCTGCACTCGGTCTGTGACTGAGCCAACACGACTGTGTGTGTGTGTGTGTGTGTCCGTCCTCTCCAGTGTGAATGGGCTGGGTTGTGTTTGTGCTGTATGGACCTGTTGGTGTGCTGTGTGGATGAACGTGGATAAGGAGGGTGGGATGAAACCTAGAGTATGGGTTTAAAAATACCTCAAGACCATCTGGTTATGCTGCTAAATTGAATATGTTGGTTTATTAAAAAAAATGTATTAAAAATGTAATTTTCACTTTGTTTTCTGTCTGTTATTTCTGCTGCTAGCTATCCTCCAGCAGGCCTGTGGGCTTCAGCTGATCCCGTCCCACTAGTCCTCTGAACAGAGGATTAAATCGACGTCCACGGTGCTTGTTCGTTAGAAATGTGAACACGTTCATCTTTTACATCAAACTAACATTGTCAGGTGTATCAAATGTGTGAAATCATAACAAAAGTCGATCCAACCTAACACTAGAAATGACCAAAGATTTCCTCTCAGGTCCTAAATGTCCCTGTGGCTAAAACAAGCCGATCAGAACCATCCTGGGGGCTTCTTAAGCTTTCCCCTGTACCTCGCTAGGCTCTGCTGAGTGTTGGGGACACATGATACCGTTTACCACTTGTTGTAAATGGAGGATTCCTTTTTTTAATAGCGTTCCAGCTCAAAGCAAGCCCCATTTAGTCAGTCATTGGAACACCCTGGAACCAAGAGCCACTGCTGGTGGCCCTGTGGCTGCCTGCTGCAGGAAAACACTAAACTGTGTGTGTGTGCTAGCTTGAACTATTCACCAGAGTGAGCAAGAGTGTGTCAGAGCAACGTCCCAGAAATCCCACCATGCGTTTTGTAGTAATTGTTAGGTAAATATTACCCTAGAACAGAATGAGGAAAGACGCGGTCTCTCCGTTTGCCTTTTATTAGATCACAAAGGTCATTCAACAGTTGTAGGCATAATTAGTTTAAAGCTTCACATGTCATCAAACAGAGGAAGATACAGTTTTCTTGCAGGCTGCTGTTGCAAGATTACACAAGCTACTAAGTTCCCCTTTAACCTTTTTCCTGTTTAACTACACTATGTTAAGCTTACAGAGAATTAAACGCTTTAACTCAGCTGTGACCCCAGTATATTAGTCACTAAGTAAAGCAAAAAGCAGTTTTACAAAAATCAATGATAACTTGTATACAGTTTTTTCCAACATTTCCCTCATTGATGAATGTCAACTTCTCTATTCCAATGTTACATCTCCATGACTAGGTTTTCCGTAACATTTTCATAACCCCACCAACTTAAACCTAGAGGATTACAAAACCTACAAACTTACATCTTGGTCATCACAATGTAACAGAGCTTAGTATTCGTCACCCATCAAGATATTCTGCACCGTTGATCCTACCATTTTCCCTATCATAGCTCTAATACAACGTAACATACACATTGAAAACAAAATAATAACAGCATGATCAAAATAGGTGCACATATTTTCAACAACATTGCTGTTCAGCCTCCAGAAGTTAACCAGGATATTAGATCCAAACTCAGTCCAGTGTCTTTTGCATCTTTCATGTGGTTCTGGAGGTTTGTCAGTCGGTCAACTATTTGAGTATAATTTCATCTGGTATGTGTGTGTAACAGTGATCTATGACAGTTCATACTCCTTGGGATGGTAGCAAAAAGTCCAATGCCATTCTATTTTGTAAAATCATAGCTCTCATGGCTTCTCTTTCAGGATTGGTTTGTAATTGTTTAGCTTATTGTAACACAGTTGCAGTTAATTCTTCTAAATTCCAGTATACATCATTCTATGACTAAGATATGCAACTCCATATGAAGGAAAAACAGTCATTAACACATCTTTAGGATCATATATTAAAGGTGGAGATTTGGTTGGACCAACATCATGTTTTACCCTGTGGCTCCCGTGCACTTTTACAGTAAGGTTATGTCTCGGTATCACAAAAGAGGCTGGTGCCAGTCTGGCCAGGTGACATGTTCCACACCAGTCATTTGCCAGATACAGGTAAGTTTTGAACTACACACCCAGATTCAGTCTGTAGGACAGGCTACTTGCAAGAGGCAGTGGATGGTTCTTTGCAGGCTGCAACTGCTGGGCTGTTTGGTCCAGTGACAATATTATCCCTCATATTTTACACTTGGATGTTCCCAAATAATTTGCTCTCTTTGCCAACCAAAAAATAGTCTTATTACATGCAGATTTTATGCAGAGAGGAGCTTCTCCAGGGTATCTTGCGGTGGTTATTCCTTTTAAATTAGTCTTTTTTGCACGTATGGAATTCTCCATTCTGATAAATTTCTAGGCAATTTAGTCCAGTTCTCCATTTTTTTATCAATCGATTTAGTGTTCGGCGTCCCATAACGTATACTTGAAAACCATGCCATTACACATTTCTTTCCCTGGGCTAGGCTGCGTTGTTAAATATGGATTAGTAGCACCATGATGAGGGATGAACGCACAGACATAAGACATGTTCAAAGCCATAGCAGTTACATTTGCATGTTGGTAACATACATTTTCATGATAACTGTCAAAGTTTATCTCATATCTTTTCTCGCGGTACAGTTCTCGCTGAAGTCCCAACACCACAATGCATATCAAAGTCATTAAACAGCCTTGAATGATCCAACATTGCTTGATCTTGCTATCTTCTCAGAGGGAGAGGTTACCAGCACTTCACCCCTTTGGTCAGCTAACAGTGTGTGTGTGCAAATCTTAATTGTCCAAAGTGATTGTTTCTTGCAATAGGACATATCCACGTCTGTCTTTCAGCAATCTTTACTGCTGTAGGAGTGGTCAAAAGTACTTGAAATGGCCCCTCCCATCGAGGACTCGCCCAGTTCTTTCTTTTAATCACCTTGATGAACATGTAGTCTCCTACTCAAACAGATTCTCCTGTCTGTGAAACAAGGTGTATCTGGCATTTCATTAGCTTTTTTTTAACTTCCCTGGTTAACAAAGTTCATTTCATGTAGTCAGCCAGGTTAGGTTCATCATCTGGGTTTTCAGTGTCTCTGCTCAGATCTGGAAGTTAAGGTCTGCCATATAAAATCTCATGAGTTAATTATGGAGTTGAATTAGGGCCATAATGTTTGTGTATTTGAAAGAAATATTTGAAGCTGAAAATATGTAAGCTGAAAATGAAAGTCAAGTTTTTATTGCAAACATTGAAAAACAAAAAAAAATTGATTTAAAATAAAATGGTATTGAAGGTTTATATTAATTGAAATTTCAATTGTATTTTTTTTTTGTAATTTTCTGAATAATTTTTACAGTTTCAGATTTTTCTTCCAACTTTTGTTCCTTTTTCTACAGTTTCAGATTCCTGTTCTTCAGTTTCAAACTTTTGGCCCTGATGTGGTGTGGTGGGTGGGGCTACACAGAGAGGGGCGGGGAATCATGAGTGGCAGCAGAAGCAGGAGGCTAAAGGCGTTCCCTCTATCATGTTGCCTTCAGGAAACGTGGGAATGAGCATAAGCTATCAAACACCTCCTGCACTGTATTATTACATGATTGGTAGAGAATGCATCAAGTGTAACCACTAAACCTGTTATTAAAGCTATTTCAGGCAGTACTGTGTACAAATGATGCTGTGAGAGTGATCAATTATGAGCAGTTTTCCCAACCACTGCATCAGAAGTGGACATTTCCCATCTCCCCAACGTAGGGTGCATTGTACCTGGCGGGTTTTACCTCACTGAAAGATGGCGTGCAGTGATGTCTTGTGCGAAAATCTGTTATGCTAAAATATTAGTATCCCCGTGTGTCAGGAGCACCCCATGGGCCATAGAAACAACACAGGCTGAATTATACTGTTCCCCTTTAATGTTGCTAAAACGAGTTTTTAATTTTTAAAAGAAAAAATCGCATATTAAAACAAACACAAAACTGTGTAATTGTATAAAAAAACAGAAAACCAGTTTTATTTTTATTAATTTATTTACTGGAAGCTTGATAAAGTAACAACTTTGACATGACTATCTGTCATCATGCTGTGAAGACGGTCAGATCCGCCTCTCTGGCTGCAGTGCGTGCTCCTGACACACAGAGACACGGGAAATGTCCACTTCTGATGCAGTGGTTGGGAAAACTGCTCATAATTGATCACTCTTACACACGTACACAGTAGTGACTGAAACAGTTTTATTAACAGGTTTAGTGGTTACGCTTGATGCATTCTCTACCAATCATGTAATAATAGCCTACAGTATATAGAGTTAACTCCATAACAGTACAGGTGTTTAATAGATTATGCTCATTCGCACGTTTCCTGAAGGCAACATGATAGCCTCCTGCTTCTGCTGCCACTCATGATTCCCCGCCCCTCTCTGTGTAGCCCCGCCCACCACGCCAAAACAGGGCCAAAGGTTTGAAACGGAAAAACAGGAACCTGAAACTGTAGAAAAAGGATCTGAAGTTGGAAGAAAAATCTGAAACTGTAAAGAACTTTGACCATAATTAGACAGATCTGAATCTGAAAAAATAAAATCTGAAACTGAAGAAAAAAAAATTCTTAAACTTGAAAAATATATAATACTGAACATTTTGAATTAAAGTTTATTCAGAAAATTACAAAATAAAAATACCATTGAAATTTCAATTAATATAAACATTCAATACCATTTTATTTTGAGCCCAAATTTTTGTTTTTCAAAGTTCGCAATAAAAACTTGACTTTCATTTTCAGTGTACATATTTTCAGTTTCAAATATTTCTTTCAAATACACTAACATTATGGTCCTGATTCAACTCCATAGTTAATGAACTTCCTGCAGTAGGTGTTATATGCAAACTTAATGCAATTAAATATAAACATTCAGTCCGTGGTCTTCCTGTCTCTTCCATGCATTTTCTTAGTTTAGATTTTACACTACCATTAGTTCTTTCTACTAATCCTCTGAATCTTTCCAGAACGTATCTGCTGATTTACATTTCTTTTTCTTAGCCTCGGTCACTTTTTCAGCATCAATAGCAAAATTCATGAATTCATCCAAACTACATGTTGACAGGTTAACACAGTGTTTTCTGACCCAATCTCGAATGGGTGGGTAGAACCCTTCCAAAAGAGCATTCTTTAGCTGCTGTTGAAGTCTCCCTCTGGTTCACCGTATTCTGTTATTCCACTGTTGTCCTGGAACACCTGTTGAAATATTCCTCTGAATTCAACTGCTGTTTCTCCATTTTTCTGCTTAGTTCGAGAGATTGTAGAATAATTTGCACGTTTTTTATATTGTTTGATTCTGCCACAAACTGCAGTCACTCGTGTTTTGAAGTCGTCACTGTTGTGAGGTAAATGGCTAGTTGGGTGATTGTTTGTCATGGGATTCCAATCTCCCTTTATTCTGAATCAATCTGTACCCATCACAGTGGTAAGTACTTGTTGGAACTCTAATCCATTTATGAAAGGAGATTTGTAAATTGATCAGATCATCGCAGCATTGTTCTTGATTCTTTTTAGGAAGGATTATTCCTTCTACTGCTTTTTTAACATCATCTACTGTCCATGTTCTAAAAACTAACATGGTTCTGTTTGTTTCTTTATCAGATGCTGGGTTTGCCACTTCTCTCATTGGAAATATATCAGAATTATCTGGGTTGAAAGAGGGTATTTTAGGTTTTGGAGAATATAACAGGCCTCCCATTTTATTGCTCCATCCGCCCATGGTCGTTTTAGATTTAGTGTACGCAGCTGGAGGGGCAGTCACATTTCGAAATGAAACCAGACTTTGGTACATGTTAGGCGTCTGGATATGGTGGAGGATCAGTATTTTAAAAAACAGATAAAACAGCAACTGAGTCTGGTCTGGTATCCTGCTTGGCTGCAATGCCCTGTTGGACGGGGGGCAACGACTGGGATGATCCTGTCTTCTCAAACCCCCAGACGGTCGTGGCAGATGGCCGCTCCTACTGAGCCTGGTTCTGGTTCTGGTTCTGTTGGAGGTTTCTTCCTGTTAAAGGGGAGTTTTTCCTCTCCACCGTCGCTACATGCTTGCTCAGTATGAGGGATTGCTGAAGGATTGCTGTGGTTGGAAAGTCTGCCCAATCTCACGCCAATGGCTGACGCAATCTGCTGGGATTCCTTAAATAGGAAACTTTTTAACTGATTGGAATGTTTGTATAAATGTATTGAAATGACTTCTTGTTAAGTGCCTTGAGATGACATCTGTTGTGAATTGGCGCTATATAAATAAACTGAATTGAATTGAATTATTTTCAGGGGGTATGGTTGATGCCGGAGCTGTTGCTGCTGGGACAGCCTGCTGCTGTTTTCGCATTCTTACATCATTTTGGCCATTATTATCTTCCAGACACGCTACCATACACTCCTCAACTGTTTTATTTTTCTTTCCATTTTTTCTGCGATAAGCTTCTTCTTGCCATTTTAATGCAGCAGACAACTATTTACCCGGTTTATCTCCATTATGTTTATTTTTATTTTTACTTGATGCACCAGTCGAACACAACTTTTTACTTCTAATTTACCTTCTAATTCATGTTCCTTTTTCCATTTATCAAGGTTTTTGGTGCTCCCTTCGTATTTTTCAGCCATGTATTTAGGATCCCCCTCTAATTTCTGTTTCTCATTTTTATTCCCCATTATTCAAGGTATGTGTGGGTTAATCTGGAGCAAATGTGAACTACCGAAGGCCAACCTTGGAGACAAGCTTCTAGGCCAGACCTATTGTCTAGTCCGGTCTCCCACTAGGGGTTCTATCCCAGTCAACCTCTCGATTTAGACTCTCCAGATCACTTCCACCTAAATTCCTAATGAAGAGGGTTTAACTTCAAAATGATGGGTTCAACTGACAGCAGCCTTCTGTTAACACCGTCAGGTTTTTAGCCGTTGGGTTACTCTTCCAGTCACACAACTTTCACGCTCACTATTATTTAAAAAAACCCAGCTGGACTCTAACCAGCCTTTTAGAGGATTTTAACCTCTAATTTTTAATTGGACTTCAACCAGTATCAGAGGACTTAAACCTCTTCCATTCAGAACTGGACTTGAATCAGTTCCTTCGGAGGATCTTAACCTCCTGGAAGACTCAAACCCCCACTTTTTAGTTCAACCCAGTGAATTCTCTTAGCTTAAACTCTAGAGTATTTACACAATCACACCGCTTGTCATACCTGCTTTCCTCAGTCTGTTCTGCACAAAGTTCGAATGCCGTCAATCTGGTCCAGCGGAGCTAATTGAGTCACACTGGCCAACACAGAATTCACTGTGGCAGACTTTATTCTGCAAGTCTAACCTGCAGGCTGTGCACAGTCTTCAGCTGACTTCGAAGGACCCGCAGGAACACGGGTATGTTGTTGACCTCCAGCTCGAAGGACCAAGTTATATTAGGTCAATATTACCCTAGAACACAAAGAACAGAATGAGGAAAGACAAACAACTTCTGTGTTTTACTTACAAATGGGAAGATATTGCAAGGGGACAAAGACACCAAGCACGCTCAGTGCCTGTCTCTCCATTTGCCTTTTATTAGATCACAAAGGTCATTCAACAGTTGTAGGCATAGTTAGTTTAAAGCTTTACATGTCATCAAACAGAGGAAGATACAGTTTTCTTGCAGGCTGCTGTTGCAAGATTACACAAGCTACCAAATTGCCCGTTTCCAACCCTAAATCTACAAAACACTGTCCTGCATGTTTTAGATGGTTCTCTGCTTCAGCATATCGGATTTCAGTTGATGGGTGATTAACAGGCTTTTGCTGAACTGCAATCATCTGAATCAGGTGTGTTAAAGTAGGGAGACATCTAAAACATGCAGGCAGGGTTGGAAATACTGGAATGGATGATGCAACCTCAGACTGGGCTCAGTCCCCTGTTTAACGTAGATCTTCCTGATGTGATGGGATGTAGAACTGGACACTGCTCTGTTGAGATGAAATGTGAGGCAGCCCACATCATTCATAGCTAATGTAGGGATGTCTGGCTCAGAAAGTGATTCACTGACCTACAGACTTTATTCTGAGCCACAGATAGATCTGCACAGGAAGCATCCCAAGGTTTTGTATAAATCTTCCTGTTCCTGTAGAACATCTAAAACAGGCGTGACTAATCCTGGTCCTTGAGATCTACCATCCTACAAATTTTAGATGTATCCCAGCTCTAACACACCTGAATCAAATTGTTTAATTCCCTCATCAGCAGTCTGTCGGCTCTGCAGAGGCCTGGTAACGAAGCCTTCATTTGATTCAGCTGTGATGAGAAGGGATGCACCTAAAAGTTGCTGGATGGTAGATCTCGAGGACCAGGGTTGGGCACCCCGGGTCTAAAACATCTCAATTAAATTTTCAATTCAGTTTATTTATATAGCCTCAATTCAAAACAGATGTCATCTCAAGGCACTTAACAAGAAGTCATTTCAATACATTTATACAAACATTCCAATCAGTTAAAAAGTTTCGTATTTAAGTAATCCCAGCAGATTGCGTCAGTCATTGGCGTGCAACCTCACGGCCCTGTTGATGCAGACTTTCCAACCACAGCAATCCTTCAGCAATCCCTCATACTGAGCAAGCATGTAGCGACGGTGGAGAGGAAAAACTCCCCTTTAACAGGAAGAAACCTCCAACAGAACCAGGCTCAGTAGGAGCGGCCATCTGCCACGACCGTCTGGGGGTTTGAGAAGACAGAGCAGAAACACAGAAGGAACAGAAGATCTGATATAAGAGAACTCTTCAACAAAAAACATACCTCTTCACAGTGACATACTTCTTTTTCTTAGTGCCACTTTTTAGTGGGTTGTGAGTCGTCCTTGGTTGTTTCCCAGTTGCAGAAGAATCCATTCTCACGAGTAAATCAATGGAGGTCTGCGACCATTTTTCTTCCTCATTTAAAGCTGTCGAGAACGCGTAAGCCGTGTCAATTGACGTCACATCCGTAGGACAGTGCGGGAAATTCGGGCTGCAGCACATTTTGCAGCACACAGCCAGTGTAAGAAAATGGAGTGATACGTGGGTGGGCTCATTCTTTTTGGTTTATAACGCTTCATCACCCAAAAGCATTAAAAAAACTGTACATGGATGTTTATTTTATTTATAAATCCTGCCCCCTGTTCCTTTAAAAGTTGGAATACAGCCTAAAATGAATTATGTTTCAGTTATTAATCTGGGGCAACTCTAAAAGATTGGGTTTTTAGCTTCGATTTAAAAGGAACTCAGTGTTTCAGCAGTTTTCTGGAAGTTTGCTCCAGATTAGAAGAGCATAAAAACTGAATGCAGTTCCTCCATGTTTGCTTATGCTTTGGACTAGAGGGGTTTCTTCAGAATAATAATAATATTAATCAAGTAAAAGTAAAAAGTGTGGTGGAGTAAAGTTTCTCTTAGAAGTGTAGACTATGGTCAAGCCAGCCGACTTGCTCTTATAAAGATTTGCTTCGCCCATACATGGTGCATTATGGTATTATATGGGTAAGGACATTGTCAAAATAAAAGTGGTTACAATGTGTGCATATTGGTCAATACTTGTGTATAACTACAAATTTGAAAACTATTGAATGAACCACATCACACATAAAACAGAAGTTCATATTTCCCCTGTAAGAATGCCATTTCAAAAGTTACATCTGAAATAAATCACAAATTGCACATTTACAGTTGTGGTTTCCTCAGTATGAATACATATTTCTTCTTGGTGGTCACATGATCAAGGGTTCATTAATGGAGCTTAGATAAGTCAATGAACACAGTACCTGTTCACACTCCAGAGATTAGCCGGCTTTGCCTCCTTCCTCCAGAACGAAGGAAGGAACATTAAACGTGGAGAAAACCACCATGAATATGGAAAGTAGCAGCTATGCTGGGGGAGAAACAGTCAGAGTGAGAGCCAGCATGCAACTCCACAATGTCTCTCAGGATTTCAACTGCTAGCTTTATTTTTACATTACTTTATTTAACATCATAAAGTGCAGGAGGGGGTAAAAGTAAATACACTTCAGGTTAGGCAAGTTCAGGATCAATCGTATAACATAAAGGTGGAAAATAATGCTAGAGTCTTTATGGCTTTCTTATTTTTAGATTGGCTAATCAAATTAATGTATTGTTTTTTGTTTTTGAGACAGTGAATACAAGGTGTTTGCCTAGTGAATTTGCGGTTATGGATATGAGAATATATTTTTTAAAAGGTTTTTTGGCAAAGGTTTATTGACAGTGGACACAGTTCTTGAAGGGGGAGAGAGGTGGGGGAAGACATGTGGAAAAGGTTGCCTGGGATGGGATTTGAACTTTGGACGGCTGTGACTGAGGCCTCTGCACATGGGGCGCCTGCTCTAACCACTACGCCACGCGATGCCCCAGACGCTAAGAATAATATTAAGTTAATTATATAACATTGGTCCAATTGTAAAGACAGAATCGTGACAATACATTTTGATAGTCCAAAATAAAGTTTTTGTCAATGTGTTGATAGATAAAAGTGGCGAGAAGAGATGGTGAAGATCCTCTGAAGCCTGTTTGCAGAAGGAGCAGAATTCGCAGATGTCATTTTTATATCTTTGCATACATAGATTGGAGGGATAGACACAGTGGATGAGTTTGAGGGATACTTCTCTGGTTTTATTCCTGATAAAATATTTATACGGGAGGGACCATATGTTTTTCCATTTCAGATTAATATATTTATTATTCCAGTATGACTCGGCATTGGGAATACTGATGTTTTCTTTAAGAAATAATGCACACAGTTGATGACTCTGTAGATAGATGGCCTCCAAAAAATAGAACAAACTCTCCTTCCAATGTGATGTCATTTATGCAGAAATTCCAGTTAGTAGATATCTGGAGGAAAAAGAACCCAATTACTAAATCTTATACATGGGCAAACAAAACTGGCACCTGCAGATCACGAATCGACTACTGGTTAACCTCAAGTAGTCTAGATGAAAATAACCTTGATGTTAACATTTTGACCACTCCTCTCACAGATCACAAAACTATAAGTCTTCAAATTAGTCTTAAAGTGCCCCTGGCGTGAAATTTGCATTTTTTTAGTTTTTTGGTCATATTTGTTAGTTTCCCCAGCCTGCCTATGTCCCCTAAGGGGTTAAAACGACTGATTAGTGTTTCCTTAGTCCCCGGGTATGTCTGCCTACATGGTGAAATTAGCACTCAGAAACGAGCTGTTTTGCAGTTCGGCAAATGACCTCGCGTTTTGGCATATGTCATCACTGAGTTCCAGCCAATTACCCCCTTCTCTGAACCACACTCTCCAAGTCCCTCCCCCCGCGGCGCGTATTACAACCTTAACAATGAGAGCTACGGTAAAAGGCAAACAACAAACCGACAGCATGGAGTCCAGACTGCATCAACACTGTCCTCCCCACTTCCTCCCCACTGAAAAGCTTGTGGATGGACGTTATTTATGCAGGGAATATACCCGACCGACTCCTGAAGCGCCTGGTCGTTTGTGGCAAACATTTCTCTGACGGATGTTTTATTAACTTGGGACAATACTGCAGTGGATTCGCAGATCTTAAACTTTTACCAGGATCAATACCGACCCTCCGTGAACCAGTGAATATCCCTATACAAGTAAGTAGCCTATATTTCTGCAATAATGTCCTTCAGCTGTTATATAACAGTGTTTCCCAAACATGACGAATCTGTGGCGGTGCGCCACAGATTAAACTCTGACCAAAAAATTAAAAAAATCAACACCGACCATCACACATTGCGTTTAGTTTTTCTTTTTTACGCTATTTAAAACACGCAGCGCATTCATTCCCTGCTCTCTCTTCGTCTCTGTCACTCACACGTCTCTCGCACACACATAAACACACACACACCTACACAAACACACAAGTCCGTATTGCTACCCATATTAGGACTTTATATTGACTTCCATTCATTTTAATAGCTACATTTATGCCTAACCCAAACCCTTAGCCTAATTTCAATTCAGTTTATTTATATAGCGCCAATTCACAACAGATGTCATCTCAAGGCACTTAACAAGAAGTCATTTCAATACATTTATACAAACATTCCAATCAGTTAAAAAGTTTCCTATTTAAGCAATCCCAGCAGATTGCGTCAGTCATTGGCGTGAGGTTGGGCCCCGTTGATGCAGACTTTCCAACCACAGCAATCCTTCAGCAATCCCTCATACTGAGCAAGCATGTAGCGACGGTGGAGAGGAAAAACTCCCCTTTAACAGGAAGAAACCTCCAACAGAACCAGGCTCAGTAGGAGCAGCCATCTGCCACGACCGTCTGGGGGTTTGAGAAGACAGAGCAGAAACACAGAAGGAACAGAAGATCTGATATAAGAGAACTTTCTATGTTAAAGAAAGTAAAAAGTTAATAACAGGACACAGTGGATGTTCAGTTACTGGGAGGATCATCCCAGTCGATGCCCCCCGTCCAATAGGGCATTGCAGCCAAGCAGGATACCAGACCAGGTATATCTTCTATGGAGAGAAAAACACTGAGAGAAAACAAAGTTAACAGTCGAAATAACAGAATGTACTGTGATACAACTGGAGAGTCGTAGGAGAAAAGGAAGTGGCAGAGTGAAGAAAATTGGTAAGTCTGTCCTCCAGCAGTCTAAGCCTATAGCAGCATAACTACAGAGATAGCTCAGGATGACCTTAGCCACTCTGACTATAAGCTTTATCAAAAAGGAAAGTTTTAAGCCTGGCCTTAAAAGTAAACAGAGTGTCTGCCTCACGGACTAAAACTGGGAGCTGGTTCCACAGGAGAGGAGCCTGATAACTTAAAGATCTGCCTCCCATTCTACTTTTAGAAATCCTAGGAACTACAAGTAAACCTGCAGTGAGAGCGAAGGGCTCTGTTAGGAACATAAGGAACAATTAGATCTCTGATGTATGATGGAGCTTGATTAGTAAGGGCTTTGTATGTAAGAAGAAGGATCTTAAATTCTATTCTGGATTTAACAGGGAGCCAATGAAGGGAAGCTAAAACAGGAGAAATGTGATCTCTCTTTTTAATATTCATCAGAACTCTTGCTGCCGCATTTTGGATCAACTGAAGGCTTTTAATGGCATTTTGTGGACTACCTGATAGTAAAGAATTACAGTAGTCCAGCCTTGAGGTAACAAATGCATAAACTTGTTTCTCAGCATCATTCCTGGACAAGATTTGTCTAATTTTAGCAATATTCCGGAGGTGAAAGAAAGAAATCCTAGAAACCTGTTTAATATGGGATTTAAATGTCAAGTCTTGGTCAAAAATAACGCCGAGGTTCTTCACGTTATTACTGGGGGCCAATTTAATGCCATCCAGATGAAGTGATTGACTAATCAGTTTCTGTTTAAGAACTTCTGGTCCAAAGACAGCAACTTCTGTTTTGTCAGAATTTAAAAGCAAAAAGTTTAGGGTCATCCATGTTTTTATGTCTTCCAGACATGCCTGTACTCTACCTAACTGACTGGGTTCATCAGGATTTATGGATAAATATAGTTGTGTATCATCGGCATAGCTGTGGAAATTAATCCCATGCTGTCTAATGATTCTACCAATTGGGAGCATATATATGGTGAACAGAATTGGTCCAAGCACAGAACCCTGTGGAACTCCACAAGTAACCCTTGAGAGTGAAGAAGATTTATCATTTAGATGAACAAACTGGAATCTATCAGACACATATGATTTAAACCAGCCTAGTGCTGTTCCTTTGATCCCTGCAACATGTTCAAGCCTTTCTAAGAGAATATTATGATCGACTGTGTCAAAAGCAGCACTGAGATCTAACAAAACCAGAACAGACACAAGTCCATTATCTGAGGCCATGAGAATATCATTAGTAACCTTCACCAGTGCTGTTTCAGTGCTATGATGAGCTCTAAAACCTGACTGAAACTCTTCAAACAGCTCGTTATTGTTTAAATGCTCACAGACTTGATTAGCAACAATTTTCTCAAGGACTTTGGAATAGAAAGGAAGGTTAGATATAGGTCTGTAATTCACTAAGTCATCTTGATCAAGGGAAGGTTTCTTGAGTAAAGGTTTAATTACAGCTATTTTAAATTCCTGTGGTACGTATCCGTTTACTAAGGATAGATTCATCATATCCAAAATGGGGCCAGGAACCAAATGGAACACTTCTTTAAATAATTTGGTTGGGATTGGGTCCAACATACAAGTTGAAGGTTTAGATGAGGCTAATATTTTTGATAATTCCGAAAGCTCGACTGAATCAAAACAGCCTAAGCACAACTGAGGATCTACAGTTCTTTCTGAAACTGCCTCATTTACTGAGGAAGAAGTAATCATGTTTGGGAGGATGCCAATGATTTTATTTTTAATAGAATTAATTTTATTTATGAAGAATCCCATAAAATCATCACTGCTAAGAGCTGGGGGAATAGTTGGCTCAACAGCGCTAGGACTGTGTAAGTTTGGCAACGAAATCTAGGATTGTTTTTATTCGCCTCTATTAATGATGAAAAATATGCTGTTCTAGCTTGTCGAAGGGTCTTTTTATACAGCAATAGACTGTTATTCCAGGTTAAATAGGAATCCTCTAGGTGTGTAAAGCGCCCTTTTCTCTCCAACTTCCTAGTATTCTGCTTTAAAGTACGCAACTCTGCGTTGAACCAAGGAGTCAGCCTCCTATGGCTAGCCACTTTCTTTTTTAAGGGGGCTACACTATCTAATGCCAAACCCAATGAGGATGTAACGCTGTGAACCAGACCATCAATTTCTGAAGGGTTAGAGATAGAATTGCTGCCATCCACTGTGTTACTCTGAGACACTGAGGAAAGTAAGAATGGAACAGATTCTTTAAAAATTGTTACAGCATTGTCTGATAAAGCTCTACTATAATGAAATTTTCTTTCAGATTTAAAATGGTCAGTTAAAGTAAACTCAAAAGTTATTAAGAAGTGGTCAGACAGGACCGGGTTATGTGGGTGGACTGTTATTTCCTCACACTCAATACCGTATGTTAGTACAAGGTCCAAAGTGTGTTTGCCCGAGTGGGTCGATCCCTGTACTTTTTGAGTAAAGCCAATTGAGTCTAAAATAGCACTAAAGGCTGCATTTAGGCTAACACTTTCAGTATCCACATGAATATTAAAGTCCCCCACTATAATAACCCTATCAGTATTTAATACTAAATCAGATAAAAAATGTGAGATCTGATCCAAGAATTGAGAGTAAGGGCCTGGTGGACAATACAAAACCACAAACAAAAATGGTCTTAATATTTTCCAACTTGGATGAGGAAAATTAAGGGTTAGATGTTCAAAAGAACTGTAGCTATCAATTGGTCTGGGACTAATTAGTAAATCAGAACGAAAAATGGTTGCAACTCCTCCTCCTCGCCCAGTATTTCTAGGAATGTGAACATTTAAATGACTGGAAGGAGTTGACTCATTTATACTGACATAATCCTCCTGCTGCAACCAGGTTTCTGTGAGACAAAGGAAATCAATGTGATTATCACAAATCAAGTCATATACTAACAAAGTCTTTGAGGAGAGAGATCTTATGTTTAATAAACCACATTTAATAGATTTATTTTTCTGTTCAGTCAAAGTTGTATTTATTTTTATGAGACTTCCATAATTTGCTTTTGTTGTCTTAACTTTTAATCCATTTAATTTTGGCCGTGGGCAAGACACTGTTTCTATAGAGTAATGGGGGGGTAACAGTACAGAAGCAGCAGAGAGGTGGGTTAAACTACGACTCTGCTTCCTGGTCTGGACCCTGGGTTGTCAGTGTTTTGGAGGACTAATAAATTCGGCCATATTCCTAGAAAGAAGAGCTGCTCCATCCAAAGTGGGATGGATGCCGTCTCTCCGGATCAGACCAGGTTTTCCCCAAAATGTTCTCCAGTTATCAATGTAGCCCACATCGTTTGCAGGACACCACCTAGACAACCATTGATGGAATGACAGCATGCGGCTAAACATGTCGCCACTGGTCCGATCAGGCAGGGGACCAGAAAAGATTACAGAGTCTGACATTGTTTTGGCAAACTCACACACCGAAGCAACACTAATTTTAGTGACCTCCGATTGGCATAACCGGGTGTCATTACCGCCAGCGTGAATAACAATCTTACTGTATTTACGCTTATCTTTAGCCAGCAGTTTCAGGTAGGATTTGATGTCGCCCGTTCTGGCCCCTGGCAAACATTTGACTATGGTCAATGGTGTCTCTAATGCCACGTTTCTGACTATGGAGCTGCCAATTACCAGGGTCGGTTTCTCAGCGGGTGTGTCGCTGAGCGGGGAAAATCTGTTAGACACGCGGACCGGTTGGTGGTGGCCCGGGGGCTGGGTCCTAGAACTATGCTTCCTACGTACAGTCACCCAGCCGGCCTGAGGTCCCGGCTGCGCGGGCTCTACCGGAGGACAGCTAGGGGGTTCTATCCTTGTTGGCCCCGCACTGGCTAATGGGCTTTGGCTATCTGCTGGTTTTTCAACAGCGCGGAGCCGTGCTTCTAATTCTGATACCCTCGCCTCCAAAGCTACAAAAATATTACATTTATTACAGTTACCATTATCACTAAAGGAGGCAGGGAAGTAGCCTAACCATTACCATTTTATTCCTAACCCTAACCTTAACCAAAACATAATTCACACCATACCTCTAAACCTAAATCCTAACCCAAAAAAGGGGGTCCACCATATTAGGATCGGGCTTTGGTCCCTACAAGGTCCATCGGTCTTCAGAAGGTTAGCGGATATGCCAGAGACGGTCCTAAATAGGATAACAATACAAGAACACACATACACACACACACACACACACACACAGCCCCTTCCCTCCGTGCAGCATGTCTGTCTGGATCACCTGTGGAAGACGTCCTCTACCTTTCTGGTTCCTCCTTAGGTGCCTCGCCGTCCGGATCAGATTACGGATCAAATTGAAACCCCATTACATAGTTATAGTAGCCGATAACTGAGCCATTAGTGTCGGGGTGAAGCTAGAGACGTAATGAGGACGGATGGATGTGTGGATGGAGGATCAAATATTTTATTAGGCCTGTAATTTGTAAACAGATTATTGTTCAACACAATATAATTAGGCCTAAACCTAATTACATTTCATACATCGGGTAATATTAGAATTTGGGCAATTTGTGGTGCGCAAATGCATGTCTGTCAATGTTTCATCAGACGCGGACATTAGAGAATCAATTGACAATAGAGGCGCATGGCTTGGGCCCCGCCCACCAAAACTCGGTCGTTCTCTGCTAATGCTAAATAAAGGGCCTCCTAGTAGGGGCTGCAATTCTACAACAAGGCTGAGCTACAGCTAACAATCCTTTGATACAGTATTAAGGTACTTAGAGTGGGACTAAAAAGGGCCCAAACGTCGCGGGAAATTTCATGCCAGGGGCACTTTAAACCGAATACCAACACTACCTACCGAAGCTCAACAACTCAGTCTTAAAGCATAAAGTTGTTATAGAAAAAATAAACTCTTTAATAAATATTTACTGGCATAGAGCCTTAAATGATAGATGAAAGATAGATGATAGATTAAAGCAGATGGAGCTTACGTGAGATCCAGGAAACAATGATTAGAGGAAGATGAGCAAGATACGGGATACTTCTTTTGATTGGAAGTCACGCAGTAGAGCGAATTGTATTCAAAAACTTTATATAGATGGGACAGTCACAGATGATCCACAAAAGATATCCAACCATTGCTTAATGTTCTACAAGAACCTGTACAAATCGCATTATGATAAAAACGCTACAGATAACTTTTTTGGATGTTTCTCTTAATTAAAATGTATCAATAACGACCAGAGGGACATCTGTGACAAATAACTTTGGAAGAAGTCAGGTTTGCCATTCAGCAACTTAAATTAAACAAGTCTCCTGGAAATGATGGCTTAACATCTGAGTTTTATATATCATTTGCTGATAAACTTGCCCCCTTCCTCCATGGTGTATTCACTGAAAGCATTCATAACCAAACCCTTTCTCCTACCTTCTACCAGGGGCTGTTAACGCTCATCCCTAAGCCTAATAACGACCCACTCTGCATAGATAACTGGAGGCCAGTCTGTCCCCTCAATTATTAAATATTAAATCCTTGCAGGAATTTTTGCCAAAAGACTCAAAACAGTAGTGGATCATATTATAGACGAAACGCAAACAGGATTCATGAAGGGCAGACATATATCCAATAATATTAGACTTGTCTTGGATCTTATTGATTATGCTGACTACTGCCTTGATGACAGTTTTATGTTATTTCTGGATTTTCGCAAAGCATTCGATACCTTGTTCACGAATGAGGGAAAAATGGAGCGGGAGATCGATAGACGGATTGGTGGGGCATCTGCAGTTATGCGGGCGCTCTACCGGTCTGTAGTGAAGAGAGAGCTGAGCCAAAAGGCGAAGCTCTCGATTTACCGGTCGATCTACGTTCCTACCCTCATCTATGGTCACGAACTCTGGGTGGTGACCGAAAGAACGAGATCACGGATACAAGCGGCTGAAATGAGTTTCCTCCGCAGAGTGTCTGGGCTCTCCCTTAGAGATAGGGTGAGAAGCTCAGTCATCCGGAGGGGGCTCAGAGTAGAGCCGCTGCTTCTCCACATCGAGAGGAGTCAGTTGAGGTGGCTCGGGCATCTGGTCAGGATGCCTCCTGGACGCCTCCCTGGTGAGGTGTTTCAGGCACGTCTCACCGGGAGGAGGCCCAGGGGAAGGCCCAGGACACGCTGGAGGGACTATGTTTCTCGGCTGGCCTGGGAGCGCCTTGGAGTTCCTCCCGAGGAGCTGGAACAAGTGGCTGGGGAGAGGGAAGTCTGGGTCTCTTTGCTTAGGCTGCTGCCCCCGCGACCCGACCCCGGATAAGCGGAAGAAAATGGATGGATGGATGGATGGATGGATGGCATTCGATACCAATGAACATAAATTTATGTTTCAAGCATTACAGAAAATTGGCTTTGGACCTTACCTCAGCAATTGGGACTATGTACAAGAAAGCAAATTTCTCCATTAAAATGCAGACAGGGACTTCTCGTTGCTTTGACTTAAGTTGTGGAATCAGGCAGGGTTGCCCTTTATATCACCTTATTTATTTTTGATATGTGCTCAGTCAGTTGCTCTCTGATTTCATCAAGCAGAGCCCCATCAAAGGGATATTTATAGCAAATGGAGAAATCGCCATCAGTCAGTTAGCCTCTTTATTTTTTTTTAAATGCCTCACAAATTTCTGTTGCTATTAATCGAATTTCCATTTTTTCCAGAGCGTCCAGACGTCACCTGAATCTAAGTGTGAATTGCTCCCACTTAAAAATTGTAATGTTACATCTATCTCCAACATACCTGTGAAAGAGTCTGTCTCCTACTTGGGAATTATCATCAATAAAAACACAATCAACAGATGCTCTCTGAACTTTTTCCCACATCATAGGAAAAACACAAAGAAAATGTAACTCCTGGCTCCAGAGAGGCCTTGTCCCGGCTTACATATAGCCTACTGTAATATCTCTGGATGAAATAAACAGACCATCACAGCTATTGATAAACTTCTTTATAACTTTGCATGGAAAAACAAAATCCATTATATTAAAAAAATCAACCTTAATGAATTCCCATGAAAATTGACGTTTTAATCTTCTGGATTTTTCTGCTCTCAATAACACGTTCAAAATCAACTGGATTTCAAGTGCTAGCTAGTGCTGCTAGGTAGCGTTAGCTCCGTGACGTCATATATGCGACTTCTGATTTGTATGCATTTTAATTGCGAAATTTTACAATCAAATGAATCCCAAATCACTTGAGAAACACAGTTGAATCGCACATCATTATTTGTCGTTTAAATTGAGGTACATCATATGTGTGATTCAGGACGTGAGACAAAGCGGACCAGAACATCACTTTTATTGACTTCCCTTCGTTTTTCTTCCGCCAGGGGAGCCATGGGCCGACCGGAAGGGGAGGAGACAAGCGAACGGCTGTGGGGTGCGTGGCGGAGCAGAGCAGATGTTCCCCATAACGTGTTTGTCAGTGACGTCTGCAGGTCTCCTCTTCCTCAGCGGGTCGGATGGATCTTCCTTCTTCACACGATGATGCAGCTACAGCAGCTCACGGACCGCCGCGGCTCTCCTCAGTCTTCCGGTAGACCTCCTTCATCCAGCGGGGCTGACAGAGCCACAGAGCGGTGGCGGCGGCGACAGCAGCAGCATGCCGTCTGACGTAGAGTACAGCCCGGTGGGAGAGGGGCTGGGGATGCGGGACTTCTGGTTCTACGTGTGGCTTCGCAGAGCAGCGTTGATCTTAGCTCACGTCAGCGGTCTGGGCCTCACCATCATCATGTCCGTGCTGTCCAGACCCGGAACCAGTGAGTGTTGTTAAGGCGCTGATGGTTTATGTCCTGGAAGGATTCAGAAAAGATCATGTTTCATCAGCAGATAGAGGGGGGGAGGGGGGTTGTTAACTTACGATGTTAACCTCTGACCCCATCTGAGTAGAAACCAACTCACTGGACCAGGCTACTGTTCATGTTCAGGTTTGGTGAGGCAGTCAATTGTAGCCTTAGTAGGAGCAGCACCTGCTATGGCTCTCTGCTGCTGTAGCCCAGCTGCATACATGGGATGCAATGAGTGGTCCTTTACGCCTTTCTGTCACCCATCAATTCACCTCTGACATCAGCAAGGCTTCTTTGGTTCTCACTGAATATCCTCTTCCTTAGGACCTTTCGGTTTTTGTGTGAATCTCCCAGTCGATCAGCCGTTTCTGAAATAGTCAGATAGGATAACAGAAGTTGTCACCCTGTGTCTAAGGCTGAGTCAAGGGGAAGGTCATTTCCACCGCTTGGATCTGGAATGTCATTCCATAGGTGGGGGTCAGAATGTAAAATATGTTGGGATCTACTGCAGCCATAGTTCTGACTCCTGAGGCAGTCTTAGTGTCGGAGCTGCAGAAGAAGATATGTTGTCACATTTGTAGGTTTTTGTCCATCCTGAAATGAACCTCCACTGACTTTCAGGATGGAAACACTCACCGGTTGTCTCTCTGTTTTACAGGTCTGTTTTCTTGGCATCCGTTGTGCATGTCTGTTGCGGTAAGTTTTCCAGTTTGCAGATCATATGTATGGGTAATTTGAATATTGCTTTAACTGTACTCTAGTACAGCTTCTAACCTGAACCACTGGGGGCTCACTATCACTGGAGCTCATGTTTGACCTTAACATGGTTTATTAAGGGCTTCTACATTATTAAATGAGTTTACTCTTGAATCAACATGCGTTTCCCATTCCAATTACAAATGAGAAATAATCGGATTTATATATTGCCAATCTGCAACAACCGTGTAAAGGGTTTTGATGAGATCCAGAAACATACAAGTTACAATACAAACATACCAGTTTGGTTCAGGTTATAATGAAAAGCAGTCAAATTCTGTTTACAGAGCTAGTTGGTAGAAAGTTTCTTTCTGATAAAGGACAGAAATGTAATTAACTTGTTACCATGACAGCAATTGTGAATAATCTCCCTAAATGCAGCTAATTTTTGTGTGTTTGTGAGGCTGCAGAGCATAAAATAAACATCAAAGACAATCGACAAAGTTCAGCTCATCAATCATTATGTCTGCTCTATTATTTCCTCTGATCTGAGTCGTTTTGTCTTGAATTCGATACACATACTGGGCTGTCGGGACACTAACTTAATGTTTTAAATGTGATGTCTCATTCATTCCCTAATTTCTCATTAATATTGACAGCTTTACTTGTATAAAGTTTAGGTGAGTTGACCTGATTGGGTGTTCACCTAATATGAAGCCATTTTTATTTGCTCAGCTGTACTGATGGGTAAAGCAGGTGTAAATAGCTACATGAGAAGCAGCAGGGTGTCTGGTGACTCAGCAGTTCTTTGTCAGCTTTCCACTGTAAATTATTGATGATGATGATGATGGAGGCGGAGGAAGGGTAATAGCAAGCAATGCTTCAGCTGTTGTTTCACCCATGTCTCTACAATCTGGCAGCGTGAACACACAGCTTTCTGAAACTAGACCAGATGTTGGCCAGGTCTGTGAGTTCAGCATGATGAGAACAGTCGCTATAAAGAGTGTGTGTGTGTGTTCAATTCAGTTTATTTATATAGCGCCAATTCACAACAGATGTCATTTCAAGGCACTTAACAAGAAGTCATTTCAATACATTTATACAAACATTCCAATCAGTTAAAAAGTTTCCTATTTAAGGAATCCCAGCAGATTGCGTCAGTCATTGGCGTGAGGTTGGGCCCCGTTGATGCAGACTTTCCAACCACAGCAATCCTTCAGCAATCCCTCATACTGAGCAAGCATGTAGCGACGGTGGAGAAACAGGAAGAAACCTCCAATAGAACCAGGCTCAGTAGGAGCGGCCATCTGAGTTGTGGGTTTTTAAATCACAGTTGAAAACACATCTTTTTCGACAAGCGTTCGATACGTAGCCACTGTCTCGATTGCTGTTTGTATTTTTTTGTATTTTTTTTTTTAATGTTTTTATTTAGTGCCATTTACTGGGGCTCTTGTTTTATTTGTGTTTTAATCTCTGGAAAGCGCCCTGGGCACCTTTTGGCTGTTGTAAGGCGCTATATAAATAAAATTTGATTGATTGATTGATCTGCCACGACCGTCTGGGGGTTTGAGAAGACAGAGCAGAGACACAGTAGCTGATCAGCATGTTTATGATATGATGTCTGTGGAACATCAGGAACACAACAGATTTACTGTGAAGATTCCAACATTTGTGACTTTCATCAGGCTTTTTCCCACTGGGAAAATCCTGTGGTTCGTTTAGCTTGACAGGTTGAACAAATGTGAAATATAAATGAAAATCAAAACCAAATAGAAAAAAACAACTAACTAATAGATTGAATAATATGTTCTATGAAAATGACTAGATGTGAATATGTTAATATTCAATTTTTTGCCTTCTCATTTCTTTTATTTTCCTTCTTTAATTGCTTTATAAAATGTTGCTCCATTTGCTTTGGAAACGTCGACAGTATGATGAAGACTTGTGAGTGGTACTGAGATTATTATCATGATCTCATTCAAATCTGCAGCTCATTTATCAATAATTCAATTTATTTGATCCCCTAACCCTTTCTTCTTCTACACTGTTGGTGCCAACATTCCACTCAGAACATTCAAGGCCCTGTGAAGACTAGCCTCATTGTAATAACTGTATCAAGTCAACATTGATATCAGGGAGGATGGAGAAATGGTTCAGTCAGAGTGCAGAAGCACACCGTACACCATGTCAGAATCAGGTCCCATTTCTACACCTCAGACTGAACCCAGCCAGCATCACTGACATACTCTCTTCTCTCTGCAGTACTGCTTGTGCATGACTGAAGGTATCCTCCTCTTCTCTGCTGAGGGAACCATCTTCTGCCTGAAGTCTCGGAAGAATAAAGTCTGTTTCCACTGGTTGTGCCAGGCTCTGGTCCTGATAGCTGCAGCGGTCGGGCTCGGTTTCATACTGGCCAGCAAGAACGTGTCTCAGCTTCCCCATCTGGTGTCCTGGCACAGCACGCTGGGCTCCTGCACCCTGGCTGCCTCCCTGCTCCAAGCAGCATGCGGCGTCTCCGTGATCTTCCACAAGCAGCTGCGGCTCTCTTCCTCGCCGGCTAGACTCAAGCTGTACCATGCCACCTGTGGCCTGGTGGTCTATCTTCTGGCCACGGTGACAGTCATGTTGGCCATGTTCTCAGACTGGTTCCAGGCCACAGTGAAGGGGGTAGCATGGTGGGTTTTTGCTATGGTACCCCTGTTTCCTGCCCTGGTGGCGATGAACCAGATCACTAACGCCTACCTGCCTCGCAAGAAGATAAGCAGCTAGACTGCAGACAGACATCAACCAGGCTCTGGGCTGGGCTTTATTTAGAGCTTGAGGACCAGATAAATCAGCACTGTTCTCTAAACCTTTCATGGAAACTGTTTCTTAATTCAGTCAGGGATTAAGTTGTAAGAATATGTCCAAAATGTTTACACACTGCCAACACCTAGTGGTGAGTGGGGAAAATGCAGCTTGAAGCTCTTCATCTGTCTTCAAGTCTGCATCATATTTATGGATGAAGGTGGAGGCCTCTGAATGAGTTTTTGCCGAGCTATCTGCTGCTGAAGAGTTGAAGAGGTTGTGCATGACCTAAGACCAGACAGTAGGTTTACACTGTGTGCACAATTATTAGGCAAGCCTTATTTCTATTAATCACCAATGTAATCCAAAATGTTAATAAAGCTCTAACATGAATGTTTAAGAAAGGAAAAAATAACTTTTGGCTTTCTTAGGAGAGTATCCATCTGTGCACAATTATTGGGTAAATATTATTGTGTACAATTATTACACAACTAAATGAAACCCACATTTTATCATCTCACTTTATTTTTACCTGTCTAAGTGAGAATTAGAAACACCTCAAAACTTTCCAATAAACATTTTTTGACATAAAAAAAATCACTGACTAATATAGCCCTCCTTCTTTTCAATAACAGTGATCAGCCTTCCATTCATGTCACTTTCTGGATCTGTTGATGATCAACTTTTAGTGCAGCAGCCACCACAGCCTCCCAGACACTGTTCAGAGAGCTGGACTGTTTTCCTTCACTGGAAATCTGTTTGCCCATAAGTTCTCTGTTAGGTGAGGAAGGAGGCCATGCCATCAGTTTTTCATCTTTACTGTCGAGCCACACAGAGGAGTACTTGGATGCATGTGATGGAACATTGTTCTGCATAAGAAGCATTTTCTTTTTGGAATATGCATACTAGACCTCCAGGTCTAAAGATGGTAGAAGGTTTGGGAGTTGATTTTGAGCCCATCTTCAACCCGAAAAGGTCCAACCAGCTCATCTTTAATAATACCAGCCCATACCAGTACCCCACCTCCACTTTGCTGCCATCTGACTCAAAGTGGAGCTCTGTGCCCATGAATTCTTCTCAAATCTTTGTCAGTTAATTTGTCTTTTTCTTTTCTCCAACATGTCTTGCAACCCTGTTGACTATTTGCACCAAAACGTTTGATGGTTGAGTGATCACGTCGCAATATCTAAGCAATTCAAGAGTGCTGCATCCCTCTGAGAGACTTTTGGTCATTTTTGACTTTTCTGAGTTAGTAAAATCTCTTTTGACCCATTTAGCCTAAAGAAAAGAAGCTGCCTAATAATTACAGATACACATCATTGGATTTGCTTTATTCCATTAAGCATTCAAGTTTACCCAGCTAAGTTAGAAAATAAGCCTAAAGTTGATGCCATGGTTAAAATACTTGTATAAGAATTGTGCACACAGTGTAATGTACTCAGTGAGATTCCTGGTGACATGCTACATTAAGCTTTTTCATATGAAGCTTCAACTGAACCAAAGTGTTTTTCACAGTAACGCTAACAGGATTAGAGCTCATGTTTGCCCAACTTATTTCCAGCAAAATGAACATGATTTTAAAACATTTCTATCATGTTTAGATCTCATGCCAGCAGTGCACTACAAACATCAATAAATCAAGCTGGTAGTGGGACAATGGAAGTTTGAGAATTTCCTTTAACTGTCGTTTTATTAAGAGTGTCCTAAAATAAATTGAACTGGACTGGATCTAGAGAAGCTTTGATGGAATCTGACTGGAATGATTAGATGATATATTTCTGGATTTAATTTAAATCCATCTATCTTGTAAAGTGCCTTTAGCTTCCATTTGTTGTCGTTTGGCGCTATATAACTGAACTGAATGTAGTCTAATTATAACTGGCTCAGGAGAACACAGATTCACTGGATTTACCACCTAAGCTGAATTCACTACCAGGTTGCTGTATAGAAATATGAAACCGTGAATGCTTCTTTGTGTTTTTTACCAATTTATTTCATTTATTAGTTTCTGTTTGGCTCAGTTTTCCATTGCCTCCCTGTTTTTAATCTGCTGTAAAGCACTTTGTTTCCTTTTCTGTGAGTAAAAGGTATAATAAAGTGACCGGCCTGCACTGGCAGATTTTTAGAAAGTGCTATATAATATTTTGTGTCTGATTAGTTTGGAATGCTTAAAGCAATAAATGTAGATTTGGGGAAATACTTTACAGTTTTGGTTTCAGGAAATCTGAGTGTTCAAAGGACAAGTGGACAGCACTGGCATTGGGGACTGATCAGGAGTTTGTGTGGTTTGTATTTTCTGTGATCCAATCAGGGAGCAGCTTCATGTTCCTTTTGTAATAAAAATGTTTGATCTTTCATATCCTCAGATATGTGTTCATATGTCTGTTTCTGGGCAACAGAACAGGGTGCCTACACAAAAAAACTATTTTTTTCTTTACTGTAAAACATCAAATCAGAGTAAACACTTTTGTATTAGATCAATAAATATGAACATATATTTTGTATTAGTGAAATGTCAGAATAAAGACAAAATTATTTACTTTTTTTTAATACTTTCATCCAAAAAAGGAAATCTAGAAAAATCAACTAAGACATCAAGAAAAGAATTGTGGACCTCCACTAGTGTAGCTCATCCTTAGGTGTAAATTCCAGATACCTGAAGGTCCCAGCTTCATCCGATCAGACAATAATACTGAACAATAAAAACATGGGAATGTCCAACTATCATAGCGCTCACAAAGGAGACAGATTCTGAGAGAATCCCAGAGGGAAATGCTGTTTGGTGTGAAAAGTGTGAATGAACGCCAGGACAACAGCTAAAGTCAAGTGAAGTTTATTTGTAAATAGCACATTCCAGCAACAAGGCAGGCCATAGTGCTTTACATGATAAAAACAACACAAACAAAAAAGGAAAACACACATTACAGTGGCAAAATAAAGAAAAGTAATGAAAAACTGCAATCCAGACTAGAATTAATGATCCAGTTATTCCAGTAATCATTGTATGCGCCATTAAATTGAAATGACTTTTCTTGTAAAGTGCCTTGACGTGTGTTGTGAATTGGCGCTATAGAGATAAACTGAATTTAATTGAATAAAAGGCAGCTCTAAACAGATGGTTTTTAGGCTTGATTTAAGAGAACTCAGTGTTTCAGCAGCTTTGCAGTTTTCTGGAAGTTTGTTCCAGAAAATGCTATAGTAATAGTAGATCTTCAACATACTTTGGTGCTAAGCCATTCAATGATTTATAAACTAGTAAAAATACTTAGAAGTCTATTCTCTGAGCTACAGGGAGCCAGTGTAAGGACTTTAGAACTGAGGTGATGTGCTCTACTTTCCTGGTTCTAGTGAGGAACACAAGCAGCAGCGTTCTGGATCAGCTGCTGCTGTCTAATTGACTTTTTAGGCAGACCTGTGAAGACGCTGTTGCAGTAATCAATCCGACTAAAGATAAACGCATGGATGAGTTTTTCTAGGTCCTGTTGTGACATCAGTCATTTAATCCTAGAAATGTTCTTCAGGTGATAGAAGGCTGACCTCGTTGTTGCCTTTATGTGACCCTGGAGGTTCAGGTCTGAGTCCATTACTACACCTAGATTTCCGGCCTTCAGTGCCTCTTTAGGTCCAAAGATAATTACTTCAGTTTTGATTCTATTGAGCTGGAGAAAGTTATGGCACATCCACACAATGATTTAATATATGACTATGCTTACAGCTGTGATGGGAATATTTCAAAGTAATGTGGATTAATTGGTTAGTTACATGTTATTGATTGCATCTAGGGAATATGTAGTGTAGAGCAGGGCCAGCCCACGGCATAGGGTGTATAGGGAAAACCTAAGGGCGCCATATGTCCTGGGGGCGCCTGAGCTGCAGAAGGAACTTCACGCTTTTATTGAGCTTCGTTGATGGTGTAACGAGTGGCGCAATAATGGGCTTTGAATGGCATTGACTTTCATTGATACATTCTAAATATAATGTGACCAGGGGGTACTTAAAGGGATCACACATACTTTTAGCTCACGGTGCAGAACAAAACATGACGTGCCGCAAAGCAGGATGGGAAACCTCCTCCACCAATCAGACTTCTTTTACCCGCCATTAGGTTTTTTTATTGTGTCAAAAAAAAGTTAATAAGTCAAAGAGTCCCAAATTATCTGGTGCCCAAGGGAGGAAAAAATTAACAGAAGAGGAGGAATGCGCACCAAAGACAAAGGTAATGATACAGTAAAGATGATGTTAATGATATTATTTTGATTTTACAGAATGATGATCAATAATGCCATTAGCATACATGGTTAGATAATCTATAAATAGCCAGCGCTATCTGCTAGTTCTAACCAAAATATTAACAGTCAATGGTTCTAACAGATAAGCCTAGCGCTATTATTATGGAAAATAGTAATATGAGTACCTTCCTCGGACAAATGTGTAAATATTAGATCTAATCAGCAGGTGTATTAATGTTAATTTCATTGGTAACATTATCTCACGTTTTCTCAGCTTGTAATTATCAATCAAAATACCATTAATAATCATAATAATAATTCCATATTTGTAACGGCAGCTGTTAACTATGTTACAGCTCATATTGTCTATAAAGTGTGTTTATCATGTTAAACTTTACACCTGTGTTAAAGTGCACATCATTAATGTTAGAGCATAACACATGCAATATTATACTGCAGTTTACTGATTATTTTGCATTCTGCTAATTAGAATTTCATTGTAATGATAATAACATTTAATTAATTTAATTAATATGAATTACTAATATAATTTGTATCTGAAAAAATACATTGTATATTATACACTATGGTCTACATCATGTTTTTATCTCTAGGTTTCTCATTTATATTATTTCATATTATTGCATTTTTTAAATCATGTGTTTATTAATAGACTGGTGTCACATACTCCTCTTCTGTCCCTCTGTTGCCTCCACCTCAGCAGCACAAACCAGCAGTGATGCAGCAGCTTCAAGCGGACCTTCTGTGGCTCCAGTAGACCCAGCTGACTGGCGTTGAATGTGCAATTGTTTTATTTAAAAAAAACAATGTCTAAAACAAAGCTAGTTTCTTGTGAGTATATGTACACTAGCAGTGCAAGTACTGTACTGCGATGCAAGGGGGCCCCACTTAAAATCTTGCCACCAAGGCTCAGTAGGAGTGGCCATCTGCCACGACCGTCTGGGGGTTTGAGAAGACAGAGCAGAGACACAGAAGGAACAGAAGATCCGATTTGAGAGTCCTCTCTATGTTACAGAAAGTAAAAAATTGATAACAGGACACAGTGGATGTTCAGCCACTGGGAGCACCATCCCAGTCGATGCCCCCGTCCAACAGGGCATTGCAGCCAAGCAGGATACCAGACCAGGTATATTTTCTATGGAGAGAAAAACACTGAGAGAAAACAAAGTTAACAGTCGAAATAACAGAATGTACTGTAATACAACTGGAGAGTAGTAGTAGAAAAGGAAGTAGCAGAGTGAAGAAAATTGGTAAGTCTGTCCTCCAGCAGTCTGAGCCTATAGCAGCATAACTACAGAGATAGCTCAGGATGACTATAAGCTTTATCAAAAAGGAAAGTTTTAAGCCTGGCCTTAAAAGTAAACAGAGTGTCTGCCTCACGGACTAAAGCTGGGAGCTGGTTCCACAGGAGAGGAGCCTGATAACTCAAAGATCTGCCTCCCATTCTACTTTTAGAAATCCTAGGAACTACAAGTAAACCTGCAGTCTCAGAGCGAAGGCTCTGTTAGGAACATAAGGAACAATTAGATCTCTGATGTATGATGGAGCTTGATTAGTAAGGGCTTTGTATGTAAGAAGAAGGATCTTAAATTCTATTCTGGATTTAACAGGGAGCCAATGAAGGGAAGCTAAAGCAGGAGAAATGTGATCTCTCTTTTTAATATTCATCAGAACTCTTGCTGCCCCATTTTGGATCATCTGAAGGCTTTTAATGGCATTTTGTGGACTACCTGATAGTAAAGAATTACAGTAGTCCAGCCTTGAGGTAACAAATGCATGGACTAGTTTCTCAGCATCACTCCTGGACAGGATGTTTCTAATTTTAGCAATATTCCGGAGGTGAAAGAAGGAAATCCTAGAAACCTGTTTAATATGGGATTTAAAAGTCAGGTCTTGGTCAAAAGTAACGCAGAGGCTCTTTACGTTACTACTGGGGGCCAATTTAATGCCATCCAGATAAAGTGATTGACTAATCAGTTTCTTTTTTAGAACTTCTGGTCCAAAGACAGCAACTTCTGTCTTGTCAGAATTTAAAAGCAAAAAGTCTAGATTCATCCATGTTTTTATGTCTTCCAGACATGCCTGTAATCTACCTAACTGACTGGGTTCATCAGGATTTATGGATAAATATAGTTGTGTATCATCGGCATAGCTGTGGAAATTAATCCCATGCTGTCTAATGATTCTACCAATTGGAAGCATATATATGGTGAAAGAATTGGTCCAAGCACAGAACCCTGTGGAACTCCACAAGTAACCCTTGAGAGTGAAGAAGATTGATCATTTAGATGAACAAACTGGAATCTATCAGACAAATATGATTTAAACCAGCCTAGTGCTCTTCCTTTGATCCCTGCAATATGTTCAAACCTTTCTAAGAGAATATTATGATCGACTATGTCAAAAGCAGCACTGAGATCTAACAAAACCAGAACAGACACAAGTCCATTATCTGAGGCCATGAGAATATCATTAGTAACCTTCCCCAGTGCTGTTTCAGTGCTATGATGAGCTCTAAAACCTGACTGAAACTCTTCAAACAGCTTGTTACTGTTTAGATGCTCACAGACTTGATTAGTGTACTGGTAGAATTGTAATGTTCTGTTCTGTGTAATTCACATACTGATAGTTTTGGAAGGCAGGTCAGTATAGCATATTCCCTCTGTTGACGCTGAACCTCCTTGTGTTGATCAACCAAGTCCGTATTAAAACCTCAGAGAATCTGAAGGAATCTCTCTCATCTCTGTTATTAAAGAACTTCGATAACAATTTGGCGCCTAATGTGGATTCCAGCGAGCGGATGGACTGGAAGAGAGCCACCAAGAAGTCACAAAAGACCCGGATAGGAGTCAGCCCCCAGCCTTCGAACCTCCGTATAACCTTTAAGGAGCAGGAAGGGACTTGGTCCTCTCGTTTCAGACCGACCGCCGCCTGGAATTTGAACCCGGTCTCTCCTTGAGAGAAGGGAAAACGGTGAGAGTGATTCTTTCCACAAAAATTAATTAGTCTGTTAAATCTGAAAAAATAAATAAAAAAGAGGTAGCATTTTCATATACTTTTGCTTTGAAAAAGAATATAAAGAAGTGTTTTTCTGTGCTTTGATAACAAGAAAGAGTTGTGGTGGAAAATTGTTATGCAATTAGGAATTAAGTGTATATTCTCTGTTTAGTGAATGCATCTAGGGTAAAATGACAAGGTTATTGTTCCAACGTAATGTTTATGATATATCTGTGTCAGGTCACCAGAGAGACAGACGCCGGGGCACTAAGATAACAGTCTGGCCTTCGGAGGAGCTGCTTTATCTTCATGTCCTGAGACTGTTAGATCTATACAAAATCTGCCTAGACCACCTCCATATGTTTCAGACAAGAAGATGAATGGAGATCTACAAGCGCTCTCCATGACGAAGCTTGATCCGGATCTGGACTGTGCACCACCGACGCACCAATCAAAAACGGCTACGAAAGAAGTGAAGGGAGAAGCAGCCAATCCCAAGCAAAGCATAGGTGGGTCAAAAAGATGATGGGCAGCAGGGACAACCAGAGGCACGCGCCGGAACAGGCGGAGCCCAAACGAGAGCGATAGCCTGATTCACCAATCGCCGATGACCCAGAGCAACAGCCCACCAATCCAGAGTACCGCACATCAAATCAATTTGTAAACAAGCTGCCATCTTGCTCTCCTCCTTCCTCCAGAACGAGAGGAAAATAAATAACAGCAGGGGAACAAAATCTTGCTGAGGTTAGCCTACCACAAACTGCTAACTATATCTTGTCGGCTCCAATGGTGGAAGTTGCAGGAAATCACGGAGTCACAATGGTTTTCCGGCCGTGGACTTACACGGATATAGAACAAGCAATGGGGCGCCTCCCTGAAATCGTGGAGAACAGGAAAGTCTTCGCTGCGGAGCTGGAGGAATTTTGTTTGTCATTCTGCCCCACGGGAGCAGAAATCAGGCGAGTAATAAAGATGAAATTGAAAGCTGCAGATGCTAGCAAATTAGCTGATAGCTTACCTGATCCTAATATCCGCAGTAAAGAGATACCATCAGATGAATGGCAATCAGCTAACGAAAGAGACACAAATGCTGAATACTATGTAGCGGTCATGAAACTGTGTAAAGCAATTGAGAAAGAGTTTCCCACCAAGCCCAATTTGACTGTTTTACATGCTGTAAAGCAAAGGCCGGACGAGGCCGCGGATGACTTTCTCCACAGACTGGAGGAAGCATTTGAGAGACACAGCGGGCTGACAAAGCCAAAGGAAGTGGGCGGATCTATCTGGGAATCGATGCTGTGCGATCGAATTCTGGCACAGCTGCTTCCGGAACTTTGGACTGAGGTGATTGATGAATATATTGGATTGGACCAAGGAATGAACTATTCTGAACTGCGCAAATATGTTTTGCATTCTGAGAGACTCATGAAGAGGAGAGAAAATGACTTGAAGACAAAAAGAGAAAGTGATTTGCATAATGCGGCTCTGACGATGTACACAACCGTAACACAGGGCCACAGGACCAGAGGCCGACATCATTTCAGAGGTGGACAAAGACGCAGAGTGCAACACCACAGTCGCCCGCAGTCAGCTGATAGCCGCAGAGTTTCACCAGAGGATGATGACCGTTGCTATCGCTGCGGGAGACGTGGACATTTTCAAGACCAATGTGGGCAGGCTCCAGCACCCACATGGAGAGGCCGTCACCAAGCCAGCTGGGCTAGCTGACTAAGAAAATGTTCCAGTAATAAACAGAAAGGAGAATTCTCCATTTTGCTGACCGATGGATCTGCAGGTCTGACATGCACAAAAACACACACAGACACATCCAATCACATTGAAAGGTATAAACAAAATGTTTTTTGTGATAAAAAACTTGTTGACAATGAGAAATCTACAATTTCCAATGAAAATTATGCTCTTTGCAAGGAAGAATCTGCTTTTTGCTCTAATGAAACTAACCCTCACAACTTGATTACAGAAGCCATTGAACATTTAGAGAAACAACAAACACCAACTGGTACGTATGCTCATCTCACTTCAGAAGCATACAAGGCCTTACCTATTCTGTCTCAAAAAATTTCAGGATCATCTGTGGAGTTCATGGTGGAGCCACGCACTCGATTCTGAAAAACACGGAACTACAACCACATCCAAAAATGAGCGGCAACCATGTTTTCTCTATTTCTGCGTCTGGTCAGGTTGTAAAAGAATGTTTTAGCTACCCTCTTCGCTGTCAGCTGGTAGAGGGGCCAGTTTTCAAACACGGTTTTCTGATTTCTCAACAATGTCCTGTAAATTTAAAGAGACCTGATGTGCAAACTAAATATTGCTCTTTTTTCATCACCACAAGGCATCCAAGTTGTACCAGCTCAGGAGGACTCAGTGTTGACGGCAGTGAAATACAGCCCTCACGACCTCAAACATGAATATGAGTGGAAGGTGAAAGAAGGTACAAAAGCAAAATCCCTCCTTGAGTGGGCACAGAATCTGGTGAGTCCAGCATCTGTTTTTATGCCAGAAGGAGACCTCCATTGCACATCACACACTTCTACAGGACCGGACGCGGAGTATGAGCAGACATGGTTTAGCTCAGACACAGACACATTGAACATAACTTCCGTGGTTTGGGACACACATTCAGCTGCACTGAATGTCTGTCTCACATCGGAACAGCAAACACTTTACCGATTTCACGAAAATCCACACATTTCTCTTTCTAAACCGGCTGGGGCGAAATGGGAAATTGTGAAAAAACTTGTTCACCGAGCTCAGTCAGTTTCTGATTGGGAGCAAACAGAGCGCGACACCTCCGTTTTTCATTCAAAATCTGCGCACCTTTTTAAACGTCCAGTCCTGTGCACAGTGCAGGTCACCAGAGTAGGTCATTTAACTGAAGACTCTGAGGAGATGCTGTCATACGCATTTCTACATGAAAAAACCACAGAAAAAAATGAAGAAATCAACCCCTCAATACCCCTCCCCCTACAGCAGATCTCATCTGACTTGTGGGCAAAAAATTCATATGATGTGGGTTTAATTAAGGGTTGTAATCCTGTAAAAATCACACCAAAGTCATCTTTTCGTCCAGTTCAACGCCAGTACCCGCTAAAGCCTGAAGCAGTTCGTGGAATAAAACCAGTGTTTGATGCTCTGTTAAAATCTGCGATAATTTTCAGCTAATCATTTTTCAATTCAATTCAATTCAATTCAGTTTATTTATATAGCGCCAATTCACAGCAGATGTCATCTCAAGGCACTTAACAAGAAGTCATTTCAATACATTTATACAAACATTCCAATCAGTTAAAAAGTTTCCTATTTAAGGAATCCCAGCAGATTGCGTCAGTCATTGGCGTGATTTTTCAGTTGTTGACCTGAGTAATGCATTCTTCAGTGTGCCAGTAGACCCAGACAGTCAGTTCTGGTTTGCTTTTGAGTATGAAGGGAAAGGTTACACGTTTACCCGCCTCCCACAGGGATACATCGAGTCTCCTACTATTTTTAACATGGCACTTAAAGAGAGTTTGGAAGGACTAGAACTGTCTCCCGGATCAGTTCTGATTCAATATGTGGATGATCTGTTATTGTGTGCACCGTCGGAAAAACTGTGTGAAAGAGACACTGTTGCTTTGTTGAAGCATTTGCATGCATTTGGACATAAAGCTAGTTTGTCAAAACTGCAGTTTGTGAAGTTAGAGATCACTTTTCTTGGTCACGTTATCTCAAAAAGCTCAAAGTCTTTGTCTACTAAAAGGATCAAAGCTGTTCAGCAGATTTCTAAACCGATCACCAAGAAACAAATGATGTCTTTTCTCGGTTTAACTTCACATTGTAGGAGTTTTATCCCGAACTAGGCAATAATAGAGAGGCCATTGTCTGAGCTGATACATGGGAAAAATATGGTGGCCTCTGCCGCCATCCAGTGGTGCCCTGAGGCATTGCAAGCATTTGAGGAACTGAAGAGGGAACTGGAATATTGTGGTTTGAAACGTCCGGTCGCTTACCACTCTGCAAAACCTGATCCAGTTGCAGCTGGGCTCCTGGCTTGTCTGAGATCAGTCGCGGCAGCTGAAAAGGCTGTTTTAGCCTCGAGAGACATAGTGATGTACTCTCCTCTCACTATATTTGTTCCACATAACGTTGCAATTATCTTATTGGAACAGAGGATGTCGCACCTGTCTGCAGCAAGATGGTTAAGGTATTCGTCAATTCTGTTAAATTTGCCGAATATAACAGTGAAAAGGTGTACGGGACTAAATGCTGCCAGTTTGCTGCCTATGGACGATGATGGGGAACCCCATGACTGCCAGGCAGAATTAGAGGTACTGTGTACACCACGACCTGACTTGACTGACACACCCCTGCAGAACCCGGACTTGATACTTTATGTGGACAGGTCAGCTTTCAGAGACCCGATGGGAAAGAATCAGGTGGGGTTTGCTGTTTGCTCTGATCATTGTACTCTGTCTGCAGGAAGCCTCCCATCTAATTTCTCTGCGCAGACAGCCGAGTTGAAGGCTTTAAGTAGTTAATGTATGGAAGACAGCAGCTATGCTGTAGGTATTGTGCATCATTTCGGGGCATTCTGGAAGCATCAGAGATTCCTCAAGTCTGATGGTAAGGCCATTTTGAATGCACCCCAGGTCGCTGGTCTTCTGGAGGCAATTCTGTTGCCCTCCAAGATTGCCGTTATGAAATGTGCAGCTCACTCCTCTGCAGGGGACATTGTTTCCTTAGGAAATGCTAGAGGTCATCTCTGTTATTAAAGAACTTCGATAACAATTAGCAACAATTTTCTCAAGGATTTTGGATAAGAAAGGAAGGTTAGATTTAGGTCTGTAATTAACCAAGTCATCTTGATCAAGGGAAGGTTTTTGAGTAAAGGTTTATTTACAGCTATTTTAAATTCTTGTGGTACGTATCCGTTTACTACGGATAGAGTCATCATATCTAAAATGGGGCCAGGAACCAAATGGAACACTTCTTTAAATAATTTGGTTGGGATTGGGTCCAACATACAAGTTGAAGGTTTAGATGAGGCTAATATTTTTGATAATTCCGAAAGCTCGACTGAATCAAAACACCCTTAGCACAAATTAGGTTCTACAGTTCTTTCCGATACTGCCTCATTTACTGAGTAAGAAGTAATCATGTTTGGGAGGATGCCAATGATTTTATTTTTATTAGAATTAATTTTATTTATGAAGAATCCCATAAAATCATCACTGCTAAGAGCTGGGGGAATAGTTGGCTCAACAGCGCTATGACTGTGTAAGATTGGCAACGAAATCTAGGATTGTTTTTATTTGCCTCTATTAATGATGAAAAATATGCTGTTCTAGCTTGTCGAAGGGTCTTTTTATACAGCAGTAGACTGTTATTCCAGGTTAAATTGGAATCCTCTAGATGTGTAGAGCGCCATTTTCTCTCCAACTTCCTAGTATTCTGCTTTAAAGTATGCAACTCTGTGTTAAGCCAAGGAGTCAGCCTCCTATGGCTAGCCACTTTCTTTTTTAAGGGGGCTACACTATCTAATGCCAAACCCAATGAGGATGTAACGCTGTGAACCAGACCATCAATTTCTGAAGGGTTAGAGATAGAATTGCTGCCATCCACTGTGTTACTCTGAGACACTGAGGAAAGTAAGAATGGAACAGATTCTTTAAAAATTGTTACAGCATTGTCTGATAAAGCTCTACTATAATGTAATTTTCTTTCAGATTTAAGATGATCAGTTAAAGTAAATTCAAAAGTTATCAAGAAGTGGTCAGACAGGACCGGGCTATATGGGTGGACTGTTATTTCCTCACACTCAATACCGTATGTCAGTACAAGGTCCAAAGTGTGTTTACCCAAGTGGGTCGATCCCTGTACTTTTTGAGTAAAGCCAATTGAGTCTAACATAGCATTAAAGGCTGCATTTAGGCTATCACTTTCAATATCCTCATGAATATTGAAGTCCCCTACTATAATGACCCTATCAGTATTTAATACTAAATCAGATAAAAAATGTGACATCTGATCCAAGAATTGAGAGTAAGGGCCTGGTGGACAATACAAAATCACAAACAAAAATGGTCTTAATATTTTGCAACTTGGATGAGGAAAATTAGGGGTTAGATGTTCAAAAGAACTGTAGCTATCAATTGGTCTGGGACTAATTAGTAAATCAGAACAAAAAATGGTTGCAACTCCTCCTCCTCCTCGCCCAGTACTTCTAGGAATGTGAAAATTTAAATGACTGGAAGGAGTTGACTCGTTTATACTGACATAATCCTCCTGCTGCAACCAGGTTTCTGTGAGACAAAGCAAATCAATGTGATTATCACAAATCAAGTCATTTACTAACAAAGTCTTTGAGGAGAGAGATCTAATGTTTAATAAACCACATTTAATAGATTTATTTTTCTGTTCAGTCAAAGTCGTATTTATCTTTATGAGATTTCCACAATTTGCTTTTGTTGGCTTAACTTTTAATCCATTTAATTTTGGCCGTGGGCAAGACACTGTTTCTATAGGGTAATGGGTGGGTAACAGTACAGAAGCAGCTGAGAGGAGGGTTAAACTACCACTCTGCTTCCTGGTCTGGACCCTGGGTTGTCAGTTTTGGAGGACTAATAAATTCTGCCATATTCCTAGAAAGAAGAGCTGCTCCATCCAAAGTGGGATGGATGCCGTCTCTCCGGATCAGACCAGGTTTTCCCAAAAATGTTCGCCAGTTATCAATGTAGCCCACATCGTTTGCAGGACACTACCTAGACAACCATTGATGGAATGACAGCATGCGGCTAAACATGTCGTCACTGGTCCGATCAGGCAGGGGACCAGAAAAGATTATGGAGTCTGACATTGTTTTGGCAAACTTACACACCGAAGCAACACTAATTTTAGTGACCTCCGATTGGCGTAACCGGGTGTCATTACCATCAGCGTGAATAACAATCTTACTGTATTTACGCTTATCTTTAGCCAGCAGTTTCAGGTAGGATATGATGTCGCCCGTTCTGGCCCCTGGGAAGCATTTGACTATGGTCAATGGTGTTTCTAATGCCACGTTTCTGACTATGGAGCTGCCAATTACCTGGGTCGGCTTCTCAGCGGGTGTGTCGCTGAGCGGGGAAAATCTGTTAGAAACGTGGACCGGTTGGTGGTGGCCCGTGGGCTGGGTCCTAGAACTATGCTTCCTACGTACCGCCACCCAGCCGGCCTGGGGTCTCGGCTGTGCGGGCTCTACCGGAGGACGGCTAGGGGGTTCTATCCTTGTTGGCTCCACGCTGGCTAATGGGCCTCGGCTATCTGCTGGTTTTTCAACAGCGCGGAGCCGTGCTTCTAATTCTGATACCCTTGCCTCCAAAGCTACAAAAATATTACATTTATTACAGTTACCATTATCACTAAAGGAGGCAGGGAAGTAACTAAACATCTGACAGAGAGAGCAAGAGAGAAGAGAAGAGTTAGAGACAGGAGAGAGAAGTGTAGCCATTGCCGCATGAAGCTAAGCTAACTGAGATAGCGAGACCTTACCACCCCAAGAAAAACTGTGTGAAACACAAGGAGTTCCCAAAACGTAAAGTACACCACCACAAAATGTGTGTTTTAGTGTGCTTGTGTGTTAAAGTAAGTTAGAGAGGCCTCAGCACAGAGAAAACAAGATCAATTCAAGAGAGTCTGAACACCAAACAGCTCCACGGAACGCGACAACAGGAAATGACGCAATACAGCTTACCCCGTCACAGTCACTTACAGTCACCTCAACAATCACCCAGCCAATATTCATTGAAGCAGGATCTCAAGATATCACTGAACTAGGAGAACCAAAAATGCAGAGATAAGGAAGAAACAGGAACTGGGCAGCAATCAGGAACCAGACAGGGAAAGAATGACGACGGACCAGCCAAACCATGTATGCATCCTTTATATTTGCATAAAACAAATCCAAGGTCCTGTTTTCTCTTGTAGAGCAGCTGACAAACTGTTGAAACGTTGGAAGTGTAGTAGAGAGCGAGGCATGATTAAAATCACCAGAAATTACCACAAATGCATTGGTGTGCTGTGTCTGTAGCTTAGCAACAACGGAACTGATGAGATCACATGCATTGTCGGCAACGGCTGAAGGTGGAATGTAAACAACTGCCAAAATTACACTGGTGAACTCCCTTGGTAAATATTATGGACAAAAACTTACTTCCAAGAGTTTGACATCTGGGCTGCAGAGACGACACTTCACAGTAACATGTCCTGGATGACACCATCTGTTGTTGACAAGCACTGCTACTCCACTTCCTTTCCTTTTCCTGCTCGCTTTCAGATCTTGTTGTGGGTGAATTTACTTATACCAAAGTCTCCCTTAAAGGGGCCGCTTCCTAAATTATCTGACTCCTCGCTGCAGCAACCGGCAGCTATTCACCCTTCAGCGTGTTCGTTGTTTTCTGTAATTCCAGAGCAAAAAGAAGGTAACAAAGACACAGACAACACTCATACATTTGCCAGCAATTTCACCTGCAGGTGGGTTCAGCATCCGGGGGTTTGCTACCTTCAACTGAACGCCAAACTCCAGTTTCCAAAAGGCTTTTATTTCTCTCTTGGTTAAGTTACACAAGCTTTCCCCGCCCCTTTTACACATTCCCCAGCACCCAGCACAGCATGAAAACACATCTGTCAGTAGACACAGGAACCACAGGTGGGCACACAGCTTGGTTACACAACCCCCAACATACAGTACTATAGGTAAAACAGGTCTTTCAGCAGACACAGGAACCACAGGTGAGCAGACGGTTTGGCTCACACATGTGTGTCAGGCTGATTTCAATGTTTTAATGCAGGAATCGCATCCTGTAATAGTTTGTGACTGAAACTTCTTATTGTCTCTTATGCCCATAGTTCCCTTCAGGTCACAAGCCATCCTAACTTAAATATCACTAAATTTACTAAGGAGAACAAGCTTTATTCACAACAATCTCTGTCTGCTCGTACAGTCAGGAAGCCTGGCAGAGAGACGTTGGAGTCGGGGATATGATCCAGCAGCCACGTCTCAGTAAAACACATAACACTGCATTCCCAGTACTCTGGCTGACTCCTTGTAAGGGCTTGGAGTTCATCCATCTTGTTAGCCAGTGATCTTATGTTGCCCATTATGATTGATGGAAGAGATGGCTTAAACTTCCTCTTTCTCTGTCTCCTTTTCGCTCCTGCTCTGCATCCACATCTTCTCCTTATCAACTCATCAGGGATTTGTGGCTTCAGTTGAGGTATTATTTCAGCTTTTGCGATGTTGCCATGGTTATGCATCATAACACGTTGTCAAAAAGTGAAAAATTTACAGAAAAAATCCTTCCAGCTTCACAGCACCAAAAACTAGAAAGTATACAGGTCAAAAAAATGCAATCTTCCTCAAGAAAAAAGAGGAACCAATGTACAAAAAAAACAAAACTTAATATGTAGCCAACAGAGCCACTCCAACATTCAGCCACCTAGAGCAGCGCAATTTACTTAAATTATTTCAAAGAACTTAAATTATTTCAAAGCATTTGACCTGATAGAACACATATTCAGTACCTTAGAATGATTTGGCTTTGGGAAAAAATGATTAATGTTATTAAATTAATTTACAACAGAGGTGGGACAAAGTCATTGTTTTGCAAGTCACAAGTAAGTCTCAAGTCTTTGTCCTCGATTCCTGAGTCAAGTCGAGTCAAAGATGAGGCAAGTCCCGAGTCGAGTCAAAAGTCAAAGCCAACAAGTCTCAAGTCGAGTCAAAAGTCCTACCATTTTAGTTTCAAGTCATTTCAAGTCCTCTTACCACAGAAATAAATATATACAAATCATGTATGTCTGTAAGATTTGTATTTATTTAAACCTCTATACAATAACAATCAAATACAGTAAAAAACTGAAAATTTAATTTTTACAAAAAATGCTTGTATTTCAACAGCATATTGCACTAGAACAATGCAACGCAGCTTCAGTCCTGTATTGTATTGACCTCATATTGACATTTTAACTTTCAAATAGACATGGGTCATTTTAACCTAAACTTTTTTAAACATGTCATCAATAAAATCCTCACTCCTCTAAATGATCACTTCTGAAAAACAGGACCAACCTGATAATATAATTGTGTAAAACATTTCCCCCCCAGTTTTCATGGGAAGTAGCAAGTCTTCTCAAGTCAAAAGGCCCAAGTCCAAGTAAAGTCACAAGTCATTGATGTTAAAGTCCAGGTCGAGTTGCAAGTCTTTGTGCATTTTATCAAGTCAAGTCTGAAGTCATCAAATTCATGACTCGAGTCTGACTCGAGTCCAAGTCACCTGACTTGAGTCCACACCTCTGATTTACAAAGATATGAATAGTACAGTCACATTACCACAGGGTACATGCCCAAGGTTCTCAGTAAGTAAAGGCATTCAACAAGGGTGCCCCATCTCCCCATTGCTTTTTATTGCCGCAGTGGAAATGCTATTTACTCTCATTAAAAATACAGACTTTGAAAAACAGACTATTCTTGGCAGAGAACTGGCAATCAGCCAATTGGCTGATGATACAACAATTTTCATGAGAAATATTAACCAAATCCCTATTGTGATCAAAGCAATTGATCTTTTTCCTAAGACTTCTGGCTTAAAATTACATTTTAAAAAGTGTGATTTGTTACCAATCCATGATTCTCATGAATGACACAACAAGTCATAATATCCCTGTTAAATCAATGGTTAAATATTTAGGTTTACACTTTACAAAGGATGTTAATACCTCAAATAATCTCAATATTTGGAACAATTTAGATAAATGTAAATCACTCTTGAATCTCTAGTCTAAAAGAGACATCTCTATCATCGGTTGAATTTTTCTCACAAAAATGGAGTGCCTTTCAAGATTTATTTACCCAGCGTATTCTCTATCACTCTCCTAAAAAACAACCAAGGCCAGCTTTAATTATATCTGGAATAGAAAAAACACATTACATCAGAAAAGACACTTTGGTTAAAAGATGAGGAGGGAGGTCTTAATGCCATCGATATAGACTGTATCAAAGGCACAATTAAAATGAACTCGTTAAGATCTTATTTAAAGAACCAAAACAGCTTATGGTTTCTCATCCCGAATTACATTTTCCATGAATTAGGAGGTATTAACTTCCTTCTGAGATGTGAGTTCGACCTAAAAAGGCTCCCAATTAAATGATCTGCTTTCCATCAACAGGTATTACATTATTGGAAAATGATATACAAACAAAATTTTAGTCCTCACAATACCCCATTATAGAATTGCAGATGCATTGTTTCAAGAAATAAATCTTTATTTTATACAAACAGGCTTGAGAAAGGAATTTGGTCAGTGATGCATCTCTTGGATAACAACGGCAACATTATACTGTTTTAAACTCTCCTAAATACAACATAAATTGCATAAGGCAGCATAATAAGCTTATCAAAGCAATCCCATAATCTATTATTATGATGTCATATAACTTAATTTATTATAATATAAATCCAGTGCTTCCTTCGCTTCTGATAAATGGACATATCACTGATAATAAACTAAATTTTACAATCCAACATATCTTAATTGACGAGCTATATCCATTTTCTTCAAATAGAATATTAATTCTACGATTTTTCTCTAAAAAACAAGTTGAACATTTACAATCCAAATTCTTTAAGTTTCCCATTGCACCAAAGGCGAAGGAAGTTCACTTTAAAATTATTTACAATAAATACCCCTCCTCTGAATTTTTAAGAATTTGCTTTAATTTAGATCATAACACATGTTCCTTCTGTGATGAAGAAATTGAAACGACTGAAAATTTGTTTTATGATTGTAAATTTCCTAACACCTTCTGGGCAGATCTGTATGACTGGTTATTCCCTAAAGTATTTAATCTTTCTATTTTAACAAAAGAAAATGTTCTGTATGGTATATCTGCTAAAGATGCGTCTCATGATCTGCTTATTAATTCTGCAATCCTTCTATATTTAAAATCGATATTTAAAATCAAGACCTAATTTCTCTGTCTATCACAAAGAACTCTGTCACTAAAAATGTTGTAAAACTCTGTAATATGGTAGATTATTATTATTTTTATTTGTTTTTTTCTTTGACCTGTAGAAGCTTGTCCATGTTCTCTGTGCATTCTGTATTGGAATGTGCTATGCCAATATGTTATGTACAATTATCAGAAACAAACAAACAAACAAAAAAACTTTCCTGCCTCACGAAGAACAACGACTTCCGCTTCGGAGCTTCCGGTACAGAGTGGAGGTTTGTCCGCCATCTTATCTGCAGCTGGGGTCTTCTCATGATTTGAGCGTTACAACAAAACCACGCGAACTCTCAAAACACCAAATGAACAAAATCCTTCAAATGACCAACTTGAAATATATGATAACTTTTTTCAGCAAAATTTGCCATTTTCTGTTTAGGTTATCATGTTTTCACTTTTGGAGTTGCAGCAGTCGGCAGACAGACTATAGTAGTTACATTTCCGAACTTTCCTCGTTACGTGAACGCAGCGTCTGAGTCATATTTTTAGCTACAGCCGCCATTTTGATTTTTTCTCAGTACGGCTTCGGACCTGAGCGACACGGGACCATAACTCTCGTATTTAAGAACTTTTAAGATTTCTTTTTTTAACAAAATCAAAACAACAACTGGTAATTAACATCATACGCCCTTTTTATATGTTATATTGTGTTGTTATCTGGCAACGTTGAAGCAGAAGAGTACATTCCCCGGTAATTACGACATAAACAGCCATCTTATTATTTTAGCTAAGGAGAAGGTCTCGGCCTGTTATGTAGCATGTGCTAAAATATGTACTGTCGTACAAACATGTGACAAGTAATAATAATAGATCATTATCTGTACTTCTGCTTTTTAATAGCCACACGGATTCGTAAGCAGGTTATGAAATTATATAATAGTCCAGTTTCCATCACTACTCGGGATCGCTCGTAATTTTTCCAGCTATCTTTAAGATATTCTATACACTTTAGAGTAAGTATGACTTTTTTTTCTTTACTCTGTCTGTTTTTAAACTTTGGTTATTTACGCCAAAGAGGAGCGGCTGTGATCCAGCTGGCTTCACCATATATCCTAATGCCATTGGGCAAGGCAGTGAAGCAGAGGTTCCCTCCCTGATGCAAATCCTGTATGAATAGAAAAGTTACTTTGAGTGGTCAGTAGGACGAGTTCACACTTTATTGATGTTATTGGCGATAACGTTTTGAGTTGCCATAAATAAAGACTAATGATCACTAACTGATGACTTTAGGAATCAGATGAAGAAGAAACAACCTTTGCTCTACAAGTTATTTTCTACCATCTACTCTAGATCTACTGGAAGGAAACGTGATTTTAGTGAATGAATTGTCCCCTGATCTGTATAGAGATCCAAGCCACAATCAGTGGAAAATGGGATGCAATGTCAGAATTCAGACAGCAAGCTGTCAATCAACCAAACAGAGTGAAATGCTACCATTTATATTTTTACTTATCTCAGTTTTTATCAGCATACTTAACTGTAGAGAAATAAGCTGATACATTGGTACAAAGTGGTTTGGTTACAAAAGAGAGGTAGGTTGGGACAAAGTTGCTATATCAAACAGGCTTATAAATGAGTGACGATGTGAACTGCCTGGAAGCCTTCAGAGCAAACCTATTGAAGCTGATCTAAAAAATATATGGCAGGCTTCTGTTCATTGCTAGGAAGCAGCAAACAGACATGAGATGGATACATGAGGCATTTTTTATACTACTACTATACCCTATAGGGAATATCAAGCATGTATTTCTCTGCTATTGATGTGTCTCTATGTTGAAATGTGTTTGTGCTGTCTCTTTCTCTCTCTCTCTCTCATATTAACCCACTTTCAGTTTCTTGGGGAGTGTTTTTGATTGATTTGTAGGATTAGAGCCAGCCCTCTCGGCCCTCTCTGGGGATCTCTGGATGTGGATAGGTTGTACCCATCAGAATCCATAGGCAGAAGACTTTTTCCGTTTTCAGCGTTTTAAACAACAGCTGAAAATTGCTAGACGCCCAAAATTCTCTCCCATCTCTCTTTTTTTTATTATTACCCACAACAACAAGATGCCCCCAAGTACAAGAAGACACTGAATATTTTTTTGGCAACGCATCAACCCAACTTTTGCCACTTCAGTTTAAAGTTTTCTTTTTTCTTTTCATTCGTCTGGCTGATTAATTCCCCCTATTTATTTCTTCGATTAGTCACTTCGGTTGTTCATACAGGAAAAACGAAGGACTTTTGCACCCTCTGTCGGTCCTGTTTAGCAGTCTGGCTGAGATAAAGATGTCTCACATCGCCTGAGACAAGGGAGCACATAGGAAGACACGTTTTTCTGGGCGACCTACTCCACTTTTCCTCTTATCTCATGGATCAAGTGTTCCTTCAGGACTCCATATTATTCCGGAGACACCGTATCAGCAGTGCACTCAAGTGGAAGACACCAGCATAGGCCCATCAGGTAAACCTAAAGACACCATAGAAGCACATGTGGTTTGGCTGTTTTATAGTGGTTTCAGTACAAAGGTGATATGATGACATTAGGTTGTGATGATGATCTGCCAGAGCAGACAGATTGCTGTTTTCTCGACAGCATATTCTGCCCATTGCATATCTATACAACTGGACTTACACTGCTGTTTTGTTTTCCTAATTTTCTTTTAGTTTCATATGCAAGGCAAGGCAATTTTATTTATATAACACACTATCAACAACAAGGTAATTCAAGGTGCTTTACATGATTAAGGGATAAAATAAAAATAACTAATACACTGACAAAGCATATAAAGTAAAAACAGCAATAAACTAGCTTTTATTTAACAACAGTGCACTTCCCCTGTGTGTTATGTTTAGTGGTACATTTCAAATTAAAATACGTTTTAAGTCTAAGTTTTAAGTTTAAATATCTAATGTTAGTTTTGTAGAAATTGTCAGAACAGTTAAAACTAAATTAAATTCGGTTCAGAGACTTTCTTTGCCCTAAATGCCTTGGTATTGTAGCCCATATGGTTAGTAACTGGATACAGTTCCAACAATCTGATTGGATAAACTTTTACAGGAGTAAGTATAACACAGATTTGTTACGCTTTGACCCACTGCCACTCACCCAATGACTGCTGGAGATAGGCAGCAGACCCCCCAACTTTGCAAAGGATAGACTGTATAGATAATGGATGGGTGATCCACTGCAAAATGCAATGCAGTTCAGTTTGATCCCATACAGTGACATAAATTAGGATGTGACAATCAAAGTAAGAATCACTAGAAAATAATAAAAAAACCTCATTCAGACATGAAAATCCCCAACCTTTCGGCGAAATTCGCCATTTTGAAGCCTAAATAGGTGACCCACGTGAATCGTGTAGATCCGATGAGAAAATATTTGGGGGGTTCTAAACATAAACATACAGGAAAAGAGCGAGAGAGAGGCAGAGCTGAGTTGGTGACAAGTCAAGATGGACAATGTAAAATGAATCTTAGAAGTGGAGAAGTACAGGGAGTTGTATGATCCCCAGCACATGTGATGAAAAACATAGCTCTGAATGAACATCTGAGCAGAAGCGCTTGTCGACCGCTGCGTAGTCTGGTGTGAACAGGAGGGCGGTGGACCAAGCATGATTTCAGCCAGCGCTCCGCTTCGTGCCCGGTCAATTTCAGCAGTCATTTAATAGAAAAAATCGCTGAGTGGGAGTTGTCCATACATATTAATGGAACATATCGCAGCATTTTACAGAGCTGTATAATAAGAGGACACAACTTAACTTAACTAGGTACGCCTGGTGGTAGAGAACTCCGATGAGCGGGGGGGGGGGTTGCTACTGCGATTCCATAAGCAAGATAGCAAGCTGGACACCCAGCACACTGGCCCATGGCAAGTCCGCCGCTTATTTAATATGCGTGTCGTCATATTAAATAATGACTGACGCATAGCCTATATAGATAAATAAATATAAAAAGCTGGGGGAAACCCTGATATATAGATGTGTGTGTGTTTGTATATATATATATATATATATATATATATATATATACACACACACATATCTATATATATATATATATATACACACACACATATCTATATATATATATATATATACACACACATATCTATATATATATATATATATATATATAGATATATATATATATATATGTATATGTGTATATATATATATATATATATGTGTGTGTGTATATATATATATATATATATATGTGTGTGTGTGTGTGTATATATATATATATATATATATGTGTCTGTATATATATATGTATATATGTGTCTGTATGTATGTATATATGTGTCTGTATGTATGTATATATGTGTGTATGTGTATATATGTGTGTATATATGTATATGTGTGTATATATATACTTGATAAACTAGTCTAAACTTTACTTAACTTAATTTGATTACTTAATTTCCCTTAATTTAATTTACTTCTGGGATCAATTAAGTATTTTTGAATTGAATTTGAACTAAAAATAAGAAACAACTTCAACAATCCCGTTCAAATTAGCTGCAGGAACATTATAAAATCTTGTTGCGTTTCCCTCGGCTGCGCTGATGAACACAGGAGGCGGAGCACATCGGAGTATTGTCAGCTGCCTGGCTAACGTTAACTTAGCAATCTCAGACTGTTTGTCTATGAAAACAAATACATGAGCTAACGTTAGCTGGAAATTTGCATTTGAGTTGAACAACGGTTTGAGTATAAGTTGTTTGCTGCCGTAATGTTGACATCAGACGTATTTTACTGACGTATTTTGGACTGCAGTGTGGCGCTGGGCTGACTGTGGGATCCAGGAGGAAGAGATAATGAGGTCAGCCAGAGCAACGCGTCAAACAGAGCGGTCGGCCCTGGTGTTTTGTTTGCTAAAGTGAAGACAAATCTTAGAGTGTCTCCACACACA